>OY856411.1:973291810-973754310 GCA_963693085.1 Alisma plantago-aquatica | reverse complement strand
GGATTGTTTGGATTAAAGAGATCTTCAATTCTATTTTCTACAAACTTCTTGTTAATGGTGAGTCTACCAATGCTTTCAAACTTAGTAACAGGGTTAGGAAGGGTGACCCCCTAGACCCCTATCTTTTTTTCATGGTCATGAAAACATTTTCCCATGTGATGGGGAATGTTGTTAAGGAAGGTAGGTTTAAACCTATCAAAGATTCATCTGACTTTGAGGTTTCACATCTCATCTTTGCAGATGACGTGATGATTTTTATGGAAGCTGATGTAGAGGGATCTATGTGTATTAGAGATATTTCTTTAGGACCTTCACTCTATTACTGGTTTGAAAATTAATCCAGATAAAAGCTTTGTTATCTATAGTGTACATGCTGACAAAGCTAGTTTTGTTGAAATCCTTGGTATTGGTGAAGGCTCTTTACCTCAAAGATATTTATGAATCCCCCTATTTATTGGCAAAATGTCAAGAAAACATTGTATGCTCATAATTGGCAAGCTCAAAAGTAAGTTATGTGGTTGGAAGGCTAAGTGTCTCTCTATGGCAGGTAGAATCAATTTAGTACATTCTACATTGTCTGTAATATTTGTTTTAGACCTCTTCATTTCCTTTGCCCAGATCAATTAGTGATGACATTAAGAAATTGTGTAGAGTTTTACATGGAGTCATACTGATAAAAATATTCATATCCATTTAGTCAAATGGGAGAGTGTGACCAAGCCTAAGAGTGAAGGTTGCTTGGGCATTAAATATGTTAGAGAAATGGTTAAAGCTTATATTATCTACCATGGTTGGGACATTGCCACCAAAAAAGAGAGTTTATGGTAATGGAGTCATGAGAAGTGTATCAATAAATACTCTTTATGAACTATTGGTGATAACTATAGTCATTCTTGGGATTTTAATCAGATCATTAGTAATAGGGAGCTTCTCAGGAAACATGTCAAATTCATCATAGATGATGGCAAAAACACCTCTGTTTGGAAGGGTCCATGGGCACCAGATATTTCTCTTTTTATTGACTACTTGGGTCAAGAGAGTACTATCAAACTAGGCTTGGTTTTAAATGCAAACTTAGTGAATTAATTTATTGGAAAATTGGGAAAATCAGACTTCATGAAGTCTTGAATAAGCTTCTGACCAGTCTTCATAATATGAACAATGTGAATGATGAAATCACTTTTTCAAATAAAAATTGGATCAAACTCAAAGATGTGAGGAATGTGGTCATATGTATTGGTATCATCACACCCTTCTTCAAGTGGTTGTGGAAATTCAACATATCCAGAAGGTACCATTTTCATTTTTGTAAAGTGGGCCATGTGAAACTTCCCACCTTGAGCTAGGCATCATGCTTCCATCCTTCTATTATTTGTGCAAAGAAAATAAAGAAATTGTCAATCAAATTATGTTTGAGTGTGTGTACTCAGTAGGGATCTAGAGTAGAGAAAGTAACTATATCCTTCATGTTGTTCCCACTTCTAAATATGACCTCCCTAGTTTCATCAGCATATATGAACACATGTTATGCACTTCCATTAATTACTAGTTGTGAAGGTAAAGAAATATAAGAGTCCATGATGATGAAGAGACTTCAGATGGAAATTTGTGGAAAATTATCAAATCTGAGTGTGATGGACTTAGAAATATTGTCAACTAGTTGTTCTGCTAAGTCTTGTTAATTCTAGTAGTTTTTTGTGTTTGCTTTTTATTCTAATGTTTTGTACCTTCTGTCCTTTGATCCATGATAGCTTGTGATTTTTTCCTATCTTTAAGTTTAGTGGGCACTATATCTTTGTATAGATTTATATTTTTCATTTATTTCTTGATAGATAGTCTCTCTGGCTGCCTCTCATGCCTAATGTAAGTTTTACAAAATATATAAAAAATTAGTAAGTTTTTTTGGACCCAAAAAATGGACACAAGTTATGTTTGGAAGTGGCAAAAAAGTTGTTTGAAGGCTGTGAGAGGGGAGACACATAATGAAGGTGTTTCACCTTTAAGATGAAAAAAAAAATCAAGTATGACTACCATAGCCTCTAGGTAAGTATCTTCAAAGAACTAGCCCCCTTTTTCCTGGATATTTGAACAAGTTGATATATCATCCCCTCTCATAATGGCCTAAAATGTGAATTAAAAGACAAAGTGTCAACTTATGGAACATCCCTTGAATGTGTAAATGGATAATGATCCTTGGGAGATAGGCCACATGGTGACCAAGTAATGTTGTGATCGTGGGCCAAATTGCCCCTTCCATGACATCAGACCTTACACATAACAAGATACATGCAACAAAATGGCATCCTTGTCAATTAAAAAACTTAGATCAAAAATGACCTTTTGGAGAGTGTGGAATACCCTCGTGGTTAGTGGGTGGTCAAATTATTATCAAGATTAGGCCACATCGTCACCAAGTTATGGTTTTGATCAGGGGCCTAATCACTCTTCCTATGGCATTAGGTCATATATCATAAAAGGGTATGCGCCAAGAGAACACCCTCATTGATAACAGCTTAGATTAGAAAATAAAAAACATGTAGGGTGTGTGAGCAGTGCACACCCTTAACAAAAAGCTTGTAAAGAAGATATTTTGTTTCCAATGCTAATTGCAATGAAAGGGGCAAGGCCTCTCTATATATTGTAGACAATGCTAATCGTGTCCTTTATATTATATAGCACAAAAGTATCCGCCTCCCAAATCTCTATTCAACGTGTCAACCAAAACTCTAGCCTCTTTAAAACAAATCTAGCCCAAACTAGTTCCTATAAATGGTGCATGGGATGATATATTTGTAGCGACTAGGAGTTCCCTAAGGTTAGGGTTTAATTTGGAGTGTTTCTCAAGAAAAAAATGGCTAGCAGGTGGCTAGACATAAGATAGGTAGTTTTTATCTTTCTAATGTCTTTGAGATGTGGTCTAGTCAACTTAGAAAATGTGAAAAATGTGGGGTTCATTCCAGGTGGGTGCCCTATCTTGTGAAGGTTTTTGGGGTGCTTTTGAAGGATGAGTAGTTGATTGGTCAAAGTGCGAGGCACGGGGAATGTAGGGTGTGTGTCAGGTGCGTGCCCCACCTTCTAGAGGGTTCCAAGGTGCATTTAAATGACAGAGGTTTGACTAGTCAAAGTGGAAGATGCAAGGAACATGGGGTGCATGCCAAGTTTGTTCCCCATCTTCAAAAGGCTTATCAAGATGAGTATGGGGCGCTATGGTGGGTCCAGGGAAGGCGAGAAAGATGAGGTATGTCCCAAGAGCACTCTTTGTCTCATGAGGTCTGGTCTATGTGGGTTCAAACTTGAATACAGACATAGATCACAAAATTATGCATGTTTGGGATGCATTTGCACAGAAAAATAAGCCTTTTTTGGTGGGGATTCAGTTTAAGGGACGATATCAAGTTAAATCATGGTCACAACACCCAAGCAAGGTATTCCATAATGAATCATTTGCTCATTCATGAGTTGAATGTTCACTCTGATCGGTAGGCTTTCTATTGAATGAATTTGAGGTCTAAAATGTGTGGACATGAATTATATTCATGAGAGATATAGAGTCACATTTATTTAATTCAACATGTGACTTTGTCAATTGTATGGATTATTGAGTCATTTTTTGACATTTGATCATAGATCTAGTAAAATTATCATGGTCAGTTGGATATGTTGAGTATTACACTCAAATCACATTTTTGTACATTGACATCCCTCAGGACATTACTAGTGGATCTAAGTTTTTTATATTGTTTTATATTACTCCATTGTGACCTTTAGCACCTTTCTCCCAGATTCATTGGTTATGGTAATGCCCATAGTTCATCACCAAATCTATTCTAATTTTGAAGTTTGTTCGCATTTCCATTTATTACTCATTAGTCACATAAATGGACACTTGTCCTATTTTTTCCGTTCAATAACCAAATCGTGAAAACTCAAGATGGAGTGTTAACACTACCCATTACCACTCAGTGTGAGAGAAAGCATATGCTTGTTATCTTAGTCTTATGTGTGATTTTTCATGGAATCAATTTCTCCCTTATTAATTGAGCCTTGTAAATCTAGATGAATGATTATACAAGATTTAATATCTTTTATGTCACTTGTGCCATCCATGGCCAATAAGTAGAGGATGCATTTCATTCGAGTTTATGTTTTCATATTGTCTTGGTAGTACTTTCTTATTAGATATGTCATGTTTTGATCTATATGCATGTTTTGATCTACCCTAATCCCCACAACACACTATAATTTATCTTGTTCCATTATAACCCTACTTCCATGCTTGTCTTCTGTCTGTCAATTTCCTTAGTGATAATTTTTAATTGAATTGATTAGTTGATTGATTTAGGATTGTTGATGTAAATGAAATTTAATTTATCCTAGTTATTTAGTTAGTAAATTCTAGTCAATGGTAAGAAACTTTAGTCTTAAGTTGGTTTTTCTAGTTACTCGCATGACCATTAGTGTAATTCATCCCAATCAAACTTTATATCTTGGAATGAATCAATTTGGGTTTTCCCTACAAATAGTTCTTTTAGCATGTTTTTCTCTTCCAAATAAATTTTCATGAGCCATGCCTATCCCTTGAACTTAGAATCAAGATTAACATAATAACTTAGTTTTTTAATCATATGTGGGATTAACCTCACTTTACACTATATTAGATCCCAAGCCCATGAGCTTGTAGATCTATGTATTGGTTAGCATAAGAAGAGTACCATTTTGTTAGGTCATGCCTACATCAAGGTGCACATCATACACTTGAAAAATGGTTATAATCAAACCATGTTTATGCAATTATAATAGGCTATTCTTACATGGATATGAGAGTTGGGTCTGGTATGAATTGATATGTACCTCAACAAGGAAATATTGAATTATGATTCATAGAAAATGTGCATGAAATCCAATGGTGGCATGGATAACATGAAAACGTCATGCAAAAAAAAATGAACCATGTCATGTAGTCAAGATGAAGTTATGCAATATAAAATGAACTTAATACAGACATGTAGCAGACCTACTTGAAATAGTGGTGGTCTTATCCACATGGTTATCAACCCATGGATTCAATTCAATGTTTGATATGAATTGTATGATTCAATTTTCAACCTATAATTTTAAATAATTGTAACTTGATGTACAAAATTGATCCATGAATCTCTAAGAAAATAATTTCCAAGGTAAAACAAAAATTACAGCACAAACCCATATAAACAATAGAGGTCAGATGTAAATGGTTGTTGCGGAAATAAAAATAGAAAACATAGTTACACTTATTGGTAATCATGTATAATTGTAACAACTAGAACCCCAACCATAAAAATGTCACATATATGAGTGTTTAAACTACAAACTACATACAGCCATATATGCACCTCTTGAGCTTGATCCAAATTTCATGGAAAACATAACATGTAACGGTAAAAAATAAAAGGTGATATGAAATTATATGCATAGAGATATGTATGAATATATTTAAAATTAGACAAAGGAGAGAATCATACATTGGTGGAAAATAAAGGATTATGACATGATGCCAAAATTGACAAGCTTCACATATAAGTAATATGAATTAGTGAAGAAAAATAGAACCCCAATATAAATATGTGGCATGGAACTGATAATAACATGACCAGTGGTTGATCTGGATTACATCAAATCCTACAAATAGAATCCAACAACTTTAAACAAGGTTATATGTGTACCATCATATACATGTTAACTATCTAAGAATTTAAATATGAAACCTATTATATATAAGTTCCAATGCCTATTAATGTTTTCAAACCAAAAGAAAATCAAAATAACAAGATTGATAATATAAAATCAAACGCATACCATACTAACACCTCATGAGTGTCTAGTTGTAAATTAGAATTGGAAATAATAAAGAATAGACATTAAAAAAATCAAACCTAGCAGTTTATCATTTTCCACATATGAAAGCAAATATTGAGTAAATAAGTTTTTTGACCTAATAAGATAACAAAAAATATGTAAATAAGAAACTAAATAATATTAAGACATATTCCAAAACCAAGTCATTAATTACATAGTATTTTACAACCAAAATAAGAAACATTCACACGTCAGTAGATTGAGCGTATCAAAATGTACTTGGTATTTTGAAGAATAGGATGGAGAGTTAAAACAATATATTAACTACTCATTGATTTCATATGATTCAAAATTAGTATTATATAAATATGATCAGAGTATGGTCATCATAAACCTAATCAGTGATGGACGACATCAAAAGGCCCTCTAAAATGATGTTAAATCCAACCACAAACACAAATTTGATTCTTTCCTCCTTAGCTTGTGGTTGTTGAAAAAAGAAAACATTATATGGAACATAAACTATATTGTAATGATGAACACTTGATTGTCGATGGACCTAAACTTTTTGAATAGAGAAATTGGTAAATATGTCCACAAACCTAATTTTGGCATCCACAAATCAATCAAATAAGAAACCAAATTAATGTGTACATCCATGAGTGATTTTAAAATCCATTACAGATAATAATGATATTATCACACTCATGGACATTTTTTTGCAAAACCTAATAAAAATCCAAAATCCCATGGACATGGTAAATTTAAAAAAATAATGGTTTACCCATGATTAGATTTAATATAGATTGTTTGCAATTATGTAGAAACAATGGTGCACAAGTTTAAAGAAATGCCAAAATAAGAAATAGGTTAGATTCATACAACTTTATATTGAGGGTGTTCATGCTACAATAATAATGTAAAGAATGGGATGGATACTAAAAATAAAATCCTAACCTAATCACTATTTTAAATGAATAAAGAATCAACGGTTATCGAATCCTAATTAGACATGGTAATTAAAAACCTAGTGTTGTTGATGACAAAATGCCATGGAAATGGTGTTAAAACCAACCATAAACGCATATTTGTTTCACACCTCAATATCTTGAGGCTATTTAAATATGGCTTCCCTATGTGGTACTAACCTTATTATAATTATGAAAATATGATTAAATATGGCATGGTTAAGGTAGAGACAAAATGTGAAAATAGTAAAATCGGTTAAGTTGCCCAAATTGCACAATGAAGAATCATGCCAAGAAGAATCTACAATAGTATTGTAGCCATTGAGCATGGTAAAACAAATGAGGGATAATAACTAATAAAACAAATTCCATGGATTCCTTTTTTGTAAAGCCAAATCAAACAATAAGATCCATTTGGCATGGTAAACCAAAACCAAATAAAAATACACACATGGGGTACCCATCAATAATTGAAGTTGAACTAGTTGAGATTGTGTAGAAGCATTTGGTGAAAAGTTTATTAAAGATATGCCAAAATGGAAAAATTCAAAACATAATTACAGATAAAAGTGACTCAAGAACTAGTAATGATAAAAACATATGATCATTTTAAGGCTTTTTAAAATAGGGTAAACCCAATGTGGTAGAATAACTATTGTAAGGAGTGGGACTAGAGAGGGGATCCACTCTCTACTATATCAAATAAAAAGGAATCATCCCATATATCAAACACCACTATAATTTTTTTGCAAAAGGGATGATAACCAAATTATTCAAAATGTATGTATCAACATACCAAATGTAGTAGCAGAATACACAATATCTAACTATGACAAAGATTGATATTGTAACTATACTTCACCATGCAGGGTGATACATATGAAAACTAAATATACTAAAGGATCAGCTGAGGGTCATCTAACCACCTCAAGAAAGTCTCCCAAAAGGTTGTGCCAACCTTGATGTGGTCTTGGTCCAGCTTGGTTATCTTCTCTTTGGCCTACACCTAGGTTGGAAGCGTACCCCAGTAAAAGGAGAAAAGGTAGATACATCAGCATAAATGTTGGTATGTGGTGAGACTATCCTAAGGTCACACACTAATCAACTAAATGGTGACTAGATGTAACCCTTGGGGAAACACACAGGGATATTTCAATTTTATAATGGACCTAGTTCGACACACTTACTTAAGCCAATCACATGTTACCGCAAGTGCATAGGGTCATGATGTAGTATAGGCAAGTGGTAAGAGAAAGGTCGATTCATAGTGAGAGAGGGGGAACTAGAGCTAGGTTAGGATAAGCTATGTTCCTAAAGTGGAGTGTAGGTTTTTTAGGGTTTGATGGTGATTTGATTGATATACTAATTATTCAAGCAATTTAAAGCGAGAAGGAAAACTAGATTATCAGAAGCCCTAAGTTACCCTAATCAAGTTAAGTCTAATTAACAAAACAAGGATACTAACAAAGCAAGAGTAAGAGACTACAACTAGGTTACACTAATGAAGCAAGTTAAGAACTAGAGCAATTAATGATCTAGGTTATCACTCACTAACTAGATTAGCATTAGCAAGCTCAAAAGAGCACTAACTACTCAAGCAAAGCCTAACTATTAAGAACTAAGGAATTAACTAAATGGCAATGAAAGTAATCAACTAAACTAGCATCAACAAGCTAAGAGGGAGAAAGATGGGTTTTAGAAACTAATGGGGAGATTGGGCCATTTAAGGGATTGTTACAAGAGTCCAATTTGGGGGGTTTATGTAACAAGAAAATCTCATATTTTCATTCTCAGTTGCCAAACCAAAGAACAAGGCAATTGCTATTTGAATCTACCCTAACTACTAGTTGGGAAACAAAGCCTAGGTGTAATTCTAATTGGACCTGGCAAGTCTAGGTTCCAAGGGTAAGTGGTATTAAGGAAATTGAGAGCCAAGGGTAGGAATGGTGGTAGAGATGAGTATGTTTTACCTCATGTAACTCACCATCTAGCCTTTAGAGAACTCTAGGCAATTGTACTAATCAATCTTACACGAGCTACTTAGATCTCACATCTATTTGTAGGAGAAGGGATTTTCATGTAGGAATATGGGGTGCTAGCTAGGGACCCACTAGTTGTAAATAGGAGCAAATCCAAAGATAGCCACATACAATCCATTTTCCCTAGAATCTAGGTCTTTTCAAGCATCACATAATAAGCAATTCATGTTTAAAAGCATACATCACAAGTAAGATAATGGGAAATGAGATAGAATCATGTAGCAATCATCCTTAAATGAAAATATGTTCAAAACACATTACATTTTCCCCAACATGGTATCAAAGTAACATGTTTACCCCAAACAGCCCACCAAGGGGGCTTAGCTACTCATAATCAAGGAAAAGGGAAAAAATATAGAGGTAGAAGGTCATGGCAGCTCGTGGTAGATCCTGCTTCTTCACTTCCTTGTTGTAGAAGATGAAGCACCTCCCTCCAAGGCCGAAAATGGCATGAATGGATATGGTTTGGTGGTGAAAACCCTAGAAAACTAGGGTTTTTGGGTGGAAATGAGGTGAAAATGGAAGGTGGGAGGTAGGTGGAGTTCTTTAATGCAAGGAGGGTGGCAATGAATGCTAAGAGGTAGCTAAGGGAGGCTAACCCCATGTTATTTCTACCACCTATGTATATAGGTTGTGGGGAAGCACTAGGGTAAGTGGGGTAGTAGTATAAATGTAATGGAAAATTGTGCTAGGGTTGCGAGGTCACCACAATCATGGTAAGCAATACGGTCGTGGTGGGTGATGGTTGTTACGGTCGTGGGGAGTGGAAGAGGTGTGGTGGATATGACTGGAGAGTGGAGTGGCCACGGTCATGGCGAGGGTCACGATTTTGTTGGGTGGATGGTGTTACGGCCGTGCAGTGGAACACTATTGTGCTAGAGGGGAGTGTTTGGTCATTCTTCTCTTGATGCTTGTTTTATCTTCTACTCACCACGGTTGTGGTTGCTGGCACGGGGTGGTGATCTTATCTCACCACAGTCATTGTGGTGACCACGACTGTGGTCGTTCCTTCATTTTTCTTGCAAAGTGCCTGGACATAGTCGTGTTTTCATCACGATCGTATCATTGTACCACAGGGGAGATGGTATTTTTCGGCCACGTCCATGTCGAACGCAGTGTGCCACTGGCGTTTTTAAACTCCACGACCGTGGTGGATCTTTGATGTTCTTGGAATTGTCTTTGTGATTGTTGGAGAAATGGCCACGGCCATGGTAGAGTACCATGGCCCATAGGGAGGGTTCAGCTACTTAATCTTGCTCAAAACTTCTTCAAACAACTACTAATTTCTTTGGAGCAATTTTTGTCCACTCAAGGGGTGCTTAGGGAAGATCTCAGTCCAATTTTGGGGTGTAGAACTCAAGGACACCGTCCTTCTCTCTCATTTGCATCCAAATCATGTATAGAAATCTTGAAAAACATGTGAAAAGCTTCCAGAAGTGTATTTGACATGATAGTTCATATTGGGGGAATTGACTTGAAATCTAACATGGTTAGATGTGATTATAATGAAAAATAGACACAAGATGAAGCCCTTTAATAGGGTGACATCAGTTTGTGCATACTAAATTGAGTATTAGGCAACATTATGAAATAAAGGATGTTAAATAAGTAAGGCTTTCCAAAGGAAAAGGGAAGGACTACCCAAGTGGGTATTGAATAATATGAATTTCAAAAACTACTAACATGGAGAATGCTTGCCATCAAATAAAATATAAAGGTTACACCACGCAAGCTCATATAAATCTTGGCATAAAACCCATTACAATAATGTAACTGTATGCATGTGTTATAAGCATAGCACTAGAACAATATAAATAACAATGGTGGCCAAGGCTCACAACCTTCAAACTTGATAGAGTATGGAATACAACCACCTACCCAGTATATATAAAAGTGGGCACAAAATCTGGGTATAGGGCACACAACCTCCATTCCAAAAATATAACATGGCACACAACCAAAAACCAAAGTAATTACACTACTCTAGGGTACTAGATCATAGATGTGCATAAGGAAGAGGCAAGTAAAAAGGTTAGTCTCTTATAAGATTGTCATCACAAATGGACAAAATAAATATCAACCACATACATGGGTAAAAGTGGTACATATCATCAATTAGTGTTTCACCATGAAGAAATGTATAAGCTAGAGTTAAAAAAAGTCCAATGTAGTAGGATGATCATAATGTCAGCATCAAGTAGAATATATAACATGGAATAAATTCTCAAAAAAGAGAGGTTGTGTAGGCTAGTATGTCAAGAGAGTGAGAAACGATGTTTATTTCTCAAAGAGAATAATACGAGATGCAAACATACCTTGACTTGAGTGTTAAGTCAGAGATCAAGTCCTAATATTCCAAGTCTACAGTCAACTCAACCTACATATAGGATTAGGTAATCAATTAGAGTTCTAGTTTTATATATATATATATATATATATACATATTGTGAAAATCCTAGAAAACCAAATCCATCAGCAAAACCCTAGGTCGGCCCATGATAAACAAATAACACCGAGTTTAGAGTTTTTTAATGATATTTTGATTAAAAATCACAACTTTATTATTTGTGATGGTATTTTTAGTTACTTTTAAATCATAAGTGAAAGCAAGACCCAAAATCTGAGTCTTCATCAAAACCCTACATTGTCACATAATTTTATATCAAAGATAGGGTCCAGGATTACTAATCAGGGATTTGACTGCGAGATCCAATTTTTACACATTAAAATCTTTCTTAATTTATTATTAAGTGAATATGGATTATTGAACCTTAAAATCATGTTTTTAAAACTTTGAAATTAGGCTATGAAAACCAAAACAAAGATAGATGATAATTTTCTGAATCCAACGAGTATTTTTGCATATTTTTTATTAACAGAGAGAAAGTTATGAATTTATTAAGTATCAACCAATCAGAAATTTTGTTTAGTCCACATGTACCAATTTTATGCGAAAAGCTTGATGAGTCAATCCTATCCAAGTCAGCCAGTTGATTAGGACCTAGCCAACTCAGCACTCGACTCAGCGCAGACCAGGGCACAAACAAATTCAAAAATACATTTTAACCCCGATGGGAAAATTGAAGGCGAGCGAGGGTAAAGTGAGAAATGAATTAAAGAATCTTCCCTTACCTTGCGCCAGCCATGGCTATGAGTAGCAAAGGCACATGTTTAGGTTGATTAGGGGAAAACTTGATGAGGTGAAAAAATGATGATCTGAACACACAAAAGCGAAGCACAAAGGTTATGATATCATACCCTAAGTGGAATTGATCTGAGTAAATGTGAAGAAAGAGCATGAATAGCCAGTGATGCTCACCAACCTGCAAGCTCGCAACAGTGCTAGGTGGAGTCTTGGAAAAAAGTGAGATGGAGGTTTGTCGATGTGCGGAAAAAACTAAGGTGTGATCCCCTGTTTATAAGGTTAAGTTTTAGAGCACATGTGGCTAGAGTTTTTTATAACATGGTAAGAATATTTAGGCAAATATCAAGTAATGGAAACTAGTGCTCGTATTAGGTATCATTTGATGCATAATCTACTAACAAAACTATTGCTCAAAATATCTCAATGATTCATCAATAAATAAGGGAGATATATGTGAAATACCATGACATGTATAATGTTCACACGCACCCCTTCCTACCTGAGGTAGTAGATGGGTTTCACACCGTCCGATGTGGTGGACATGGCCATGGGGATCAATCCCATCCATCCAATCAATACAGGTGTGCAGACCAGGGAAACTACTAAAGAGTGTGACGTTTAAATCGGGAAACCTTATCCAAATCGAATTAGATTAGTATGATTAATTATATATGTCCTTATTTTCCCAATCAAATCAAGGGCCGAAACAAAGACCAATTAAGCCCAAATTCGATAGCTTAACTAATTTTGGAGTGAGGAATCTGATTTTGGCATTAATTTTAACTTTTGAAGATTCTTAATATTTTATTTAATATTTTTAAATCTAATCACAAATATGAGGAACACAGTTTTACAATTAATTTTCCCTTTTAGAGGTATATAACATATTATTTAATACATTGGGATTTCATATTAATTCTCTCTCCTAAATACACTAGAATATTGAAGATTGTCCAAATTAGATGAAAATTCACACATAGGCTAATTTTGATATGTATATTTCGAATTTGAGGTTTAATTTTACTTTTGGGGACTTTAACTAATTTATGTAATACTTTTGGCTCTTTCTCCTATTTAAGATAATTATTGTTCAAAAAAACTTAGCAACCAAGCTAATTGGCACCCAAGGTACATATTTTTACCATTATATTTTACTTTTGATATTTCCTTTTATGAGTTATAGAACTTAGGATTTTTGACACATTAGTATTTTTATCAAAATATTATATCTTTATTATCACACTTACTTAAAGGAGTCCTTAGTAATTTCATATTGTTACAAAAAGACTATATATTATTATTATGCATGAAAATCCACCTTTTACTCAATGAATGTATTCAATTTATTTATTCCAAAATAATTTTTATGATTGCACATGAAATCTCTAATTGTCATTTTAACACATGTATTAATCATATTTTCCTCCATTATATGACTATTAATTAACAAAGGAAATGTATGTAATATATTTCATGAATTAATTTTCATGTTATAATATATTTTAATTATTATGTAAATGGATTTTAATTTTATCCTTGTTTTATCACATCTAAAGAACAAACCTCACTAGTTTTCTAATCATGGTATAGGGTAGGATTCTAGGTTCTGGTTAGTTACAACACTCCACCCCTTTAAATGACTTCGTCCTCGAAATCTAATTATCCCAACATAATCAATCACCTACAGTCCATCCCTTTAAAAGGTTTTATCTTATATGTCAAACAACACTATAGCTTCAAATAATAGTATTTCTAAAACTCATGCACTAAAATACTTTCACACTTAAAGGTTTCATGCAAAATGGAAGCATATCTTTAAATTCTAACTAAAAGATTTTGGGTTACCTTCAACATGCTCTTCTTCATAAACTTCTCGACCATCCAAAGCAAAGACTCTTCCAACACATATCTCAACAAGTCTTCTTTCATTATTATTTCCATTATTCTAAGGAGGTATTCGAGGTTGTTGTTGATCAGCTGGTGCATGCTCATCAGGAAGTTGGGGGCATCTACGCCTAATATGCCCAGGCTCATTGCAATGATGCATATGATTTGAAAGTCAAGTCGAGGTATTTCTTGATGTCTAGTATGATAACGCTTCCCAGTAGGATGGTAACCATTACACTTAGCACATTTATCCTTCTTATCATCTCTTAAGAACTTAATATTCTCGGCATGTCCTTAGATTCATATCATGGATAAAACTCAATAGCTAAAGCTTTATCAACAATCTGTTGAAAAGTTAGGGGAAGTTGTGGGACAAGAGCACAACCCACGTCGTAGCTAAGTCCTTGCAGGTAAAACTATAATGGATATTCAGAATCCACACATTCGATCCAGATTTGAGTCTAAAATTTTGAAAGAAAGAAAAAAATCCGACGTCTGTGAAATTTGGATCAGATTTCAGATATTGAATTTTAGATTCAAAATCGGATATTGCTACATCCGCTCTAAAAAATTGAATTTGAAAAATATATCCATATATCATTAAATATATATTTATATATATAAATACGTTATCATATATATTTGATAAACTATCAATATTTCATATATATAATACATTTATTTACACTAAATGTATGGTTTTCAATTCGGATTAGATATTTATTTGATCTGTTTGGATCAGATTCGGATGTTCTCATATGATATTCATTGGATATCATATTGAACATTTTCTTAGATTTGGATATCGGATATAGTAGTATCTGCTTAGTATTTATCCATTTGTATGTTTACTTGTAGGAATAGGTCAGCCCTACGATCCTCACTCAATCTAGAAGCAAATCGCTCAAGCAACAAAACTTTTACACATAAGTGGAAACATATAGGGAACCTTTCTTCAGACTATAGAATTATGCTTCCTTCTTCTTTAGGGAAGTAGTGCAAATGTACTTCCCATGAAGCAGTGCCAAAAATTGCTCCCAAGTCATGACAGATCTGCCACGAGTTTGTGATATTCCATTCCACCAAACACGTGTAGGTCCATCCAGCACATAAGAAACAAATAGGACCTTCTAGTGTGAAGGGCATGTTATACCATCAAAAGTCTGCTCCATGGCTAAAACCCAGTCATGAACCTTATCAACCATCTCTAGTTCTCAGTTCACTCTTGAAGTAAGGTGGTTGCATCTTCATGAAGTCGGTTAATGAGTACTCATTTGGCTTTTCAAATGCAGGAGGAGTGTTCATCTTTCCTATCATAATTGTGGTAAGGAATTGTCATGGCAAGGCTAAATCTTATTCAGGAGAGATGATAGTACTCGCATTAGCAATAGCAGAGGTTAGGGTATCTTGACATACTAATGGTTGAATTCCAATTGGAGGGGTAACTTGAGACACCGAAGGGGTAAAGGGAGGGTCCATCCTTGGCATTTTGTACTTAGGGTTCTGTGGATGTCTCGTATCTCGATTGGTTATCAACGGATGATTTATCTCCTTCCATAAGGGTTTGCTTGCATAAGGCAAGGGTACTAGGTATAAGCAACCTATGAAAAAGGTAATCATCCTAAGCGAGACAAGATTGAAATAGATAGATAACCGACAGATAATGGCTCTGATACCATACTATGAGGAGTGGGACCCAAGAGGGGATCCACTCCCTAATAAATCAAATAAAAAGGAGCTATCCCATATATCAAACACCACTATAAATTTTTCACAAAAGGGATGATAACGAATTTATTAAAAGTGTGTGTATCATGATACCAAATGTAGTAGCAGAATATAAAGTATCTAACTATTACAAAGCTTTATATTGCCACTATACTTCACCATGAAGGGTGATACATATGAAAACTAACTATACTAAAGGATCAGTTGAGGGTCATCTAACCACCTCAAGAAAGTCTCCCAAAAGGTTACACTAAAGTTGATGTGGTCCTAGTCCAACTTGGTTATCTTCTCCATGACCTACACCTGGTGTTAGAAGTGTACCCCAACAAAAGGAGAAAAGGTAGATACATCAGCATAAATGTTGGTAGTATTTAGAAACATTATGGACATAAAATAAGTAAGGCTTCCCAAAGGTAAAGGAAAGGACTACCTAAGTGGGTATAGAAGAATATGATTTTTAAAAACTATTAATGTGGGAATACTTTCCTATAGAGGTTGCGCCACAAGCATATATAAATCTTGGGCACAAACCCATCACAATAATATAAACATGCATGCATGTGAGATAAGCATAATACTAGAACAATATAAATGAAAATGGCAGCCAAGGCTCACAACCTTCAAACCTGATAGAGTATGGTACACAACCACCTCCACAGAGTGTATACTAGTGGGCACAAAACCTAGGTATGGGACACACAACCTCCATCCCAAAAATATAACATGGGCACACAAACCAAAAACAAAAGCAATTACACTACTCTAGGGCTATTGAATCACAGAGCATGCACAAGGTAGAGGCAAGTATAAAGTTCAGTCTTTTATTAGATTGCCATCATAAAATGGATAAAATAAATATCAACCACATAAGTGGGCAAAAGTGATACATATCATCAATTAGGGTTTCATCATGAAGAAACGTACAAGATAGAGTCAAAAGAAATTCCAATGTAGTAGGGTGATCACAATATCATAATCAAGTAGAATATTTCACATGGAATACATTCTCAAAAGAGAGAGATTGTTTGGGCTAGTATGTCAAGAGAGTGAGAAACTAGGTTTATTGCTAAAAGAGAATAGTATGAGATGTAAATATACCTTGATTTTAGTGTTAAGTCCAAGATCAAGTCCTAATCTTCCAAGTTTAGAGTCAACTCAACCTACATATAGGATTAGGTCCATCAATCAGGGTTCTAGTTATATATATGTGTATTGTGAAACTCCTAGAAAACCAAATCCATCAGCAAAACTCTAGGTCATCCCATGATTAAACAACTAACACTGAGTTCAGAGTTTCTTAATGATATCTTGATTAAAAATCACAACTTTATTATTTGTGATGTTATCTTTAGCTACCTTTAATATCATAAGTGAAATCAAAACCCAAAAATTTAAATATTCATTAAAACCTATATTGTCACATGATTTTATATCAGAGAGGGTCCATGACTACTAATTAGGGATTTGAATCCAATATCAAATTTTTACCCACTAAAATCTTTCTTCAATTATAATTAAGTGAATATGGATTATTGAACCCTAAAAATCATGTTTTTAAAACTTTGAAAATAGGTGATGAAAATTGAACCAAAAGATAGAAGATCATTTTCTAAATCCAACGAGTATTTTGTGTAATTT
Source organism: Alisma plantago-aquatica (assembly GCA_963693085.1). Classification (NCBI taxonomy): domain Eukaryota; kingdom Viridiplantae; phylum Streptophyta; class Magnoliopsida; order Alismatales; family Alismataceae; genus Alisma; species Alisma plantago-aquatica. The sequence continues at coordinate 973,737,070 of OY856411.1, read as the reverse complement.
TGGATAAATAGAGAGAAAGTTATGAATTTGTTAAGTATAATTCAATCAGATAATTCAATCAGTCCATGTGTACCGATTTCATTCAAAAATCTTATTGAGTCAACCATGTTCAGGTCAGCCACTTGGCTGGGACCCAGGCTAACGCAACGCTCGACTTAGTGTAGACCTGAGCACAATCGAATGATAAAGACATTTTTACCCCAATGGGAAAATTGAAAATTGAAGGCGAGTGGGGATATAAGTGAGAAAAAAATCAAAGCCTCATCCCTTACTTACATCATCCATGGCTATGAAGCAGCAAAGGCACAGGTTTAGGCTGATTTGGGGAAAACTCGATGAGGCAACAAAACGATGATCTGAACGTACAAAAGCGAAGCATAGCGGTTACGATATCATACCCTAAGCGGAATTGATCCAGGGAAAGGTGAAGAAAGAGTATGAACAGCCATGGTGCTTGCTAATCTGCAAGCTCACAATGGCACAAGTGGAGTCTTGAACAAAATTGAAGCAAGAGGGAGGTTTGTAGATGTGGGTGGAAACTAGGGTGTGATCCCCTATTTATAAGGTTAAGTTTTAGGGTACATGTGGCTAGAGTTTTTGAGAACATGGGGACAAAATTTAGGAATATCGTAAATAATGGAAACTAGTACTTGTATTAGGTATCATTTCATGTGTCTTCTCATAAAACTATTGCTTGAAAAATCTTGATGATTCATCAATAAATGAGGGAGATATATGCAAAATACCAGGCCATGGATATTGTTCACAGTCACCCCTTCCTACCTGAGGTAGGAGATAGGTTTTCATCATCTGATCTGGTGGACATGGACCTAGGGATCAATCCCAGATGTCCAATGGTCTGCGCGTGTGGACCAGGGAAAGTAATAAAGAGTGTGACATTTAAATTGAGAAAATCTTATCCAAATTAAATTAGATTAAAGTGTGATTGATTAATTATGTCCTTTCTTTCCCAATTATAATGAGGGCCCAAAAAAAGTCCAATTAAGCCCAAATTTTATATGTTAGCTAATTTCAGAGTGAGAAATATGATTTTGGCATTAGTTTTCACCTTTGAAGAATCCTAAATTTTTATTTTATATTTTTGAATTGTATCAGTTATTTTACTTCTTTAATGAATTATAGGCATCTAGAAACTCTCAAAAATATGAAACTTAGCCTATAACAATGCTCAAATATGAGGAACACAATTTTATAATTAATTTTTCCTTTTGGGGTTATATAACATATTATTTAATATTTTGGGCTAAAATATACATTCTCTCTTCTAAATACGTTAGAATATTTGTGATTGTCCAAATTAGATGAAAATTCACACCGGCTAATTTTGGTATGTAGATTCTGAATTTGAGGTTTAATTCCACTTTTGGGGACTTTTCATAATTTATTTAATACTTTTATCTCTTTTTCCTATTTTCTTCACTAGTTATATTTAAGATAATTATAGTTTCTCAAATAAAGTGAAACTTGGCAACCAAGCTAATTGACACCCAAGGAACACATTTTTACCATTGTATTTTACTTTTAATATTTCCTTTTATGAGTTATAGCACCATTAAGATTTTTGACACATTAGTATTGTTTTTATCAAAATCTTATATCTTTTTATCACACTTTCTTAAAGAAGCCCTTAGTAATTTCATATTGTTGCGAAAAGACTAGTATATTATTATTATGCATAAAAATTCACCTTTTAATACATTAGTATTTTAATTTATTTATTCCATTTTAATTTGTATGATTGCACATGAAAACTCTGATTGTCATATTAACACATGTGTAAATCTTATTTTCCTCCGTTATATGAGTTTTAGTTTGCAAAGGAAATGTATGTAATATATTTCATGAATTAACTTTCATGTTAACATATATATAAATAATTATGTAAATGTCTTCAAATTTTATCCCTTGTTAGGTCACATCTAAAGAAAAAACCTCACTAGTTTTCTAATCATGGTATAGGGTAGGATTCTAGGTTCTAGTTCATTAAAACTATATTGTAATGATGAAAACTTAATTGCACAATACACAGTCAAGGTACTGACTAAATGGAAAATGAGTAAAACATGACAATTGATTTTCATAGATGACAAGAAATCATGCAAGAAGAAACCAAACAACATTTAGCACCACTAGGCATTGGTATAACCAAGTAGTTATAATAAATAATGTAATCACTCTGATGGACCACTTTTTTGCAAAGATATATTGAAATATTTAAAAGCCAATGGACAATGTCAAATAAATTTCATCATTAAATTGAATTTAAACTAGTGGGGATTGTATAAATTTCAATGGAATGAATGTTGTTCATAGATATGCCAAAATCCAAAAGCTATCCAGACTTACATGTCTTTAGATTGGCGGTGTCCTAGTGTGCATTTTATTTAAAAATTTGGCTTGGAGACCATCAACAAAATGCAAACATAATAACTAGTTTCATATAACTCAAAAAAAAGTGATGATACAAACCTAATCTATGTGGTTATAACAACCCTAATAAGTTATATTGATGCCAAAAGTGTCATCGAAATCATGTAAATACCAAGCACAAACACAAATCTATTTCACATATCACTATCTTTAGGCTATATAAAATAGTATGACTAAATATGGTACTAAAATCATATTGCAAAGATGAAACATGACTGTACATAATACAAGTAGGGTAATGTTCGAATAAAAAATTTAGTAACACAAGTCAACTTTCCTATTAGGATAATAATAATTTATGTAAATAAGAAACAAAAATAGTATTCATACATACCATGCAGTGTGAAACCAACTAGCAATAATAAACTATACAATCACTTCAATGAACCCCTTTTTTTCAAAACCTAATAATAAAAACCAAAAACCAATGGATGAGATAAACTAAAACTATTAGAGACATGGTATATCCAACATTAAATTGAAGTTGCATTGATGGATTATATGAAAGTGGTGATGTGGAAGACAAAAATAGGCATGACAAATCCAAAAACATGTCACACTTACACTTTAAGAGATTGAGGGTGCTATGATATACATATGTTTTTCAAAAGGGAAATGAGACCAATGGAAAAATACAAACTTAATCATGATTCTAGACACTCAAAATTCCATGATGATGCAAACATTATGGTGAATACAAACCCAATAAGTGATCTTGGTTGCAAAAATTGCATTGAGATGATATTAAAACCCAACAAAGGATACATGGCATGTAACATTTGACTTCTGAGCATTTGTAGCATTTCGAAAGAAAAAGATATGACATGATGCCCTCCTTACATATATCATAGCATCACGTGCATCCAACAACTACATGAAAATCTTCTGGTTTACAATGATTGTGAAGTGACAACAAGGGTCCTTTAACCCCAAAACAAACTATGAACTTCCAATTGTGCCTTACACAAGCTTATTCCCATAGTGTGAACAATATTGCACATAATCATGAGGTGGGGTTGCATCTTGACTTTCCTCTTTATATGCTACATCTCTTTATCTCTTTTTCACAACATATTTTCCATGATGATTGACCTTTTTTAAAAACAATGGTGATTCATTCATCTTGTCACCAAGGGGTTCAATCTTGTGACCTCTTGGTCATACAAAATCAACTTTACCACACGGGTGCCACTACTTTAGCAATGATTTACCTTTAGTTTGATATACATCACGATTGAAGTGTGTAACTTTTAAGCAATTTGTTATGTATTTTTGCTTCTAGTGTAGGCATGTTTATCTCTTATTGTGTGATTAGGGAAGTGCAAGCTGATTGTAGAAAAACTATGTGGAGTTTTAAAAATCTAAAATATAATGCAATGGCATATGAATTCAATGTTGAATTAGATCATTGTCTTATTCCATTGGCTATCCTGTAGCTTTGTTTCCCACATTGCTAAGAAAATGATAAGATAAGCATGACACGCTTTTAAAAATGCAATTGTAATGCAATTATATTGAACTTATCAACATAAAATGTTTATAGTGTTGCAATTTACATCAATACATGAATGATGAACATGACTATTACCATTGAAATGAAATTAACACATATTTTTTCTCTTGAGATAAGGACTCAATCCTCCTATTATCATCCTCAATCAAGTAATCTTGAGTGATTCACTATAGAACCTGAGGGACCACTGATATTGTAATGACCCCACCTCTCGGTAACCCCCAATTAAGGGAAACCCGAAGGTCAGAGCCGTTATCCCAATTAATAAGATCAAAGTTCGACAAATAATAAGTAATAATTATAAAATTCTACCAACTATACTGAAAGCTGGAATAAAATCAAACATTGCATACCTTTAAAAACTTTGGGAAACTACATCTATCCATCGCTTGAACGTATTCTATCTAATCCTCCTTGCACTTTATTTCTTATTTTCACAATATGTCACTTTACTATTTGTACTTTTCAGGGTTGTACCTAAAACGCTGACAAACAAAATGTCAGTCAGCATAAATGAATATGATGGTATGTGGGGAAAACCAAAATTTCACAAATATGGCTAACAATCTAAATATCACAATTAAGTTAATTAACAAGCCAATTTATGCTTTCAATGTGACATTCTCCACCGCTATTGCCCTAACCCTGGAATACCCTCCTTAGGGTTTCTCTTTTCCCATTGACTTAAGGCCACCTTCTCAATCCCGAGCTTGGTGCCTGGGGTCACCTCTCATGGTGCCCATTAGTCATGCAACAAAGACCACCTTCTCAATCCCGAGCTTGGTGTCTGGGGTCACCACTCATGGTGCCCATGGGCCTTCCCTCCTGGGCTTGACCTTTTGGCATCATCCATCAGGGTGGCATGTAGGTGCAAGAATACACACTTATATTATAATTGTGATAATCATAGTGACTTTATGATTTGCAAGTATGAACATCCAAACTGATAGGTTGCATTCAATGTGATTAATCATCTGGTAAACCTTTGGGAAATTAATGCATTTAACCATAATTAACCACATACATGTCAGGCTGACTTGAATGCATAAATAATCCAACTAAGCAAGAAATCCAGTAAACAAGCAAGCACACAAGATGATCTTGAAATATGCATCCAATTTTCTTATCATTGATCAGGCCTTCAAGATTTATTAAGCCTAGTTGCTTCCTAGGGTTACTAGTCCTTTTTAGGGTTTCCATTGCAATTTATGTTTCACTCTCCATAACACATTTATTACTTCTAATGCTCTTTTAGTCCACAAACCCTAATTTCAACATCATAGGCACGATTAAATGTCAATTAGGTCTATTATGCCTCTTTTACATTAAAACCACCATTGTTATCCTTTTAAGTCATGATATGATCATTAGGCCCAATTATCATCTTTGGTTCCTTTCAAATAAGCAACTTATCTTTCATATAGTCTAATTCACATATGAACTCTATTTATCACTAATTCCACCTTTATACATTAGAAAACCCTAATTACCGTATTAAGGGTATTTATCCACAATTAGGGACTTTTATACTCAAAATAGCTTAGAATCATCATATCTCTTTATTCATGAATTTGAACAATTAAATCCATTAAGAGTCATAATTACTAACATTAGGGTTTCAAGGCCCATTAAAGAATATTCATGTACATGGAATCCTAAATAAATTAAACTACACATAAAGATCATCTTTTTAGATCTAATGTGTCCTTTTTATAATCAACAGGTTAACATCAACTTTAATCATCCATATAACCCTTCTCAATACATGAATCATCAAATATTAGGGTTTCTTCATTTATTAAACCATTAAAGATAGCATATTTACATACTTTTTGAATTGCAACCATAAATAGTCTTCAATTACATTTTTATTGCATTCCTTGCATTTTTCTGATCAAAAAGCACTACTTATTTGTATTTTTTGGCCAAAGAATGTATTTTTAGTAATTTATCCAAGATTCACCTATTTCTTTGATTTCTGTTCAGAGAGCGAGTAATTACCTTATTTCGGAAAAAGACCAGTCATTTGATCAACGGTCGCACTGAGAGGCACACAAATTGTGTGTCTCACCTCAATCGTGCCCACTATCAGCATGTTGAAGTCGCGGATGACCAGGGTCATCGATCTGCTCCCGTGGTTAGTAGTTGACCACGATCGAGCGGCACCTACTATTCTTCCTTGCTCAAACCAGCTACGATGACCCGCGACAGCGCCTGATGGAGCTTCCACTTATGTGGAATTGCGTGCACCAACTAAAAATCCTAAAGATGGTAAGTCTTTAGGTTTAGCCTTGCTTATACTAGATAGAGAACTCCACCCACGTATGCTTAGATACGTGGAAGTCTTATCGTAGTATAGTTAAGGGTCGAAAACTCGAGACAACGGTCTTGTTGTTGCCAACAAGATGGAAAATGTAATAATTTCACTTAATCTCTTTAGTAGTTGGTATTTAGATCAAAAGGTTGATTTGGTTGTTTTGAGCTAAATGCAAGTAAAGTAAAGGCAAGAAAGTAAACTTAGGTTGTTAACAATGATTAATGAATCACTAGGGTGTGATCGGTTTTCACCACCACTACACATGGATCAACACATGCAACATAAAAGCATAACCTGCAATAAGAGTTAGATCAGTTAGTATATTTGTAGACTTAGCTTCCTTTCGGATGACTAACTACGAGGAGTGTGGGAATGCTGTAACGCCAGCCATCCATGTAGGTATGGTCACTTACTTTACAACATTCCCTCCACAAAGTGTGTTCCTCGACTCATCAAGGTTGTACTTTCACACGTCAAATGATTCCATTTCATAGCATGAAAGTACAATGATGGGAGTGAGTATATTCCACTTCTAGGAAAGCACTCCTAGATACTGAAACAGATGCATGGTGGGTACATGCACCTAAAACCAACATGCAAACGAGTTTCAGATCTAATAGCACAAACGTAGACAATTCATACTAAAAGATAAAGGATAACACAAGTTGGTGATCAAGCAACAAGCATTCATTAAACGTTTGATGTTGAACTGAAAAGATATGAACTCTATATTACAACTTATGGATTACATTTGCATGATATGAAAACATGGGTAGCGGGACTACTCCCCGCACCCTAGTGAGAGAGACTACTCGCTCATGACTAGGACAAAGAAGGAGGCAAGAAGAGAGAGAGAGCATCATCCCCACAAAGGAGAGAGGAAAGTCAACCCCTTGGAGAGAGAGAAACAATCCACCAGCTTCACAGGTTGCTCGATGACAAGATCTCCCTCTTCCCACCTTCTTTGGCGGAGAGAGAGAAAGCAGCTTCGAGATGGAGTATGGGTCTCAGACCGGCAGTCCCTGGGCAGAGGATGGAAGTCAGATTTTCTCTAGAGTGATTGAGGCATCCTTTGGACATCTGAACACTTGATATGGAGGACCCTTGGGGTCTTATTTATAGGCCTTAAGTGAAGTCCAAACGGTTTGGAGACCGTTTGGACCTCAAGACCGTTTGGACCTTGAGACCATTTGGCTTCATGCGGTCTTGAGACCATTTGAACTCCATGCGGTCTCGGGACCGGTTGGCTTCATGCGGTCTTGAGACTATTTGAACTCCATGTGGTCTCGGGACCGGTTGGCTTCATGCGGTCTTGAGACCGTTTGACTCCATGCGGTCTCGGGACCGGTTGGCTTCATGCGGTCTTGAGACCGTGTGGCTCCATGTGGTCTTGAGACCGTGTGACTCCATGCGGTCTCGAGACCGGTTGGCTTCATGCGGTCTTGGGACCGTGTGACTCCATACGGTCTCGGGACCGGTTGGCTTCATGCGGTCTCAGGACCGGTTGGCTTCATGCGGTCTCGGGACCAGTTGGCTTCATGCAGTCTTGGGACCGTGTGACTCCATGCGGTCTCGAGACCGGTTGGCTTCATGCGGTCTTGGGACCGTGTGACTCCATGCGGTCTCGGGACCGGTTGGATTCATGCGGTCTCGGGACCGGTTCGCTTCATGCGGTCTTGAGACCATGTAACTCCATGCGGTCTTGGGACCGTGTGACTCAATGCGGTCTCGGGACCGGTTGGCTTCATGCGGTCTCGAGACCGGTTGGCTTCATGCGGTCTTGAGATTGAGTTATTCTTTTATGATTTTTTTTTCGTGTTTTTCTGCATAAAAAAGGAAAAGTTAGTCTGATGGTATATTTACAAAAATAGGGTAAATTTGGGATTATGTATAGTTTTAATTTAGAAAGAGTATGGAAAACTAAAGAAAAAGACTAAGATAATCGTCCAAAATAGGATGTTATCACCCCCCCTAACTTAGAGTCTAGCTTGTCCTCAAGTTAGATAGAGCTGAGGCATGTAATGGCGAGGCGATCTTATTTAGTTAGGATTTCCATACTCTTGCTTCAATTCTTAACCTGAGTTCTCCTAAGGTCATATCAAGTCTTATTGCTTGCCTTGACTCTTTCGGGTTTCGAGAGTTTCTTGGGACTCAGGTTCTTTCCGTATCTCGTAGCTCGCATCGGGACCACTTTTATTCTGTGCATGTTGTTGACTCTAATCAACTTTATACCTCTCTAAAAGACCTACTGGAAGCTAGAGAGGGTATGAGGGTTGGCTGAAGGCTTGAAGTGTAACTCCCCCTTCAAGTGGGGGAGGGGTTGTCTATGCTTTTAGGATCTCACTACCGAGCATGACACATCTACCTTTGTGAGGGCAGCTGAATGTACCGGCCAGGTGAGTCCTTTATGAGCCTTCCATATATACAGATACCTTAGGGTTTCACTACCGGGCACGATACATCTGCCTTTGTGAGGGAAGCGGAATGTTCCGGCCGGGTGAAACCTTCATCGGTTCTTTATATAGATCCTTATTCATGGCACAACTCTCATAATTTTATTCGTCTCTCTGGCTTTTATTCGATAACTCGCAGGCTTGGGTTTTGGGGTTTTGTTTGGGAAATTATTTTGGGCGGCCAATCCTCTTTTATTTTGAAGAGAGGAAAGTTGTTCTTAGAGTTTTTCAACATGCACTTATTTAGTTTGTGGTCCACTTGCAGAACTTCTTGATTTGGAAGTTGCCTGATGCCCCTCTCATCCTTGAGAGCTTGGCTTATTTCTGCCCTGATTTTGACCTGTGGAGAGTCAGATAAAGAATTGAAGCAAAAGCATGAAAATCAATAGTGGAGTGACATTATTAAATTGCCATTAAATGTCTAAGTGCTATCTACTTTTGGGGACTAACATGATTCTAGAGTTAAATGAGGGTGATTCTACTCCAAAAAGGGTTAATTAAAAAGAAAGTTAAAAAGGGAAAATGTATAAACAGAGAAAAGAAAAGAAGGAAGAGGGATGTAAAAAAATGATACCTCGCCCTTGTCTAATGTACCCCCCCCCCATAACTTATAACTCACTCTGTCCTCAGAGTGTCAAAGTGATAGGTTGAGAAGTAATTAGGACAAGGGCTGCAAGCTAACGTAAGTGGTTTGAAGACCGTTTGGTCCCAAACGGTTTGAAGACCATTTGGCTCCAAACGGTTTCAGGACCGTTTGGATCCAAACGGTTTCAGGACCGTTTGGGATGGTTAAGGTCGAACGGATTTTTATATTTTTATGTTTTTTTTAGTTATATGAAAAAAATTTCGTATATTTTCATTTTGTTATTTTTATGTTTGTTCTGGTTATATAATTTTTTTTGTATTTTCATAAAATAAACCTAAGGTAAAGAGAACGGGAAATAAAGGAAGAAACTGAAATCTTGGGTTGCCTCCCAAGTAGCGCCTGGGTTTTACGTCGCTGGCTCGACGAAGCTGTAATATATTTATGCTATTGGTATGGCATCTTTGATTTCGATGGTTTGTCTTGGCATTTTGTCTTCCGGAGTGTAGTATATTTTTAAACGGTGACCGTTGACCGTCCTTTCTCCTCCGTTGTTGTCTATGATAATGGCAGCTCCAGTTGGGTAAATATGTTTTATAGTGAAGGGCCCGGACCATTTTGTTCTAAGTTTCCCAGGAAACAACTTGAGCTTGGAATTGAAAAGGAGCACTTTGTCACCAATGGCGATGTCTTTTCTTTTTAAGATGACCGTCGTGCCACATTTTTGTCTGCTCCTTATAGATTCTGGCACTCTGATAGGCGGTCATACGGAGCTCTTCTAGCTCCTGTAGCTGAAGTTGCCTATTCTCTCCCGCACTTTTAAGATCGAAGTTTAGTTGTTTGATGGCCCACCAGGCTTTATGTTCCAGCTCTACTGGAAGATGACAAGACATCCCGTACACCAAACGGAACGGGGTTCTTCCGATTGGTGTTTTATAAGCTATTCGATATGCCCAAAGGGCATCAGGAAGTTTGGTGGACCAATCAGAGTGGTTTTTGTTCACCGTCTTTTCAAGAATCGCCTTCAATTGTCTATTTTATACCTCTACCTGACCACTAGTCTATGGATGGTAGGGTGTGGCGACTTTGTGATTGACTCCGTACTTTTTTAGTAAGGCTTCAAAACTTCTTTCCAAGAAATGAGTCCCGCCATCTGATATGACAGTTCTTGGAACTCCAAATCTTGGGAAAATAATATCTTTATACAATTTAATAACATGCTTGGAATTGCTGGACACAGTGGGTACAGCTTCGACCCACTTTGAGACGTATTCCACCGCGACCAAGATGTAAGAGAAGCCATAGGATGAAGGGAAAGGGCCCATGTAGTCTACCCCCCATACATCGAAAAGCTCAATTTCTTGCCACATTGTGAGGGGCATCTCATCTCTTTTTGATATGTTGCCCAAAAATTGGCATTTGTTACAGGCTTTCACAAAATCATATGAATCTTTTGATATGGTGGGCTAGAAAAAACCATATTGTAAAACTTTTAGAGCAGTTTTCTTAGCACTCATGTGCCCCCCTGTGGGTCCTGAATGGAAATGCTCTAGGACCGGGGTTATTTCTTCTTCCGGCAAGCAACGATGGAAAAGTCCGTCAGCACAAAGGTGGAACAAGTAGGGTTCGATCCAATAATAATTTTTTATGTCATGAAGGAACTTCCTTTTGTCCTGGTAGGAATCAGATGGGTGGATAATTCATGTGGCTAGATAATTAACGATATCAGCATACCAAGGGAAGCCATGAGTGGCCTTCATAAGCTGATCATCAGGAAGAGAATCCCGGATAGGGATTTTATCTTTTTCTTCAACCTCGATCCGGATGAGGTGATCGGCCACAACATTCTCCACGCCACTTTTATCTTTGATCTCCAAGTCGAATTCCTGAAGCATTAGCACCCAGCGGATAAGCCTGGGTTTGGCATCCTATTTCTGAATCAGGTATCGAATGGCAGAATGGTCGGTATAAACGATGACTTTAGAACCAATCAGATAAGAGCGGAATTTTTCAAACGCGTAGATGATAGCCAAAAACTCTTTCTCCGTGGTGGTGTAGTTTTTCTGTGCTTCCTCTAGAATTTTGGATGTGTAGTAGATGACATAGGGTTTCTTATCAATCTGCTGTCCTAAAACAGTCTCTATGGCATAATCGCTTGCGTCACACATGATTTCGAAGGGTTGTGACCAATCTGGAGCTCTTAGAATAGGTGCGGAGATTAACGCATCCTTAAGGGTGGAGAAACTTTGCATACACTCCTGATTGAATATGAACTCAGCATCTTTGGTCAGGAGTTGGGTCATGGGTTTAGCTATCTTCGAGAAATCTTTGATGAATCTCCTATAGAATCCTGCATGATCTTATGTCCTTTGGAGGTAACATCTTTGAGATAACATCGATCTTTGCTTTTTCAACCTCGATTCCCCTATCGCTTACCCTGTGTCTGAGGACGACACCTTCTGTTACCATGAAATGGCATTTCTCCCAGTTCAAAATAAGGTTTGTTTCCTCACAGCGTTGCAGAACTTGTCCAAGATTGATTAAACCGTTGTCGAAGGAATCTCCGTAAACTGAGAAATCGTCCATAAATACTTCCATGATGGATTCTGTTAAACCGGCGAAGATGGCAGACATACATCGTTGGAAAGTGGCGGGTGCGTTACATAACACGAACGGCATTCTTCTAAATGCATACGTCCCAAAGGGACAGGTGAAGGTAGTTTTTTCCCGGTCCTCCGGGTGTATGGGTATTTGATAGAACCCGGAGTAACCATCGAGATAACAAAAATATTTTTGGTGAGCTAGGCGTTCCAGGACTTCATCAAGGAAAGGTAGAGGGTAGTGGTCTTTCCTTGTAGCTTTGTTCAACTTTCTATAATCAATACACATTCGCCATCCTGTTACAGTCCTGGTAGGCACTAACTCATTTTTGTCATTGAGCACTACAGTAGTGCCCCCTTCTTTTGGAACGACCTGGACAGGGCTAACCCACTGGGAGTCAGAAATAGGATAGAGCATGCCGGCTTTGAGTAATTTAAGGACCTCTAGACGAACTACCTCCTTCAGATTAGGATTCAGTTTTCTTTGATGTTCACGAGAGGGTTTAAATTCTTCAACCATAGGGAGTCTATGCATACACAGAGCTGGGTTTATGCATGTTAGGTCAGTTATCTTATATCCAATGACCCTTTTATGCTTCTTCAGCTCATACAGGAGCTTTTCTTCCTGATCTTTTGTAAGGGTAGAGATGATGATGACTGGGCATAGTTTTTCCTTATCTAAGAAAACATGTTTAAGCCTTGTGGGTAAAGTCTTCATATCAGGGGCTTTTGGTGGCTCAGCTACTTCTATAATGGTAGCATCTTTAAGTTCTTCAAAAGTGACCGTTGATGCTTTTTCGGCCTTTTCTAGATGTTGCAGGCACTGTTGAACTAGTTCGTTTGCAGAGAATTCAACATCTAGATTGATTAGGACGTTTTCCAGTTCGTCAACAGGCTCGGATATTTCTAACTGAGACATCTATTGTATTGCGTCAAGAAGAAAAACCTCCTCTTAGATACTAGGGCCTTTCATGCTATTAAGGACTCGGAATTGAATTGCTTCTTTTCCGAGCCTAAGAATGATGGTACCAGCTTCGACGTCGATCAGCGCCCTAGCGGTAGCGAGGAAAGGTCTGTCGAAAATGATCGGGTATCTCAAGTCTTCTTTAATATCCATGATAACGAAATCGCATGGAACGTAGGCATCCTTGCCTATCCTTACTGGAATGTCTTCAATGATTCCTAGAGGCGCGGTTATGGTGGAGTCAGCTAATTGAATAGTCATTGTTGTAGGCAGAAATTTGGTGAAACCGAGACGTTTACACATTGAGTAAGGCATAATGGATATGCTGGCCCCAAGGTCAGCTAATCCTTTCTTTGTGGATGCATTTCTAATGCAACATTGAATTCCGAAGGAACCTGGGTCCTTATTCTTTTTTGGCATTTTGTTTAGGATGATGTCAGAAGTGGTCTGAGCGAGCTTGACAGTTTCTTGCTCCTCGGTGATATACTTTCTTGATAGCAAGGTTTTTAGATATTTTGCCCATGTCGGCACCTCGGAAAGAGCGTCAAGGAGCGGAATATCGATGTACAGTTTCTTCATCGCCTCTTTGAACTTTTGAAACATGGTGTCCATCTTTGTTTCTAGCAGTCTACCTGGATACGGGATTCTTGGTTTATATTGCAAAACTTCAGGTTCTGCGGACACTTGGTTTTTATCTTTTCCCTGTGTGCCCTCTGCGGGCTTCTCTATTCCTTGTAGCGGGCTTTCTTTTGTCATAAAAGCGGGTGTATCATCATTATCCAGAGTGATCTTGGTAGTCTCATGAAGAGTGTGTCCCGACCTTGTGGTGACAACATTCAACTGTTCATGTCTGTTCTGCCCATGCTTAGGATTTGATTCAGGCTGCCCAGCAAACGTACCTACTGGGGGCTTTAATTGGGCAGCGATCTGAGCGAGTTGAGCTTCAACTACTTTTTGCTGAGCCTGTTGGTTAGCAAGCATAGTTTGCTATGATTGTAACATCTGCCTTATCAAGGATATTTCATCTTCTGGTTGGATAGGAGCGGTTTTTGGAGGAATTTGTTGTTGGGCTTGTTGAGATTGTTGCGGCGGTAGCGCCGGCTGAGGTTGCTGAGTATGTAGCTGTGGATGGAGCGGAGGATGAGTGTACTGGTAGTAGGACGATTGGTTCCTGGGGTAGTTAGCCCTAGGGAAGTTGTTCCTGGAATTCCCTTAATTTTGGTTGAAACTGTTTGGGAACCCAGGTGGTAGCCTGCTAGAGGATCCCCCCTGCGTTTGATGTTGAGGATTAGCGGTCCCAGCAGGGTTTCCATACTGAAATCCTGGATGGTTCCTTGGCTTATTCGGATTGTAATAGACTTGTCCAGGGATAGAGTGGATAGAGTTAACTTGTTCCGGTAGTTGTTATTCCGACTGATCAATGATAGGTTCATATGGTTGTGGTGGTGAATGCATATCCATCATCACATTATACAACATACCGCAGGAAAGAGTCGGATGATCAGAAGCATGACAAGCCTCACAGGATCCTGTGACGGCTTTGACTTGTTGGACTAGAGGAGTTTTCTTCTTATCAATCTCTCTGAGAGAAGTCTCAAGAGCTTGTTGCTTGTGAACTATAGTTTTCAAGGCTTCGGCTATTGCCTTCATCTCTATAGATTCTTCAGCTTTGTAAACCTTGAGAACACCTTTACCGGCTGACCGTCCCCAGTTGGACTGGTTTTCAGCTCCGAGTGTAACAATCTTCCAGGCATCTTCATAATTCTTTCTCATGAAGTTTCCTCCATAGGAGGAATCTAAAAACTGTTTAATATCATCGCTCACCCCCCCCCCCCCGATAGAAGGTTTCTATTAGTTGGTTCTGGGAGATTCCATGATGGGGGCATTTCCGCAAAAGTTCTTTAAACCTTTCCCATGCTTCAGTAAGGGATTCGCCAGGTAACTGAGAGAGGTGATTGATCTGCCCCCTGATCTCATAAGTCAGTGAAGGGGGAAAGAACTTCTCTAAGAATTTTTCCTCAAGGGGAGCCCAGGTAGTTATTATAGGTTCCCGGTCAAGAGAGTTATACCAACTCAGGGCTCTCCCAGACATAGTGAAATGAAACAAGTGAAGCATTATAGCATCAAAAGCGACTCTGGCTTGTGGAACTAGGCGGCACAACGCCTTAAACCTTTTCAGATGATCCATGCAATCATCTCCAGAACCTTCGGAGAAAGAGATGCCTTGCATGATCTGGATCCACTGGGTCCGAATCTCAAAGTTGGTGATATTGATAATCGGAGGTCAGACCGGGTGGTTATCCTCATAGTTCTTCGGGACAGCGTAGTCCCTCAATTGTTTGTTCCTTAACTCCAACTGTGCAGCTTGGATTGCTGCTTCATTTTCAGCTCTAATGCGGGTCTGTTCTTCCGCACAAATCTCTGCTTGAATCTGGGCACGAGTTTCAGTGATGCGTTGTGCCCTTTGAGCGGCGATGGCGGCGTTGACCCTTTCCATCACCAAAGCAGCCTGGCGTTGATCTTCAGCCATTTTCCTAGCCCTTTGGCGATTGAGTCGAATGTGACGGTGGAAGCTTCTCTCTACCTCAGAGTCGTATTCTGGATCAGGGGAGAATCCGGGGTTATGCACTGGTTGCATACACGTTTTCTACCTGAGTAGAGGGAAGAAAACACCCTTTTAGATGATGGCGGAGATATAATAAATTTTAAGAAGATGTGGTTTAATGATTAAAAGAAAGTGTAAAACCCAAACCAACTAGCAAGATACTAAATAAAATTAAAACGTTTCGTTATCCCCGGCAACAGTGCCAATTTTTGATGGAGCTTCCACTTATGTGGAATTGCGTGCACCAACTAAAAATCCTAAAGATGGTAAGTCTTTAGGTTTAGCCTTTCTTATACTAGATAGAGAACTCCACCCACGTATGCTAAGATACGTGGAAGTCTTATCGTAGTATAGTTAAGGGTCGAATCCTCGAGACAACGGTCATGTTGTTGCCAACAAGATAGAAAATGTAATAATTTCACTTAATCTCTTTATTAGTTGGTATTTAGATCAAAAGGTTGATTTGGTTGTTTTAAGCTAAATGCAAGTAAAGTAAAGGCAAGAAAGTAAACTTAGGTTGTTAACAATGATTAATGAATCACTAGGGTGTGATCGGTTTTCACCACCACTACACATGGATCAACACATGCAACATAAAAGCATAACCTGCAATAAGAGTTAGATCAGTTAGTATCTTTGTAGACTTAGCTTCCTTTCAGATGACTAACTATGAGGAGTGTGGGAATGTTGTAACGCCATCCATCCATGTAGGTATGGTCACTTACTTTACAACATTCCCTCCGCAAAGTGTGTTCCTCGACTCATCAAGGTTGTACTTTCACACGTCAATTGATTTCATTTCATAGCATGAAAGTACAACGATGGGAGTGAGTATATTCCACTTCTAGGAAAGCACTCCTAGATACCGAAACATATGCATGGTGGGTACATGCACCTAAAACCAACATGCAAACGAGTTTCAGATCTAATAGCACAAACGTAGACAATTCATACTAAAAGATAAAGGATAACACAAGTTGGTGATCAAGCAACAAGCATTCATTAAACGTTTGATGTTGAACTGAAAAGATATGAACTCTATATTACAACTTATGGATTACATTTGCATGATATGAAAACATGGGTAGCGGGGCTACTCCCCGCACCCTAGTGAGAGAGACTACTCGCTCATGACTAGGACAAAGAAGGAGGCAAGAAGAGAGAGAGAGCGTCATCCCCACAAAGGAGAGAGGAAAGTCAACCCCTTGGAGAGAGAGAAACGATCCACCAGCTTCACAGGTTGCTCGATGACGAGATCTCCCTCTTCCCACCTTCTTTGGCAGAGAGAGAGAAAGGAGCTTCGAGATGGAGTATGGGTCTCAGACCGGCAGCCCCTGGGCAGAGGATGGAAGTCGGATTTGCTCTAGAGTGATTGAGGCAGCCTTTGGACGTCTGAACACTTGATATGGAGGACCCTTGGGGTCTTATTTATAGGCCTTAAGTGAAGTCCAAATGGTTTGGAGACCGTTTGGACCTCAAGACCGTTTGGACCTTGAGACCGTTTGGCTTCATGCGGTCTTGAGACTGTTTGAACTCCATGCGGTCTCGGGACCGGTTGGCTTCATGCGGTCTTGAGACCGTTTGAACTCCATGCGGTCTCGGGACCGGTTGGCTTCATGCGGTCTTGAGACCGTTTGACTCCATGCGGTCTCAGGACTGGTTGGCTTCATGCGGTCTTGAGACCGTGTGGCTCCATGCGGTCTTGAGACCGTGTGACTCCATGCGGTCTCGGGACTGGTTGGCTTCATGCGGTCTTAGGACCGTGTGACTCCATGCGGTCTCAGGACCGGTTGGCTTCATGCGGTCTCGGGACCAGTTGGCTTCATGCGGTCTTGAGACCGTGTGACTCCATGTGGTCTCGGGACCGGTTGGCTTCATGCGGTCTTGGGACCGTGTGACTCCATGCGGTCTCGAGACCGGTTGGCTTCATGCGGTCTTGGGACCGTGTGACTCCATGCGGTCTCGGGACCGGTTTGCTTCATGTGGTCTCTGGACCGGTTGGCTTCATCCGGTCTTGAGACTGTGTGACTCCATGCGGTCTTGGGACCGTGTGACTCCATGCGGTCGCGGGACCAGTTGGCTTCATGTGGTCTCGGGACCGGTTGGCTTCATGCGGTCTTGAGATTGAGTTATTCTTTTATGATTTTTTTTCGTGTTTTTCTGCATAAAAAAGGAAAAGTTAGTCTGATGGTATATTTACAAAAATAGGGTAAATTTGGGATTATGTATAGTTTTAATTTAGAAAGAGTATGGAAAACTAAAGAAAAAGACTAAGATAATCGTCCAAAATAGGATGTTATCAGCGCCACAGCCTGGGCTTGCCGGAGACACTTCAATACACACCATCTGAGCACGAGAAGGTCAGGGAAGATGTCGGTTAGGTGTGTAAGGGTGAGAGGAGTTGAGAGGGGGTACTATTTATAAGTTTTAGGGGCTCTTCTAGGGTTTTTGCCATCCATGCTCTCGGCCTGATTGTGTGTTTCTTCTAGAATGAATGAAACCACCCAAAACCTAGGTTGGTTGGGTGCGGAAACATCTCACAAATCTAACCAACCACTTTCCTTGTTTGTACATGTGCTGGTTTGTGAGGAAAATCGAGGGAAATATCCCTCTGTAAAGACGGTGCTTTCCTTTTTAGACTCAAGATAGGAGATGCACAGTTGGCATTGGATCTCAATCCGACGGTTAGCATCATCCGTAGTTATTTTCAATTAAATCGGAAAATATGTGACATTTACTATAATCACAACACTTTAGGGAATCTTGTAAAAGCCATAACTCCCAAACTGAGTGTCTAATTAATCCCAAATTTTGAGGGAAACTTAATATTGTCTTAATCTACCTCTCTCCCAAATTTGGGCTCATTATCTAAAATAAAACGTTCCTTTTTATTAGGTGCAAGATATTACTCAATTAAGCTTATTTCTCACATCTTTTCTCTTTCTTCACTTATTATCTTGCAACTTGGACTCCTTAGAACCCAAGAAATCCTAAGATTTCGAAATCCTTTTTGAAGGATTCTTATTATCCTTCTAGATGCATCCACATCCTTTATTTCTCATTATCTTACTTATTTCCTTATTAAAATATTTCTTTTCAAGGATTTATTTTTATCCTTTATTCCCTTTTTCCTCTTTTCCTATTTCTTCTATAAGAAATCACATAGAAATGAAATTTATTTACTTGTGGCCATTAATTCCACTTTCTAGAGATTTCTATTTATTTCTCATAATTACTTTGCTTAATATCCATTATCTTGTATCTTTTCCTTTTATCTGGAATTTTCTTCTTTTCTTCTCTTTTATATCCATTATTGGATTAATCTAATAATAGGAACCATGAAATTCCTATCAAAAGGGAGATTTGCAAATAAATCCCTTCTTTGAAGCAAAGCATACAACCTTTTCAATTAAGTCCATATTCATAAAAACATTACATTTCAATTATGAAAACATATGCAAAATTGAGGTTGTAACATCCTTCCCCTCTTATAGGAATTTTGCCCTCTAAATTCCCTCAAACATACAAACAAATAGGATAAGACTTCCTCATGTCCATCATGGCTCCCATGTGGTTTTACCCTCTCCATGGTGCCTCTCAAGAACCTTCATCATCTCATATTCTTGCATCTGAGTTCTTTCTCACCTTGGTACCTTGTACCCTCATAGGTGACTCAGGACATTTCAGCTTCTCTCAAAACTAACTGGGTTCATGGCTCAGCACTTGGCTTGGGCACCTCACATAGTACTCTAGATCGGACTCGTGGAACACATCACGTTATCCTGAGGGGTAAGACTAAACATACCCATCTCCACCAATCCATCTAAAATGGACCCATGTACTGGGGACTTAGCTTTCTCAACTGTAGCTTAGAGGGGTCGGATTTTCACATCGCATATTCTCCCACAGTGAACTGCATGTCAGACTGCTTTGCATCAGCTCACAACTCATGTCGCCCATGGGCTTCCTCAGCCATCGCATGATCAAAGTGACTTCATCTGCACACACTGTGGTCCTTTTCTGACCTTCGGGGGGTCCCTTTACCAACATTATCTTAATGAAGTGGTGACCGACACAACCTCCCTTACAGAGCTTCTTTATATCCCAATACTGGAAATGGTGGTTATCATCACATCTCTCATAGGGCAAAAACTGATGTGATGGAGTGAAATTTTGGAATCCTAAATGTCCAATGATACAAGTGAAATCATATGGTTGAGTTATATTAAGAGTTCCAAGCTTTTGACAAAGTAGGTGTGTTGATGTGAGGTTGACATAATGATTAAGACATCTCTTTTAATGTCTTTTTGAGGAATTTAATTGAATGGTCTAATAGATGATTTTGGTCACCAAATTTGAGTAGAAGGTATCTCGAGAGGTAAAGAAGCTATGGTTAAAATTTGGTGGCATTTGGATGCTCCTAGAGAGAGTTATTTACGTTTGTATTTTATGAAATAATGTGCATATTGATGATTGATAAACCTAAGATTCGATATTAGGTGATGTGTGAGACGCCCCTTTGATTGAGGACGGATCATGTGGCCAGATTCTGGCCATTTGTGACTAATCCAGTGGCTAGGAGTGCTGACTTAAGTGAGCCGCGTATCACATTTTAGACTGGGTTCCTTGTAACCGTTGGATGCAGATTCAACGGCAATCAGATTATCCCCAAGCTCGGGATCATGAGGAGTCTTGGACCAGTGAGGCGTGCAAGCACCCACGCCACCATGATCTCTGAATGTGTGTCGAATGGAAGAGGTGACTGAGTAGTTAAGATCGACTCGTCAAGGACTAGTGTACGACCCTTTACATGTGCCTATTGGTAAACAGACGAGAGAGAACCATCTCATCTTTTCCACTACTTCTTCATTGCGGAGAGCAGCTTGGGTGTAGGAGAGCAATACAGAGACAAAAGGGGCTTTTGAGGAACCTAAGGAGGGGAAGATACTCCCTATAGTTGGACGAACCTGGAGAGACATCTAGCTCACTTCCAACTTTGACCGCCAAGGGATACAAAGTCAAGTTGGTCGAGAAGCCCGCGATGTTCGTTGGAGAAAAAGGAGGTGCTCTCAGGGGCAATCAAGAAGAGGAACAACTTTGAGGAGGTGTTTTGAATCTTTTAGAAGCTTCAATCGGAACAAGGATGAGCAGAGGCAAGTCGCCTCTTCATGCTCCGTTGTGGCTGAACCAGCCCGACGACGGACTAGTGGATAAGGAGTTCCACGGCTGACAACTTAGAGACGAGTAGTCGTGGAGGTGCGAAAGAGCCTTCAGAAGCTAATGGTGGTCCTAGAAGCCAGTGAGGGGAGCCTTGTCTCAGTAGATCGCTCACTGGAGTTGGCCCAAGCGGCGGCGCTCTGTATCTGAGTCACGCAATCGAGGGGTGGAACACGGTCATGGTCTCGGGCCATGTTACGTGAGAATGAGAAACCGCCGACTCGGGCACGTGGGTTATCAGGTCCGCAGATCCATCGCCAGATCCGAATCGCGAACCACTTAGCAGAAAGGAGAGCCGTGCAACCCTAGATTCATGTGGCAGCATGTCATTGGCTAAAAGAGGCAATTATCTAAGAAAACATTCAAATCTTGTATAATTCGTAGTAAATAGCCTGATTATCAGAAAAATACAAATAAGGTACCAAAATTATCATAAAAATGAGTAGAACATAATGGAATAATAACATCAGGATTTTGTGGCATTAATCTCAGTGATATCATGTAAGATGTGTAATGTTTGTTTAATGGATAATAAATACTAAACGATGGAATAAAATAATGAGAAAATACCAGTAGATCTTAAATCATGTTTATAATGCATATGATGTTATTTATAGTCATGTTGATGCACAAAATCATGTAATTTGCTCCATAAGGATATTTAGGGCTAATGACCCTAAATAAAATGCAATAAATGCACACATGCTCAATAAATGATGAAATTTATAGAGTAAGATCATATCAGTATAAGGAACCTTAGTTTTAATTATGAAACCATGATGATGCATAGAATCCATGTTATATGAAGTTGACCTTTAATACATTGTTTAAAACCCTAATATGAATAATGCATGCAACCTAGGGTTAATATGTGCGCAAAAAGGATATGGAACCTAATATTTAGATAATGAACCATAATATAGAAAATAACATCAGTAAGATAAATCTAATACAAGAATGCAAGTAATGATAGGAATATCCTAATGAGATAAGTTAAACCCTAATGAACATGATTAGGGTTAAGATGATGAGAACCTGGTAATAGTATGTGATCTTGTCTTAACCAGGGGTTTGACCAAGATATAGTTGACATCAGGAATATGAGGATATGATGATTAGGTTTGTTCTTGATCAAGGTACGCCATTACCTCTTGCTTGGCTTATTATACATTATGCTTGTGTTATATGGTAGTAAAGACTTGGCATATGGTATTGATTGAAATGATTGTCTTGTATGATATGTTGCTGGAATTTCCATATTTATGGCTATGAACACCTGCAAACATAATATAGATGTTCCATCATAATATAGCTCATAAACCACTTTGTGGTAGAGCGCATGCATAATTATCACAAACCACTTGGTGGTATATCATATGATGTTTGTAAAATGATCACAAACCACTTGGTGGTAGATCATAAGGCTTGAAGACATCAAAGCCACTTGGTGGCAGACGCACGAGATATATGATGGAAATTTGCTTAAAATATATGTGTTCTCTTTTGCTAATGAATATCTTTGTGCAAGTATATGCT
The DNA here is from genome assembly GCA_963693085.1 of Alisma plantago-aquatica. Classification (NCBI taxonomy): domain Eukaryota; kingdom Viridiplantae; phylum Streptophyta; class Magnoliopsida; order Alismatales; family Alismataceae; genus Alisma; species Alisma plantago-aquatica. The sequence goes on along the minus strand of OY856411.1, from coordinate 973,714,831 downwards.
TTTCTTATATTCTTCTGTTACTGCCAAGTATTAGTTTTATCTTATTGCCAAGATATGATGAGAGGCATATAAAAGACACGTAAGCATACTCAGTACAATATTCTTAAATATTGTGCTGACATGTACCGCATGTAATCTTTTGTTTAGGTTGTGGTTATGCTCTTAAAGATTCAAGATAATTAAGAGTTGTGTGGCGAGCTGATGTATAGGTGGACCTATTGTCTTAAGATCATGTAGTTTAGTTGTAGTGCATGTATATGTATAAGTTTGTTGTTCAATATGTAATATCAAATGATGTAACAATTCATGTTGTAATTATATGTTGAATAGTGAACAAGCGTTGTATGGTTTTATTATTGTTCATGTACATGTGCTACTGTGTTTCCTTTTGACTCCCTTGATTTTCTTATTCTTAGCCTAGTGTGGGATGTTTAAAATTGGGATTATCACTGAGGTGAGGGTTTCAATTCTGATGTCACACATCAGATTAAGTTTTAGAAAATCTGGGGCCGTCACATGTGGTATCAGAGCATGAACAATAGCAAAGCCTAACATTTGCTCATTATGCAACTAAAAACTTAAGAATCTTGAACCTTAATAATCTTTAGGGTTATATTAGTCATCTTTTAGCGACTAGATCTGACCTAGCATCTAGGTTAGCACCTAGATGTTCGAGAAATAGGTCTAGACCGGTGCTTGTTGAGTAACAAGTCCTTAGATATCGTTCTTTCCTTGTAGTGCAGCGGTATGGGATGTTGCACTGTTTGGAAATGACGTGCATCAAGGGAAGAGAAACCCTAGACATATTGTACACGTTGTATAGAGTAGCTACACTAGTCTACCCCTTGTTATCACCTTTTTCACTAGTTTTCATGACACTGTACTCTCTACTATGTGTGGGATACTCATTTTCAGGATTTGGTTTTTGATTCCAATCGAATCGAACCTCGATAGTTTTCTCTGACGCTTGTTTTATCAGAGAAAAACTATATAATATTTTATTATGTATATGTATTACAAAATTGTGTCCCCACACATGTATGAGTAGGAGGTGGTCATGCAACCTAAGTGAAAGTGAATGACATCAGTCTAGAAGAGGGAATAGTTCTAGATTAGATGTCTAGAGCCTTGTTGGAATATATGATAGATGGAATAGTTGAGATAAGTTTTGATGATATGATGTAAGTCTTATATAGATGATATAAGATAGTTTATGATGATACATGTTTTCCTTGAGGACTTAAGGTTCAGTTTTGAGGTTTTGATATAAGCTTGATGATGCAAGGACATAGCCTTTTATGAGATAAGATAAGCGAAGCTAAGACAAGTTGTGGATTAGCCTGAGCCTCAAGCTCTTTTACAAAGGAGGACCTCTAGTGTTGGGACCAGTTTTAGGGTTAACTCCAGAGAGAGTGAGACCCATTGGGAGAAGGTTAGAGAACCTAAACTCCAAAATATGAGAATTATGAGAATGCGTGATATGATATGTCCTACACTAGACTACTCATGAGTGATTGAGTTGAGTCGCTTTATGTATGATTCCTATAGTTTCCTCAAACCCTAGATGTCCTTGGGAGGAACAAACCCTAGAGACAGAGAGAGGCTGGTTATATGTGTATATGCGAACATGAATATGAGTACCTACCATCTGGGTGAGGGAGAGAGAGTCCCAAGACCCTAGAGGAGGAAACTGTGTTAGTTTCTAGAGAGCCTCATTCTCGGGTTGGTGGTTCCATGTAGGAATCTAGTGGTGTATGTATAAGAGAGTTTTGGGTAAGCAGTTTCATGGGTAGATACCTATGAAGAGAATATCATAGCATGTTTTGGTTTGTGCTTCTGTGGCTAGAACTTGTAAAGCTATTTGCTAGTACCAATGAGATGGGCCAGGAGAACCTCAATTGGACTAGATGAAGTTTTGATATATGTTTGAGGAGCCACTTGTATAAGTTGGTCTAATACAACCATGATATAACAAAGATAAAAAGGTGTAATATGATCTCGATGACATGATATGATGGAATCCTAGAGATGGTTTGATATATCTTTATGCATAAATGGTTAACCATATACATGAATAATGATGATAATGTGATATTACGAGTTAATCTTTTTATGAAATCACTAGTAATTGTTGCAATTTATTACGAGTAATGAAATAAGATCATATGCATGAAACATGTTACATGAGGTGTTAATATTAGTGGTTAATAAAGAAAATAAAAATAGTTTGACAATTAGCACAACATAATGATTATGACACCTTGATATGATCTATATGGATAAAGTGGGTTAACTATAGCTAACACCTACCTAAAAGCCATGTGTTAATGTTGAACATGTTCTAACAACTGAGCTCAATAAATGTGGATGACACCTTGATGTATGAGTTAATCTTAGTTAACTCCTGTAGAACATGGAATATGATGTGAGAACTCTAATGCATGGCTAAAGATAAGGAAGCAAATATAACATATGAGATATGTAATGACATAACCTAAGCTTCTAAACCCTTGTTTGAGCCTTCTATGGAGTGAGGTTTCACCCTTGATGCTTTTGAAACCTCCTAATAGTGCTTTGGATACATGGTTCTAGGTAACCTTTGCGGATATGTTACACATAGAATGGTGCCTACATGTGGATGAAAGCAATATAAGGTTTTCCCTGGAAGTCTGAGTATGGTTTATTTTCGAGGACAAAAGTTCTTTTAAGATGCATATGATGTGACAAAGTGGGTTTTCTGGCTTAATTTCGAGGACGAAATATCTTTTAAGGTGTGTAGGATGTGATGGAGTGAAATTTTGGAATCCTAAATGTCCAATGATACAAGCGAAATCATATGGTTGAGTTATATTAAGAGTTCTAAGCTTTTGACAAAGTAGGTGTGTTGATGTGAGGTTGACATAATGATTAAGACATCTCTTTTAATGCCTTTTTGAGGAATTTAATTGAATGGTCTAATAGATGAGTTTGGTCACTAGATTTGAGTATAAGATATCTCGAGAGGTAAAGAAGCTATGGTTAAAATTTGGTGGCATTTGGATGCTCCTAGAGAGAGTTATTTAAGTTTGTATTTTATGAAATAACGTGCATATTGATGATTGATAGACCTAAGATTTGATATTAGGTGATGTGTCACGCACCCCTTTGATTGAGGATGGATCATGTGGCCATCCTGGCCATTTGTGACTAATCCAGTGGCTGGGAGTGCTGACTTAAGTGAGTCGCGGATCACGTTTTAGACTGGGTCCCTTGTAACCGTTAGATGCAGATTCAACGGCAATCAGATTATCCCCTAGCTCTGGATCATGAGGACTCTTGGAGCAGTGAGGCGTGCAAGAACCCATTCCACCACAATCTCCGAATGTGCGTCGAACAGAAGAGGTGACTAAGTAGTTAAGATCGACTCGTCAAGGACTAGTGTATGACCCTTTACATGTACCTATTGGTAAACAGACGATAGAGAACCATCTCATCTTTTCCACTGCTTCTCCATTACAGAGAGCAGCTTGGGTGTAGGAGAGCAATACAGAGACAGAAGGGGCTTTCAAGGAACCTAAGGAGGGGAAGATACTCCTTGTAGTTGGACAAACCTGGAGAGACATCTAGCTCACTTCCAGCTTTGACCGCCATGGGATACAAAGTCAAGTTGGTCGAGAAGCCTGCGATGTTCGTTGGGGAAAAAGGAGGTGCTCTCAGGGGCAATCAAGAAGAGGAACAACTTCGAGGAGGTGTTTTGAATCTTTTGGAAGCTTCAATCAGAACAAGGATGAGCAGAGGCAAGTCGCCTCTTCATGCTCCGCTGTGGCTGAACCAGCCCGACGACGGCCTAGTGGAGAAGGAGCTCCACGGCCGACATCTCAGAGACGAGTAGTCGTGGAGGTGCGAAAGAGCCTTCAGAAGGTAATGGCAGCCCTAGAAGCCAGTGAGGGGAGCCTTGTCTCAGTAGATCGCTCAGCGGAGTTGGCCCAGGAGGTGGCGCTCTGTATCTGAGTCACGCAATCGAGGGGCGGAACACGGTCATGGTCTCGGGCCGTGTTACGTGAGAACGAGAAACCGCCGACTCGGGCACGTGGGTTATCGGGTCCGTAGATCCACCACCAGATCCAGATCACGAACCAACCAGCAGAAATGTGAGCCGTGCAACCCTAGAGCCATGTGGCAGCACGCCATTGGCCAAAAGAGGTAATTATCTAAGAAAACATTCAAATCTTGTATAATTCGTAGTAAATAGCTTTATTATCAGAAAAATACAAATAAGGTACCAAAATTCTCAAAAAAATGAGTAGAACATAATGGAATGATAACATCAGGATTTTGTGGCATTAATCTCAATGATATCATGTAAGATGTGTAATGCTTATTTAATGGATAATAAATACTAAACGATGGAATAAAATTATGAGAAAATACCAGTAGATCTTAAATCATGTTTATGATGCATATGATGTCATTTATGGTCATGTTGATGCACAAAATCATGTAATTTGCTCCATATGGCTATTTAGGGCTAAAAATCCTAAATAAAATGCAATAAATGCACACATGCTCAATAAATGATGAAATTTACAGAGTAATCTCATATCAGTGTAAGGAACCTCAGTTTTAATTATGAAACCATGATGATGCATAGAATCCATGTTATATGAATTCGACCTTTAATACATGGTTTAAAACCCTAATATGAATAATGCATGCAACCTAGGGTTAATATGTGCACAAAAAGGATATGGAACCTAATATTTAGATAATGAACCATAATATAGAAAATAACATCAGTAAGATAAATCTAATACAAGAATGCAAGTAATGATAGGAATATCCTAATGAGATAAGCTAAACCCTAATGAACACGGTTAGGGTTAAGATGATGAGAACCTGATAATAGTATGTGATCTTGTCTTAACCAGGGGTATGACCAAGATATAGTTGACATCAGGAATATGAGGACATGATGATTAGGTTTGTTCTTGATCAAGGTACGCCATTACCTCTTGCTTGGATTATTATACATTATGCTTATTTTATATGGTAGTAAAGACTTGGCATATGGTATTGATTGAAATGATTGTCTTGTATGATATGTTGCTGGAATTTCCATATTTATGGCTATGAACACCTACAAACATAATATAGATGTTCCATATAGCTCATAAACCACTTGGTGGTAGAGCGCATGCATAATGATCACAAACCACTTGGTGGTAGATCATATGATGTTTGTATAATGATCACAAACCACTTGGTGGTAGATCATAAGGCCTGAAGATGTCAAAGCCACTTTGTGGCAGACACACGAGATATATGATGGAAATGTGCTTAAAATATATGTGTTCTCTTTTGCTAATGAATATCTTTGTGCAAGTATACGCTTTTCTTATATTCTTCTGTTACTGCCAAGTATTAGTTTTATCTTATTGCCAAGATATGATGAGAGGTATATAAAATACATGTAGGCGTACTCTATACAATATTCTTGAATATTGTGCTGATGTGTACCGCATGTAATCTTTTGTTTAGTTTGTGGTTATGCTCTTGAAGATTCAAGATAATTGAGAGTTGTGTGGCGAGCTGATGTACAGGTGGACCTGTTGTCTTAAGATCATGTAGTTTAGTGGTAGTACATGTATATGTATAAATTTTTTGTTCAATATGCAATATCAAATGATGTAACAATTCATGTTGTAATTATATGTTGAATAGTGAACAAGTATTGTATGGTTTTATTGTTGTTCATGTACATGTGCTACTGTGTTTCCTTTTGACTCCCTTGATTTTCTTCTTCTTATCTTAGTGTGGGATGTTTAAAATTGGGATTCTCGCTGAGGTGAGGGTTTCAATTTGGATGTCACACATCAGATTAAGTTTTAGAAAATGCGAGGATGTCACAACTGCCCCCCATGTATCATCCTGAATGAGCACACATGCTCTCATCAGACCCTCTTATCTGGATCATACTAACCATTAGTTAGGGGTGATAATCTGTACTCACATCGAGTTCTTCATGGATCTACTTCCACCTTATGGAAGTGAATCTTTAGGTTACACTCAAAAACTTTTGAACTCACATCATGGTGTAGTTGAACCATCTCTCTTACTTGTAGTTCAGCCGGATCTGTCTCCCGACAGTATTCTCTTTTTCTCTTAAAGTATGTCATCTAGGTAAGGTGATCTACCATAACCCATATTACATCTTGACCTTCCTTGGTCTAGGGGAGACTTACCACGACATCCATAGTGATGAACTCCCATTCCCTCTCAGGGACTTTTTATCCTCTATATCAACTCACTAGGTTACTGGTGTTCGTCCTTCACCTCCTGGCATGCATGGCGACAAGCCACATGCAACTTCATCTTAGGTATCCAAAGTACTACTAAAACTTACCATCTTAGTAGTACCATGGTGTATCATGATCTTATGTATATCATGATTCCTTAAGGTTGATTCCTCAAAAACCCTAAAACACTCTAGTCGGGGTTTCATCACCTTCTTTTCCATAGAATTGCATCTGAGGTTCTACAACCATCCTTTTATTGCATCAAGGCCTAGGTTGGCTAACCAAACAACTACTAACTTGATCAACAGATCTCGTTACATCTGAGCGTTAGCCAAACATATCTCCTTTTTTAAACTGAGGCTAACCTAACAACCTCTTCTAGCCTCTAGCTAAACTAGGCAGTTGCATCTCAACCAGAGCATCCATTACCACCTCACATCATTATGTGTAAGGTAATGTTGAAGACATACACCTCCATGTATTCCACTTATTATCTCATCTCAAACTCTAAGTCTATCCATCAAGAAACTCTGAGCTCATCCTCTTAGTTTTCGAACTCATCGTTGTATAACTCATAAAGTCCACATAGCTCGTGATAAAAACATCCTCATAAGATGACTACCTTAGTTCTCTTGATGTTTGTAAACCATCCCCATATCGTACACTCCATAAGGGTATGTTATTACCTCTATCCTCATACCACATAGCAGCATTTCCACTCACATCATCTTTATCCCTGGTGTATGGTATGTGTACTGTCTTATCTCTCACTCCCATAATAAGAGGAAATAAGCATTTGGATGTAGTCCAAATACAGAGTTCTTCCCGTTCCAAGAGTAGAGATGGTACATCCCACATTGCCAGTACACCTACAATCTAATTTGAAATGTGCATCACGTCTCCACATCATGAACATCTCAAAATCTAGGTTACTTCTATGAAAAACTGGTCTCGAACCCACTTGGGTCATCACACCATCCTTGGTCATCTCCTCTAGGTCTGTAGGGTTCTTGTACTTTTGGGGTCATCCCTCTTCCCTAATGCATCCAGAGAGTGCCCTCCTCATCTGCCCTTTGGGTCCCATGAGTTCATGAAGGTGGTCAATCTCCTAACCCATGGCCCTCAGATAATGATAGTTGTTACCTCTCGACCCTATGGTCATGTGCAACTAGGGAATTAGGCAACTCCTACTTCCATCGGTCTTATCCCTACCTGACCCTAGGATAGACTTAGGATTATAATATAGTACATGTCCGACTTAGAACCTTACCCAAGTCTCCATCATCTCTCTCTACATTCATGGGCTGACTTTCACCCTTTCATAGGGGTCATGGCGACCTTCCTACCTTGGTTAGGCCCCATATCGGTTACCTCCATGGTAACACATCCACATGCACTTAGAGATGGTTATCTATGGGTCTTCAGGTTCATTCTCTTACCATGTACCCTTCACTTAGCTTATCAAGATTCTATTAGACCTCTTTAGGTTACCTCAAAACCAACAAAACTAGTATACACCCTACAAAAGGGTCCCTCTCCCAGGATGGGAGAAAACTTCAAAGGTCACAAACGTTCTTTTGTCTAGGGTTTACATCCACATGAGCATGTTTGACCCTAGAAAGCTACTAAGGCACAAGAATACCACCTACTAGACCATGTTAGGTCATACTTGTTCTCATTCCTCAACATTGGAACAAGAATATACCTTCTCATGTCACCAACTTAGCTGTGAGGGGTTCATCAAACATACCTTAGACTTAAGGGGTTTCCCTTTCCTCTAAACATGAGGAGCGCCATGCTCGAATCCATAGAAACTCAAATCTTGTCATGAGCATCAGGTACACTACTTCCCCTCTTAGGTCTAAGAACCCTAGGTTCACTTTTCTGATGTCCAACTGCCTGCTCAACCTTTTAACCATGACCCAAGCATGTACAGGGTATGGCATGCACTTCCTATTATCTTTCTACTCAAGAAACAACTCAGAGTTGAGTCCTTCTCAAGGACAACCAACTAGGTGTAAGGCTTCACATCTTGTTACTAAACCTCTTCATGGTCTAAGGAACTCTTCTTCCCATCTCAGAAGGTAAAATAGGCACATAGGTACCAGTAGTCTCATCCTTCCTCTAGGGTTTGGTTCCTCTAAAGGCAACCAAGATATCATCCACTTAGGTTGCATCATCATCAACTCCCCACTATTCCTCATATCTCGGAGTCGAAGCTTCCAACCTTCTTGCTTGGGTCCTGCTCTCTCTCTCTAGAGCCAACCCTACAAACAGCCTTACTACTAGAGGTCCTCTCTCCATGAAGGATCAAGCTCACAAGCATACCCCTACATGGGTGAAGCCTATGTTCAAACTTATGTTTTCTCAAGATTATCCATAGCTCTTTATGCTTATCTCATAAGCTATCCAACATACTTTCCTGGCTAGGGTTTTAGCCTACTGTCAGCACTATTGACGTACTCTGGGTGCATGTTATGCCCTACTCACATAAGCCCATAGGGTTTCTATAGGTTTTTCACTAACCTCATCATTGAAGGAGCTATCCTTCACTCTAACATGCACGACCCTTTCCAGAGTTGGGTTGCCAAAGGTACTAGGTCATCCAACCTCTCATGGCTCATATGGGCTTCCAAAAGGATGTCCACCCACACACCTGGTCTACCATGACATCTAACTCATCATGTCATCCCTCTCTAACCACCACTTAGGGTTAGGGTTAGCATCGTCCTCAAAGGATGTGCTAGGTCTCTACTTATAATGGAGGTCCCTACCTCCAAGACTAACTTCATCCTCCTGACAAGGAGGTCTAGCCTCGGGTCTCTCCTGAGGGCATGACAAAATATGTCATACGACCTAAGCATGCAGCTATTCTTTAGTTTATGCTTAAACTATTAAGATTATGTCCATGACATCTTATTTACATGCTTTTCATTAATTTGGTGTAGGATTCCTTAAACCTTATCAACTTTACCCATACCTCAAGAGGGTGAGGAAAAGAGAGAAAACCCTAATCCTTAAAATCCTTAATAGCATTTGAGTTGAGAACGGATGAACAAGATGAGAGAGTCTTAAAGGTATCTTATTTTGAGTCAGATCCTAAGACATTGGCCAGGCAGTCACACAAATCTGGGAGTCCTCATATTCCGACTAGTGGTGCGGAGGAAAATATTGCCAGCCCACAGGCATGATCCTTTTCTAGACACCTCTATCTTTCAGAAAATCCTCTAATAACTCCCTTGGGTTCTACAGAGTTTGTAAAATTTAATAATTATTAAAAATTAAATGAGGAACCTGGCTCTGATACCAAATGTAATGACCTCGCCTCCCGGTAACCCCCAATTAAGGGAGACCCGAAGGTCAGAACTGTTATCCCAATTAACAGGATCAAAGGTTCGACAAATAATCAGCAATAATTATAAAATTCTACCAACTATACTAAAATATGGAATAAAGTCAAACATTTCATACCTTTTAAAACTTTGGGAATCTACTTCTATCCATCGCTTGAATCTATTCTATTTAATCCTCCTTGCACTTTATTTCTTATTTTCACAATATGTCACTTTACTATTTGTACTTTTCAGGGTTGTACCTAAAACGCCGACAAACAAAACGTTGATCAGCATAAATGAATATGCCGGTATGTGGGGACAACCAAAATTTCACAAATATCGCTAACAATCTAAATATCACAATTAAGTTAATTAACAAGCCAATTTATGCTTTCAATGTGACATTCTCCACCACTTTTGCCCTAACCCTGGAATACCCTCCTTAGGATGTCTCTTTTTCCATTGACTTAAGGCCACCTTCTCAATCCTGAGCTTGGTGCCTGGGGTCACCTCTCATGGTTCCCATTAGTCATGCAATAAAGACCACCTTCTCAATCCCGAGCTTGGTGTTTGGGGTCACCACTCATGGTGCCCATGGGCCTTCCCTCCTAGGCTTGTACTTTTGGCATCATCCATTAGGGTGGCATGTAGGTGCAATAATACACACTTATATTATAATTGTGATAATAATAGTGACTTTATGATTTGCAAGTATGAACATCCAAACTGATAGGTTGCATTCAATGTGATTAATCATCCGAGAAACCTTTGGGAAACTAATGTGTTTAACCATAATTAACCGCATACATGTCAGGCTGGCTTAAGTGCAGAAATAATCCAACTAAGCAAGAAATTTAGTAAATAAGCAAGCACACAAGATGATCTTGAAATATGCATCCAATTTTCCGATCATTGATCAGGCCTTTAAGGTTTATTAATCCTAGTTTCTTCCTAGGGTTACTAGTCCTTTTTAGGGTTTCCATTGCAATTAGGTTTTTAGTCTCCATAACACATTTATTACTTCTAATGCTCTTTTAGTCCACAAACCCTAATTTCAACATCATAGGCACAATTAAATGTCAATTAAGTCTATTGTGCCTCTTTTACAATAAAATCACCATTTTTATCCTTTTAAGTCATGATACGATCATTAGACCCAATTATCATCTTTGGTTCCTTTCAAATTAGTAACTTATCTTTCATATAGTCTAATTCACATATGAACTCTATTTATCACTAATTCCACCTTTATCCATTAGAAAACCCTAATTACCATATTAAGGGTATTTATCCACAATTAGGAACTTTTATACTCAAAATAGCTTAGAATCATCATATCTCAGCTTTATTCATGAATTTGAACAATTAAAGCCATTAAGAGTCATAATTACTAACATTAGGGTTTCAAGGCCCATTAAAGCATATTCATGTACATGGAATCCAATAAATTAAACTACACATAAATATCATCTTTTTAGATCTAATGTGTCCTTTTTATAATCAACAGGTTAACATCAACTTTAATCATCCATATAACCCTTCTCAATACATTAATCATCAAAGATTAGGGTTTCTTCATTTATTAAACCATTAAAGATAGCATATTTACATACTTTTTGAATTTCAACCATAATTAGGCTTCAATTACATTTTTACTACATTCCTTGCATTTTTCTGATCAAAAAGCACTACTTATTTGTATTTTTCGACCAAAGAATGTATTTTTAGTGATTTATCCAAGATTCACCTATTTCTTTGATTTCTGTTCAGAGAGCGAGTAATTACCTTATTTTGGAAAAAGGCCAGCCGTTTGATCAACGGTCGCACCGACAGGCACACGGATTGTGTGTCTCGCCTCAATCGCACCCACTATCGGCATGTGGAAGTCGTGGATGACCAGGGTCGTCGATCTGCTCCTGTGGTCAGCAGTTGACCACGATCGAATGGCACCTGTTGTTCTTCCTTACTCAAACCAGCCACGATGACCCGCGGCGGCACCGCAGCCTGGGCTTTCCGGAGACACTTCAATACACACCCTCAGAGCACGAGAAGGTCAGGGAAGATGTCGGTTAGGTGTGTGAGGGTGAGAGGAGTTGAGAGGGGGTACTATTGATAGGTTTTAGGGGCTCTTCTAGGGTTGTCATCCTCCATGCTCTCGACCCGATTGGGCATTTTTTTCTAGAATGAATGAAAACACCCAAAACCTAGGCTGGTTGGGTGTGGAAACATCTCACAAATCTAACCAACCACATTCCTTGTTTGCACATGCGCTGGTTTGTGAGGAAAATCAAGGGAAATATCCCTCTGTAAAGATGGTGCTTTCCGTTTTAGACTCAAGGTAGGAGACACACAGCTGGCATTGGATCTTGATCCGATGGATGGCATCATATATAGTTATTTTCAATTAAATCGGATAATATGTGACATTTACTATAATCACAACACTTTAGGGAATCTTGTAAAAGTCATAACTCCCAATCCGAGTGTCCAATTAATCCCAAATTTTGAGGGAAACTTAATAATGACTTAATCTACCTCTCTCCCAAATTTGGGCTCATTATCTAAAAGAAAACGTGCATTTTCATTAGGTGCAAGATATTACTCAATTAGGCTTATTTCTCACATCTTTTCTCTTTCTTCGCTTATTATCTTGCAACTTGGACTCCTTGGAACCCAAGAAATACTAAGATTTAAAAATCCTTTTTGAAGGATTCTTATCATCCTTCTATATGAATCCACATCCTATATTTCTCATTATCTTACTTATTTCTATATTAAAAGATTTCTTTTCCAGGATTTCTCTTTATCCTTTATTCCCTTTTTCCTCTTTTCCTATTTCTTCTATAAGAAATCGCATAGAAATGAAATTTATTTGCTTGTGGCCATTAATTCCACTTTCTAGAGATTTCTATGTATTTCTCATAATTACTTTGCTTAATATCCATTATCTTGTATCTTTTCCTTTTATTTGGACTTTTCTTCTTTTCTTCTCTTTTATATCCATTATTGGATTAATCTAATTATAGGAACCGCGAAATTCCTATCAAAAGGGAGATTTGCAAAGAAATCCCTTCTTTGAAGCAAAGCATACAACCTTTTCAATTAAGTCCACATTCATAAAAACATTACATTTCAATTATGAAAACATATGCAAAATTGTGGTTGTAACATATACATACTTATGCTTCTCATCAAGCCCTAACTATTTTTCATTTAACTTATGAAGGGGGTATGTTTCCCACTTAGTATGTATCCTAGATAACATGACTGGTCTGATCGTCTTGTGTAGTTGCTTTTCAAAACTTCTTGATTCAAACATAAATACCTAACTATGGAAAAGAGGAAATAACAGCACACTTGGTATGACAACCTAGTTTAAAATATCAATTTGATCTCTACAGTTGGGTATTTCGAAGCTTAAATGTAGAAAAAAAGGGACCAATATGCCTCATATGTGCCATGCTAGAATTCTTTCATATGAAAACAAGAATATAGAGTTAAACTAAGATGAAGAGTTCATAAGTGTGAATTTTGTGGTTGTTGTGTGGGGATAAACCATATACAAGGGTAGCTTATTGAGCATAGTGGGATATCTTGGTTCTTTATCTAACTTGAACATAACCACACTTTAATAATAGTATTATCATTCAAGTCAGCAATTTGTTGGGCAAAAAAATTAGTTGATTTTAGTTTGAATACATCTTGTGAATGCATAAAACTATCTTTGAATCTCTTTTTTAGATTTTATTGGTAGTACAAGCAATGGTTTAAGTTTGGGATAGTTTGATGAACATAGTTCATACTACTTTTTATGCCCCAAGTCGTACATTAAATGCTTCAAAATTTCATACTTTAGATATATAATTAGCTTTTGATTGCTTAAATATGTTATTTAGGCTTTCTCAATCATTTGGACTAATTGAGGAAGTTTAATATTGAGTATACGAGACTCGTTTGGAGTCAAAGACATCCTCATCAAAACAAGTAAAACCCACAAAGTTTAGGTCTAGCCTTGACAGTCAGCTGTGCGGCATGCAATGTCAGGTGCACAACATGCACTAACCCAAGACCCTCCCTGACTTCACCAAATTAGTATACTATGTGTGCACTCTAGTGCATGACGTGCATGATCCCACAATTAGTGAACAATAAACCTAGAGATAGGTAAAAATCATTGATTGGCCACATTACAATACCATTATCTCCACCACGAGTTATCTGCTTTTCGATTAAATCACCTTGTGTTGTGTAGAACTAGGGATTAATAATCTATGGCCACCAATTTTATTATAAACACTTCCACTACTTGGTTTTGCAAAAAATCCTATGTTTCATTTGAGTGACCATTTGATTGCATGTGGTGATAATCTTAAAGTTGAACATCATGCAAATTTATGAACTTTCATAAAGAAAATCTTGTCAAATATCTGGTGTGTGGATCCTATGGGCTTTCTTGGTAGGGTGTAAGTGATTTTCACAACAAACTAACGTTTAGATTTAGGAATTGACATGATGTTCGGTACAATGTAGTTGGAGGTAAGTTATATACATTGTAGCTCCACTAGTCAGCCAAATCACAATGCAACATTATTTTAGTGCTCAATAGTTGTAGTCATGCAATTTGATAGCACAATTGGTGGACTTAATCCCTAAACATGACAATTGTAATGACATTTTTTCACTACAGTGTTTTTGGTTGTATGCCTTGAGATCCATCATGTGATGATTGTAATAGGGATATATTGGTCATGATTTGATCATTAGTAAAAGTCAACTCCACTTATTATGTTTGTTTCAGTATTGAGATAATGAATCAATGTAATAATGTCCTAAGAATGTTTTGACTTGATGACATATGTATTGGGTTGGGGGCATGAACACGAGATCATATGTATACTTTAGACTATTTCTTATTATTATGTCCCTATTCAGTTATTAATTTTGATATTATAGGGAAAATATAATATATAAGACTAGTGTGTGTGTTGAATTATGATTGTGCATCTTTAGTCGTGATATTAGATATTCATTTAAATACATGGGTACTTGTTAGAGAAAAAGTTAAACTATACTTACCCACTTTTAGAATGACACATGAAAGTCATATCATGGAAGACATAGTCTTATATCAATGTGAAGGTGGTGACTGTGATCCTTAGACCTCAAGTCATTATAATGATTACATGTTGTTATATGTACATTAACACTACACAATGTGAGTTTGAATAATGATTGACATACATGTAGTGACGGGGTGCATTTTGACACCTTTAAATTAGCATGAGTGTTGAATATGGAATTTTTCCCTTCATTGGAGTGTTGTCATGGCCTCTTGATAAGTGTGACAACCCAATGCCACATGAATGAGATAACTCAAAGCAAAGCACGGAACTAATACTAAACATCTAGATTACCATACAATGGGGTAAATTAAAATTGATTCCATATAACCACAAAAGGAAAAAACATATTACATCTGAGTCCACAAATTGTGCCACCTATATCACATATCACACCATGAAGGTAATACATATCACTGTTCACTGGCTAACCAACCACAACCTGTTACATATGATAACATATTCACATATACAATTTGTATTTGTACAACCATGGCATATTGCCAAAAACTCATATCAGTGCACAACGTCTATAAAACACCTACCAAGGACTTGAGAGTATAGGGAAGACACATAGGACTCTACTACAAGACACTAGAAGCATATGCAACCTTCAACAGTTGCTACTCCTCTTGTTGCTCAGCCTTAACCGCACGATCTCTACCTCATCGTGCACAACCACCTAAAAGATGTGGAAACCCATGGGGCGAGACCAATGTCACACCATGAGATATAACTCTCCACCAAAAACTATTATAAGCACATATATACTAAAGTGGGAAGACAGCATTATTATCAGGATGAGCAAATTCAGTTAAATGATATGATTAATGCAAATAACACAGCTTGAACAGTATAAGTGACATCAACTGAGTAGTAGAACATTTTTTACTTTCAAAAGGAATACAAAGAACATGTACAACCATTATCAACTAAATAGTACAAGAGGATAGGGCAAAGGGGTCATCCAATGTGAATCGTATTTGACCCTAAGCAAATATACTACACGGTTGTATTACATATTTTATTTGCCTTGAGGATTTGAGTCTTACCACCCAAATCCAACTGACCACTGCTAAGTTGAAATTAGTGCCATATAAGATCTATGGAAGATCCAGACTCCATGATCTTACCCACACTACTCAGTCAATTCGAGTATGCACCGCAGTGACATATCAGTCAAACTACAAAATAGCAACTTATAGTCGTAGCTATAGTCTGGTAAACACCTAGCATGCCTTGGTACAGGTCACGGCACTAGAGAACATCTCACACATGGCCTTTATTATATATATATATATATATATATATATATATATATATATATATATATACATATATATATGTGTGTGTGTGTGTGTGTGAGAGAGAGAGAGAGAGTGTGTGTGTGTGTGTGTGCATGCTAGGTATGACCACAGTCATCCTTGCTAAACACTTGGAATTAGGATGACAAGCAACCCCGCATTCTCAACAATATGCGCTCTGGGTTTCCCTTGGGAATACCCATTTCACCATCTAGAAAAGTTATGACTCTAGAATGGATATATGGCATAGGTCACCTACATGATTAGGGTTTCGCTTGATTAGTTATGCCAATTGGGTATATTTTAATGCACAAATCAAGTTACGACGTTCAAACCCTAAAAAACTCTACAAAGATAAGGGTATGTTGCAACATCAGAAGATATAAAATGTATAAGGTATAAACTTGTCACATAATCACTTGATATCACCGCCATACAATGCCACCAACATTATCACATCAATTGGGGATAGCAACCCCTCATCTTATCACTGGAGGATACCACCTCACACTCGTCAATGAGCCCCTTCTAGGTCATAAGACCCAAATCACATCATCACTTATCTCATTAAACCTCATAAATTCTCATAACCATCACCCTATGCCATATAAAATACATCATAGAAATCATTAGTCATGATATTCATCTTACCTGCAAGGTTAGGGTTACACAAGTAGGAGAGAGAAAATATCATCAGATGCTAAACAATTTAAGCAGGATAAATGTCACATCATGTATTCTTGATTAAGGTTAAGGTTTCTCATGTAACACTTATCATAACACACCATGGTACGTCATTCCCATATTCTTGGATCACATTAAGGTTAAGCATCATAGTTATAATCATTCAATCATTCCAAACAGCACTATGTATCGACCATCAAAATCCAATATGTAGCGACCATCACTTACATACATTACACATGTGTAGCGACCTACTAGGTTAACACATGGTAGCGACCAACACCATCATAAGTGTAGCAACCAACATGCCTCACTTATGCAGCGACCAACACCATCACAAGTGTAACGACCAACATGGCTCACTTATGTAGCGACCAACATGGTTGAGGACCCTGTTGTGACAAAACCAAATGAGGGTAGCACCCAACCAACTAAAACATGTGTTGTGAGCGCAAGAATACCACATGTAGTGACCAAACAACTCAAACTTTTGTAGAGACCACCCACTTAGGGTTAGGGTTTGTTGCACCCGCAACACCCCAACAAACATGTAGCGACCTCAAACATCAAGGTGAGTGTAGCGACCCTAAGATTAAGCTACACCAAACAACACATAACTGACTCCAAAACATAGTATAACAATGATCAAAATAGATGATAAACATCAAGGAAACTAAGCATCATCAAGGGAAAACTCCATGCAAAGATGAACATCAAAAACCCTAAAACAAAAGTCACCAAGGTAAACATGAAAAACCAAGACGATAAAAGGAAAACCATGCATCCAAATCTTGAAACCAAAGATCAAATCCTCTGACATAATGAGATGATTGAAACATAACATGGAAAAAAAACCAAGGATCATGTTGTATGTAAGAAACAACAACTCTACTATCATTAGAGTTTGGGTGCATGAAATTAGGGTTTAGGAGAAAGAGAAATATATGCAAGAACAATACAAAATCTTAAACCCTAGAGCAAGATAACATCATCTAGCATACTATAATTATGTTTTAGAGATAAAACAAAAACTTACAAGAAAATTGATGGTGCAATAATAGAAGAGGGGAAAGTTATATAACCCACCTTAAGATGAAGATCAAGCTCCAAAGCACGAGCTCCAAAAGGGAGAATCAAGCTCCAACTAGGATCAACACCATGGCCAACAAGGTCACCTCAAGAAGAGAAGAGCACACTGAGGTCAAAGGAAAGCTCAAGAACAAAGAATCACAAACCCTAGGTCAAACAAGGAAGAAGAAAGAGGGGAAACTTCATCTCACTTGGGTACTACCATGGTCAAAGCATAGTCTCGACCTCTGTGGAGAGAATATTCTATATAGCCACCATGGTGAATCCATAGTCTCACGGCTAAGAGAAAGAAGTAAAAAGGTATGGTTTCAAAGGAAACAAGATCAAGGTATAGAACCACTTACCAAGAAGGAAGATCACCAAGAATCACCACAAGAGAAATGATCAACCTCAAGATCGCCACATGCAAAGTTGACCGGCCTCCAAGATCCAAGATCACCACATCCTCAAGCACCACCAAGCTCAAGGCTGAACTCAAGTAAGAAGAGAGGAAGGAGAGAGCTAAAAGGGGATATGTGCATGTAAAAGAGAGAGCATATATTCTCAAGAGGTAGGAGGGAGGTAGCGATCATGAGGTGTCAAGAGGTAAGTGAACCAAAAAGATAGAGGTCTCACAAAGGATCGACCATGCAACCACTCTAGACATGCATGCAAAAAATGGTGACAACAATAAGGTAGTGTAGCAACCACTTAGGTCCACTACACCCCTAGATCACAACAAGACCAAGGTAACACCATGTATTATAAGATGTTTCTCCACAAAACAGATCACAACACCTCTCAAGAGCACAAACCCTAGCAATCAAAACACATGCCCAAGGAACTAGGTTGCAACAAACATCAACCAACACTACTACAGAAATGGCTTATAACGTCACTTTTAAAGGTGTCGGTTGTATAAATGCACTGACACCTAAAACCTAAAGTGTCAGTTTAATAAAACAACCGACATCTATATGTGAAGGGAAACCAGACACGGGTATCACTTTTATTCAGTGTCAGTTCCCTAATTATAAACCGACGCCTAAAATTAACCGCCAAATCCAAAATTTCTAGTGAAAAAAATTACCTCCAAAATTTAACATATGGCGTTGGTTATTAACTATTAAACCGACGATGAAAGGTTATTCGCGAGACAGAAATTGGGCACATTTTGGTCGTCATTTTTGCTATAATGACTGACACTTATTGGTTTTCCCGTGTTGTTCCCGGGAAATTTTTCACACCCTTTGAGCGTTGGTTTTCGAAAGAAACCGACGACTATGGTCATTAATTGAGAACATTTTCTTAATCAGCATATGTATATAGACATCAGTTTTTGTCTAGTAAAAACCGACGACTATCATTGAGAATAGGTGTTGGTCTGTTTGTAGAGCCGACACCTTTAGTTTTATGTGTCGGTTTTATTTAAGAACCGACACCTATTGTTAACTTAACAGCACCCGCGTGAGCCCGACTCTTCCCCTTTCTCTATTTCATTCATTCTCACGCTACTCCAGCGATTTCTCCTCTGCCCCCACCTCCATCGTCACTTACTCTGGTTTTGCACTACTCCGCTCGCTTGCTGGTCCTCTACCCACCTCCGCCACCGCTTGCCCTCTGCCCCCAGCTCACTGCTCTGGCAGCCTGCTCTCCCCACACCGCCGGCCTTCTCTCCTGCTCCGGCGGCCTGCTCTCCCCGCACCACCGCCGCTCACTGCTTCTACTCTCCCCACCGACGCCATTGAAGGTACCTTCTCTGCTCTTCTTCCTCCTCCCTCAAGCAGGTACCCTGCTCCACGACCGTGTGAAATCGCAGGTTGGCACGGCCGTGCTGGGCATCATGGTCGTGTTGGTAGCACGGCCATGTTGCATAGCATGGTCGTGTTGGCTGATTTTGTGCTATATTACTCAATTATAATCAGATAGCTACATTTGAGTGTAATGATTATCTTGATGATGAACATGCATCTACATTTGTGTGTATTTTTGTGGCTGGTTTTTTAAAGGGAGTGGTTTTTTAGATTAAATGACTGCAGAAGACATAATATTAACTCTAGCATAATCTCATGCGTAGGTGATATTAATCTTTGAGATATTTTTTTATCAGACCCCGGTGATATTTTGTTTGATTTAAACATGATTGGGCATTATTATGACTAATTTTTTCCAAAATGAGGCAATTTTTACAATACCTTGCTCTTGTTCCAATTGTTGGACAATTCATATACTCTTAATTGGGAAATATTATTACTCTTCTAAAATTATTCTTATATTGTTGGATTGGGTCAATGACCACACCTACTATTGTGCCTGAATTATGCCATGTATGTTTGTACAAAGTGAATATTATCGCTCTAATTGTGAATTATTGCATGTTTGAAACTATTGAATTCTTGATTTATTATTTAATAATGCTCTAATTGTGAGTGATGCAATGTAAGTGAGCAAATACATGTAGTGGATATGTACTCATTAGCTTAGAAACCCGTCCAAGATTTACTCATTAGGAGTAAATCTTGGATAGTCCCCAATTTGGGACTGTTCTTGAACACCTAATCTCACTTAGGATGTAAGTGTATAATGAGTATTGGGTTTTCAAGAAAATTTTAGTAGCATTTCCTCGTTTGTTCTCTAAGTACATATGTACTTGGAGAATAGCAGGGAAATGTTGCCAAAAAAAAATTTGAAAACCCAATACACATTATACACTTACTAGTGAGATTAGGTGTTCAAGAATGGGATAGTTGGTACACATTTGTTATATATAAGAATGACAGCACATGTATTTGTTGGCCTAGAAACCCGTCCAAGATTTACTCATTAGGAGTAAATGTTGGATAGTCCCCGGTTTGGGACTGTTCTTGAACACCTAATCTCACTTAGGATGTAAGTGTATAATGTGTATTGGGTTTTCAAGAAAATTTCGACAGCATTTCCCCGTTTGTTCTCTAAGTACATATGTACTTGGAGAACGGTGGGGAAATGCTGCTGAAATTTTCTTGAAAACCCAATACACATTATACACTTACTAGTGAGATTAGGTGTTCAAGAATGGGATAGGTGGTACACATTTATTATATATAAGAATGACAGCACATGTATTTGTTGGCCTAAAGTTTTAACCATGCAAAAACTCTAATCCGTTAACCCTAGACCCTAATCTTGTTGTAATATATACTTGTTTTCTCTTTGATCATAGAATGGATAGATCATGGATGTCCATTCGCAATCGCTGCACCCCAGAGTTTATATCTGGTCTTGACCTGTTTATTAGATTTGCCGAGGAACATAGCAAACAACCTGGAGATAGGTTCTACTGTCCATGTAGGCATTGTGGTAACAACTTGAAAGTCAGCACAGGTGACAAAATAAAAAGTCATGTCATGTGCAACGGGATTATACAAGGCTATACAGAATGGCACTGGCATGGAGAGATTTCAAACTCGAAACTAGTGGATGTCGATAGCAGTGCTTGTGTGGAAGAAGAAATTGCCTCCGATGATGTAGATGTGAATGAACCAGTTCCAGTAGACATCGTTGATGTGATGCTGGATAGTTGTGGGGTAGAGCACACCGATCCACCTCCCATTTTTAGAAACATTGTGCATGATGCTGAGATATCGTTATACACAGGTTGTACTAAGTTTACGAAGCTTAGCACTGTGTTGAGATTGTATAAGCTGAAAGATAACAATAGATGGAGCGATAAAAGCTTCACGTCATTGTTGTCTTTGTTGAAAGAAATGCTTCCTGAAGGAAACGAGCTGCCAATCTCAACATACCAGGTAAAGAAATTTTTGTGCCCAATGGGAATGGATGCCAAGAAGATACACGCATGCCCGAATAATTGTGTATTATTTCAAAAGGACTATGTGGATTTGAAAGATTGTCCAAAATGTGGTGCGTCACGATATAAATTGACGACTTCGGGGGAGTCCAAAACTGGTTCTCCTGCCAAGGTGATGTGGTATCTACCTATAATATCACAGTTTCAACACTTGTTTGTCAATCCGATAGATGTGAAGAATTTGAGGTGGCATGCAGATGTTAAGAAAAATAATGATGGAATCCTACGACATGCGTCTGATTCACCACAGTGGAAGAAGATTGATCTATTGTACCCTGAATTTGGTGAAGAAGTCAGGAATCTAAGACTTGGGCTATGTACAGATGGGATGAATCCGTACGGGACATTGAGCAGCCAACATAGCACTTGGCCAGTCATGCTTGTTATATACAATCTTCCTCCCTGGCTGTGTATGAAAAATAAGTACGTAATGTTGTCATTGTTGATATCGGACCCTAAACAACCTGGAAATGACATCGATGTTTATCTTGAACCTCTGATTGATGAATTAAAGAAACTCTGGGGTGAAGATGTGATGACCTATGATGCTTCATGAAGACAAACATTTCGTTTGCATGCTATGTTGTTTTGCACTATTAATGACTTTCCAGCATATGGGAATTTGTCTGGATATAGTGTCAAAGGAGCTAATGCGTGTCCTATATGTGAAGAGAACACTGATTCAACAAGACTAAAACATGGAGGTAAGACTGTATATCTCGGTCATTGAAGGTTTCTTACATAATTCCATCCGTATTGTAGGAAGCGCAAAGCATTCAATGGATTGAATGAGGAAAGGAGTGCACCTAAACCTATACCTGGGGAGGTTGTTTATGAAAGAGTAAAAGACTTTGTCAATGAATTTGGTAAGAGATCACAATGTACTATGGCCACATGGAGTGACAAATCTTTATTCAAGAAGAAATCAATATTTTGGGATCTTCCTTATTGGAGTTCTTTGACAGTCAGGCATTGTATCGATGTCATGCACGTTGAGAAAAATGTATGTGACAGTGTCATTGGTACTTTGTTGAATATACCAGGTAAGACTAAAGATGGGATAAAATCCAGACTGGACCTACGTGAAATGGGAATAAGGTCAGAATTAATAGAATTTCATGAAATGGGAAATCGGATAACATACTTACCTCCCGCTTGTTACACATTGTCTAGAAAGGAGAAGAAAGATTTTTGTGAATGTTTGGTAAATGTTAAGGTGCCACAGGGTTACTCATCCAACATCCATAGATTGGTATCAATGAAATATCTGAAGTTGATAGGTCTTAAATCTCATGATTGTCACACTCTAATGCAACAAATATTGCATGTGGCAATTAGATCTATATTGCCGAAGCATGTAAGGTTTGCAATCACCAAACTTTGTTTCTTTTTCAACAGTCTGTGCAGCAAAGTTATTGACCCTGATACTCTCGATAATTTGCAAAGAGAAGTGGTTGTTACCCTATGTCAGCTTGAGATGTATTTTCCTCTGTCGTTCTTTGATATCATGGTACATCTTGTTGTCCACTTGACTAGGGAAGTGAAAATGTTGTGACCAGTTTTCTTACATTGGATGTATCCCTTTGAACGATACATGAGTGTTTTTAAAAGTGATGTTCGAAACCGTTATCGGCCTGAAGGGAGTATTATTGAGGGTTATGTGGCGAGAGAGGTTATGGATTTTTGTAATGACTTTCTCAATGGTAATGACACTCCTGGTAATGATAAGAATATTGAGGAGCAACTTGGCAAAGGAATTTTGGGATCACGGGTGAAAGTAATCAGCCGTGAGCAGTTGGAACAAGGTCACTTGTATATTTTACACAACATGGATGAAGTGAGTGTTTATATTGAGGAACATACCAATTTCATCAAGAGACAATATCCTCGATCCAATACAATGTGGCTTGCTAGAGAGCATAACAAGACATTTATTAAGTGGTTCGAAGATAAAGTCTTACATCAACTATCTCAAACAGCAGATGATATTACTAAAACTATCAAATGCCTCACCTTTAAAACAAAATTGAATGTTATGTCTTATGAAGGGTATGACATTAATGGATTCACATATTACACAAAGTGCCAAGATGATAAGAGTGTCGTCCAAAATAGTGGGGTCACCCTTCAAGCGTCGACTATGTTTTTTGCAAGTGCAAAGGATAAGAGTCCACGTGAAGCTAAAATGTCATATTACGGTGTCATTGAAGACATATGGGAGTTTGACTACATAGATTTCTGAATTCCGCTCTTCAAATGTAATTGGGTTGATAACACCAAAGGAGTTATAGTGGATGAATTGGGTTTCACTTTAGTGAACTTTGAAAAGATTGGCGAGAAGGATGAACCATTCATATTGGCATCACAGGCGAAACAAGTATTTTATATCGATGATCCTGCAAATGATAAATGGTCGGTTGTTCTTCATGGTAAAAGACAGTTCATTGAAGATCCTATAGATGAAGAAGAGTACTATGATAAGTATGATGACTCCAGTCCATTCTCAGTTGGATTGCCAACACTAGTAAATATTGAAGCTAATGATGACTTGTATGTGCACGAAGATCACAATGAAGGATTGTTAATTGATAAAAAATCACAATATTAGAGGCATGTTTATATTTTTTTATATGTTTTATTTTTCTGAATGTGAACTTTACAATGTGAATTACTTTACAATGTGAATGTGAACTTTACAATGTGAGCTTTATAATGTGAATTACTTTACAATGTTAATTACTTTACAATGTGAATGTGAACTTTACAATGTGAATTACTTTACAATGTGAATGTGAGCTTTACAATATGAATTACTTTACAATGTGAACTTTCAGATGGCTGAGCATTCTCCTGATGACCATGCTGATGATTACCGTGAGGGTGAGGACATCAATGTGCCGCCTCAAAATGTAAGTTTTAAAAATATATATCATATATTTATATCTATATGTCCATTTCTAGTTATATCCTATAAGTGTGTTTATTTTGTCAAATTTTAGGTTGATGATGCAAATGTACCCTCTGAAGCACTTGAGGCACTTGATGAGAAGCACCAAAAAGTTGACAAGAGAAGGGGCATCACTATGA
This sequence comes from Alisma plantago-aquatica, assembly GCA_963693085.1. NCBI lineage: Eukaryota > Viridiplantae > Streptophyta > Magnoliopsida > Alismatales > Alismataceae > Alisma > Alisma plantago-aquatica. Next base: position 973,690,108 of record OY856411.1, on the reverse strand, counting down.
TGAAGAAGTTAATAACGCAAAGGGGAAATGGACCCAAACTTGTTGTGGATTTTGATAATGCAGGAAATGCAATTGGAGTGAATTGCAATTCGTTTGTTTCATATCTTGGGTATGTTACTCATAGCCATTGTGGTTGTAAGATAGATTCTTGGCATAAAGTTCCTAAGGGGAAGAAAGAAGTAATATGGAAGGATTTATGTGTGAGTCATTATTAATTTGCAATTCTATTTGTTAGATCACTAATTTTTTGGATACTAGTTAGTAGCAATTCTATTTTGCAGAGTATATTTGAATTGGATGAAAAGCAGCATCGTAAATGTGTGATGCAACGCTGTGGGAGAGTCCTAAGGAACTATAGGACAAATCTCACCCGAGAATACATAAAAGAAGGTGACAAGAGGAAGAAGACAGCCACAGAATAGTGGAACTTCCTGGACAAAGAAGAATGGGATGCATTTGTTGCTTCAAGACAAACTCATGAATTCAAGGTATTAGGCGTCACCCACAATTTAATTAATATACGTTGTATTCACCTATTCAAGATTAACATTTAGTGTTACTAACCAAATCATTAATGTGCATACTAACTAGGCCCTCAGTGAGGCGCAAAAAGCAAGGCATGCACTGAATGTGCATGACCACACAATGGGTCCAAACGGGTATGCAGGCATTCGCCAAAGACTACAGTCTGAGGCTACTGCTCAGTCTGCTACTACTCAGGATTCCTCTACTATAGGTAGCATACCTCTACCTCACCATGATGTCTGGATAGCTGGGAGGAAAAATAAGGAAGCCCACAACTACTGAGGTGGCTGCAAAAATGGTAAAATACAACTCTTACAGCAATCGTTTGAATATTGATTATTTGTGGTGTTTACTTAATTACAAATTTTTATTTTGGAAATTAGAGGGAGCTGCACGAGCTGAGGAAACAAGGAAAGTTCATCCCTGAGGGCACAAGGGATGAATTGACAGTTGCTCTAGGTAACCCAGAGCATCCTGGAAGTGTTAGGGCTACATGTGCTGGTGTGGGCATCAAAGCGTTCTTTGGGCCATCCCAGCGCAAACATGTACCAAAATTGGGACTTTTACAAGAAGAGGTAACCTATTCTTTCTTTATAATGTTACTATAAAAAGAGAATTCAATAATCAGAAGCTACCATTTCTTTTATCCATGTATAGGTAGATAAGCTAGTTGATAGGAAACTCGAAGAAGCACTTAGCAAGTGGCAGACATCTCAGACTGCCACTCAGCAGACAGTACTTATGGCATCCTGCTCTACTCCTACTACAGAGGTTGGGAGTAATCCTATAGACCCACCACCTAGCACATCCAATGTAAGTATTTTTATGACATAATAACTAGTCTTTTCAAGATGATATGTTTTCAAGATGATATGTATATATGTATATAACATTCTTTACACAAAAATTTGTAGGGGTTGAAGCCATGTCGTCTAAAAAGTAAAGAATTTTTCATTGTAGAGGCGTCGTCTTACCCATCCCTACTAGGGGAAATGTTTCATGGGTCTCCATTACCATCTAGTTGGGTTCATGTGAGCCCGCTACATATATTCCCCAACTGGATGGATCTTACATTGTCATATGCCCACCCACATTGTGAAACGCTTGGTGAGGCAGAAGGCGGAGTGATATTGTGGCCAAAAGCGGTTGTCCTCTATACTGAAATTGTATGGTAAATTTACATTACGTTAAATTGTTAGTGTGTGTATATGATGTTAGTGTGTGTATATATATACAGGTTAAAAAGAAGACACCCACAGCATCTAGGCCTCCACCTCCACCTCCTACATTACCAAGTTGGGTTCCACATGACCTACCTGTCCTGTTAGGTCCTGATTGTAGGTGTATGGTAATATGGTTAGGCGAACATGATATAAATTGCCATATAACTATTTCTATAGATGCGGATGCTGCAGGTCAATCATACGAAAGCAACCTATTTATACAAGATATTTTAGAGTTTTTTGATATGATTGGATGAATACATATGTGATAGAGCTATGGATAAGGTGAGATCTTCTTTATACATCCATATACCTTGTGTAGGATCTGGTGATCTGGTTTCTTATTTATTAATGCATACGTAATACATGTTTTGCAGCTACTTAGATAAGATATGTGCAGATTTTTCATTCGAACATGTAGGATTTTTTATTCCATCTTTGATTAGTCTAGTAGCTAAAGACCCTCCGTCAGTTCAACAATATTGTTGTGATGCTTTTACAAGTTTTGCTCAAAATAAGAAGACGTTGATAATAGCTCCTTTCAATGTGGAGTAAGTTTACTTTGCTTATAATTTGGACTTAAGAAAATTACATTTTTATTGTGGATTTTGAGTTATTAATTTTTAACTTTTTTACCTCTAGTGGTATGCATTGGGAGTTACTAGTTATTGTCCCCGAGACGTTCACTGTCTATTATCTAGTTCCTAAGGGGACTAAATTGAATTCAAAATATGGACACAAAATGAAAATGGCATTATTCCGGTGAGAAATATTTCATTTTCATATTCGTTAACATATGTTATTACATTACTATTTAATTATGCAATGTAATGTGTTACATTAACATGTAGGGGTTTAGATGAGTTCAAAAAGGCTGGAGGAAAGGTCCCCAGGAAAAAGAACCAGCAAATAATTTGGAAAAATGTGGAAGTAAGTTCCCGATTGCAATGTATATATTATTTATGTGAACAATGCTTAATTAGTTATATTTTTTAATATTTTGTATGTTTCAATTTATAGTGTGCTACACAAGACAACGGATGGGCATGTGCATACTATGTGATGTGATTTATGCACATGATTATCAAATATGCCACAATGGACATCGATACCATTCATGAGGTATTATATATAGTCTCATTAGATAATATGAAATATATCACTCTTATTTATATATTATTAATTATATATATACATCATTCTCTTTGCATGTGTTTAAAACTGACCACAATATAGGAAAGGCCTTACCAAATGTACATGCTCCCTATACGACGGAAGAATTAAATGATGTAAGAGAAGAATGGGCAACAGCCATACAAGTAGTGGGGGTTTTAACATATAATTGGGATGTTGATAGTGAATAATGACTAAAGAATGATATTTTGTAAATGAATTTCTAAATTATAATATGTGTGAATGTTTCTACATGTCTGAATGTTTCTACATGTGTCTGAGTGAAAATGAATGAAACTGTTGGTTGCTATATGAATGTTTCTACATGTGTGAATGTGAAAATGAATGGAACTACAGATTGCTACATGAATGTTTCTACATGTGTGAAAATCGAATGGAACTGCAGGTTGCTAAATGTGTGAACATTTATGTTGTTAATTTTTTAGGTTTGTGGCCTGTTGTTGGCTATATCAATGGATGTCATAAAACCTGCAGTTCATAACTGAACTGCAGGTTTCTCATCCTGCGACCAGCCACAGCAGGTCTACAGACTGACAGAAGAAAAAAAACATAAAATAGGCGTCGGTTGTTTGTATAAAACCGACGACATATGGTTACAGTGTCAGTTTCCCTACTAGTAACTGACGTCGATTTCCCTAATGAGGCTAGACACCACGGCTGTGCTGGCCAGCACGGCCGTGGCAGTAGGTGAGATGGCGTCGGTTATCACTAATAAACCGACAACGATAGTGCCACAGATGGCGCCCTTTCTATGGCACGAAGGTATATGGCATCGGTTTCAAAGCGAATAACCGACGCCTATACCCCCCCCCCTGCTGGCACGTTTTCGGTGGCATGTGAAGGGTTGTGGCGTCGGTTTGAGAACCGACGCGTAATGGTTGGGCTTTTAGCGGCACCCACATACGTGTCGCATAAAAACCAACACTAAAGGCCTTAAATAACCGACACTAAAGGCCGGTTATGTACTAGTGCAAGAAAGTATTGTGGTCGCAACACCCCAAAAACCAACATATAAGGTCAAAACACCATCAAACTCAAGCATCCATGCAAAGCCATGCAAATCCTAATATCATCTCATGATGCCACCTCATCAACCAAGGCCCAACAAGGTGCCCCTGAGCATAATTATCTCTCTCATGATGCTAAGGCACAAAAAGCACAACCTACATGTGTCCAATTGTAAGATATACCCTCAACATGGGTAAATTGCAACTTGGTCCAAAACAAGCATAACCATCTCCAACATCAACCAAACAGGACCAAAATAAAAACATAGGCATGTCACATGTTATTAAGGCATCTCAAGAGGTTAGATTAAGGTTTGAGCATATTATTAAGCAAAGAAAACACAAACAAGCACTAGGCTAGTTCAGGGGTCTTATAATCATAAACCCCTAACAATGATTTCACCCCTAAAATCCTATGCGAAAAATAGATGAGTACTTCCTACACATCTCTTCCTCAAGCTCCCACATGGCTTCCTCCATGACACGGTGATGCCAAAAAACCTTAACCAAAATGATATCCTTCTTCTTCAACTTATTCACCCTCCTATCAAGGATCAACATAAGATGCTCCACATATGACATGTCCTCATCCAGCTCAACCTCCAATGGATGTAAAACCAACTCAATGTCAGGGTGACACTTCCTCAACAGAGAAACATGAAACACCAGATGCAACTTGTGCAACTCAAGTGGCAACTCCAACTTATAAGCCATCTTCCCAACACGTGCCACCATAGGGTAAGGTCCCCTATACCTAGGAGCCAACTTATCCTTCTTCCCAAACCTCAACAAGCCTTTCCAAGGAGAGACCTTAAGATACATCCTATCTCCCACTTGGAACTCCAAAGGCCTATGATGATTATCAACATATGACTTCTGCCTATCTTGGGCTGCCTTTAGTTGTCATTGTGTCATCTTAATATTTTATGTCATTTATTGCACAAGCTTAGGACCTAGAAGTTGATATTCACTAGTCTCATACAAACACAATAGAAATTTGCAATGTCTCCCATACAAAGTCTCGTACGGTGCCATGTCGATACTCCTTTGATAGTTTTTATTGTATGCAAACTCTATCAAATTGAGATGTACATCCCAACTGCCCAAAAACTATAAGACATTGGCTCTCAATAGATCTTTAAAAGTGTTTATCATCCTCTCAGACTGTCCATCTATTTGTAGGTGGAACGTCATACTGAACCTCAACTGCGTACCCATGGTTGTTTACAGACGCTCCCAAAAATGACTACTAAACTGTAGACCTCTATCTGACATGATGGTAACTAGGATACCATGCAAACATATGATCTCATCAACATAAACATGTGCTAACTTCTCTGTAGTATATCTTGTCTTCATAGGAGGAAATGTGCTAACTTGGTCAACTTGTCAACGATCACTCATATGGAATCATGGCCTTTGGCTTTCCTAGGAAGTCCAACCACAAAGTCCATCATAATATGATCCCATTTCCACTACAATATAGGCAACAGTTGCAAAGTCCTTTGTAAGGAGTGGGATCCTAGAGGGGAACCATTCCCTACTAAAAATTTGAACAATAAAACCTCAAGTCCAAACACACTTCAAATGTATGCTTGGAGTGGGTGTAAAATTTTCAAATCTTTATTAATGGTATACAAAACAACCAAAGTATAGCAGCAGAATAGTAACATTGACTATATTCAATTTCTCATAAGGTTACTAAAGAACATCATAACTTACATGTAAGGGTACATCATAAGGATCTAGGTAGAGAGAAATATAAACCACATCAAGATTGTTTCCAAGCTTTAACTCCTTAAGCTAGGTCCAAAACTTTATGTCGTGTCCACCATATCCTTCACCTAGGGTTGGAAGCATACTCCAGCAAGAAGAGAAAAATAGAAGACATCCGCAAAGGCTGGTATGTGCATACTAAAAAGTAAATTGGGCAATAAAAGGAGTAAAGGAAATCAAATAAAGTGAAGCTCCCCATAGAAGAGAAAAGTACCACCCAAATGGGTATCAAGAGAAAAAGAATCACAATAAAATGATACTTGCCATTAAAACAAATATAATATTTTTTCATATATACATCCACTACCATGGTGGGAAATGAAGCACAAGTAGGGCACACACCCCACAATAATCATCAATATCATGCATGCATGTGAGATAAGAATAGCCCTAGAACAATATAAATAACAATGGTGGCCAAGCCTCATAAACTTGAAACCTGATAGAGAATGGCACATAACTAAAATCCCAATATATATAAAACATGGGCCAAGAATCATACATCTTGCCCTGGGTATGAGGTAACCTTTCCATCCCAAAAGAGAAGGAAATCACACATATGCTCGGCAGGAAATTACATATCTGCCATAAATAAAAACCAATGCAATTACACTACTCTAGTGCTACTGAATCACATAGCATGTAAAATGTAGAGGCAAGTAAAAAGTATAGTCAGATTATGCCAAAGTAATCACCACATAAGTGACCAACATATACATCCATCTCACAAGTGGGTAAAAGACATCACATGTCATCATATAATGTTCCATCATGAGCCAAGCATAATATAAGAGTTTAAAGAATATCCATGATCACAAGATCAGTAACAAAATAAGATAGTTCACAAGAACCATGAAGTTCAAAAGAAAAGAGTAATGTGTAGGCTAATGTCCATAGGACCAAGAGAAAGACAAAATAGGTGAATTGCTCAACATGGAGTAATAGGGGATACAACATACCTTAAACTAGGGTCCTAGAAACTCTCTTCACTAAACTAAATATTTCCAAGATTAACCTTGCCTAAATACAAATTGTTCACATGTATTAGGGTTTGAGATTCATATATATGTAATGAAACCCTAATTCTAAACCTTTCCGCAAAACATCAGATTTTGGACTCCAAACCTGGACCAATCGACTTATTGGATTTTTTATTAATAAAACATATTTATTTACTAAATTTGGAGTTTATATGAATAAGTTACCAAATTTAGGGCTTTTATATTAATGAATTAATTAGATCCTTGAAAATCCATCATTGAAAACATGTAAATCAGGCTTTGAAACTATTTTTATTAGAAAGAACACATTTTTCCAATTCCAAAACATATTTTATTTTAATTTTTGGACAAGCAAATTAAAATATACAAATTTTACAAGATGAACCAATCACAAAATTGGAAAAAGACAAATCAGCAGGGAATTTGCAAGAGAGGAAAAGAGGTCGGATGGGCAAGGAGGAACTTATCTTAGAGTTTGGGGAAAAACTTCATTTGTCATTCATTCGTGAAACTAACTAACCGATCATAAAGAACAAGTGTTAGAGTTGTTTATGTGAGGTCCAATTATGCTCCAAAAATTAATATGACGTAGGGGAGCGGTGCCGCAAACTCAAACCAAGAACCACGTTCGGGTTTTGGGTGAAATGACGATGCAAGGAGAAATCAAAGCATGACTATCATCAGTCACACACTCAAGAAAATATGAAATTGGGATGAGAGGAGGCTCACAAAACAACTGAGGAAGACTGGGGTAGAGGTATTTTTAAGTGGGGGTGTGTGAGAAGTTATTTCAAAAGACTTGAAGAAAAAGTTAAGGCATTTCTCGAATTATCCACATTAGGATACAAATGGTATGGATAGATGTGAAATTAAATTTACAATCCAACGCAAGTTATTTTGTGAAATTTCATTAAGAAACGAGGGAGTTATGTCCAGAATACCAGACATTGGTCTGCGGTTATTATTTATGCGGGCTCGTGTTTCCTAATCCAAATTTGTAAAGTATTGATTAAATTATTTTCTTTTTTCTCTCTCTTCAATTGAAGGTACAAACAAGGTCCGAATTAAATGAATTTTGATACCTAGCCTAATTAGAACATGTAGAATCTGATTTTGGCATTAGTTTTCCCTTTTGGAGACTTTTGCTATTTTATATAATTCTTATAAAGTAAATCACATTTTATCTTTCCTAATGCATTAGAGACGTCTAGAATTATCCAAAATTGATGAAACTTCACCCCACAAGTTATATTTGACAAGGTTGAATACGAATTTTCCATAAATTTTATTTTGAAGTTGTTTATATATTTATTTAATATTTTGAAGGTTCTACACACTTTCGGTCTCCTGGTTTCACCTTTTAAGCAAACTTTCTCCAAAATGGATGAAAATTCACCCAAAGTTTATATTTATTATGTAGATTATGTATCTAAAATTATTTTCCTCTTTTGGAGTCATTTAATATTTTATTTTATATTTTGGGAAAAACTCGTGTCTTATTTTCCAAATTGAATTAAATTAATTATTATAAGGTAAATAATGTGAAACTTGACTCCCAAGGCAAGTGGGACCCAAGGAATCTGAATTCCACATTACATTTTTCTTTTGGAATCTTCTATTATGAATTATAACACTTTTGGCTTGTTTTCATTATATTTATTTTAATATTATTCCATCATCTTTATTATTCATCCATATCTTTATATTACAACAAAAAGAATTATACACCATTATTGGGCACAGGTTACTATGAAATCTCCATTTACGTCATGTGACATATTTTATGTGTCCATTATTGGCCTAAGATTAATTTGAGAACATTAAGGTGATTTATACATGCTTTAGCCAATTAGGGTTATACAAAACATCTTCTAGATCTACCCTCGCCCTTATTTGGCTAAGAACAAAAGGTCAAACTTCCAGGGTAGGGTCCAAGATCCGTAATGTTACATCCTTGTAGGTTTATAATGCTCTGCCTTAACCTGCTGACACACGGGGCATTTCACCATGAACTCAGTGATGTCACGCTTCAAACCAGACCACCAATACAGATCTTTTAGATTGTGGTACATATTGGTGATACCTAGATGCATAGCGTACATCAAAGAGTGAGCCTCTTTCAGAACTAACTCCCTTAGGTCATCAACATCAGGAACCACTTCTCTACCGTAGTAACATATTGTCCCATCCTCCGACTCATGAAAGCCAACATGCTTCTTGCTACCAAACTCCACTCAGATCTGTTGAATCATAGTATCATCATGTTGTGCATCTCTGATCTACTGTCTCAACTGAGGATTCACCTGTAATTGTGCCAATAGTCTTGCTAACAAGGACACTTCTAACCTCACATTCATCTGATGCAAGGAGACCAACATGTCTCTCTTATGGAACACCAAAGATCATAATTATGCCTTATCAGAAGATGATGATGAAGAAGACTTCCTACTCAAAGCATCTACCACCATGTTTGCTTTCCCTGGATGATAGTCGATGGTGCAATCATACTCTTTTATCAACTCCATCTAGTGTATCTGCCTCATATTTAGCTCTAGCTTCGAGAAGATGTACTGTAGGTTCTTATGGGCAGTGAAGATCTAACACTTCTCACCATAAAGGTAGTGTCTCCATATCTTCAAGGCATGGACCACCACTGTAAGCTCTAAATCATGTGTTGGGTAGCTCTCCTCATGTTTCTCAAGCTGTCACAAAGTGAAATAAATCACATTCTTGTATTGCATCAGTACGCAACCCAAACCATTCTTCGATGCATCATAGAAGACTATGTATCATTTTCCCTACTATGTAAGAGCCAACATTGGTGCCTTCTCCTTCAGAACCTAGAAAGAACACTGACACTTTTCATCATGGACAAACAGTACACCTTTACTCTTTAGTTTTGTTAGGGGTAACGCCACAACACTAAAGTTCTTCTTGAACCTCTTGTATAGCTTGCTAACCCAAGGAAACTAAAAACCTCTATTGGTGTCTTCAGTTGCTCCCACTCTAACATAGACTGAACTTTCTTGGGACCCACACGTACACCCTCAACAAATATGACGTGTCCAAGGAAATACACCCTCTTTAAGCAGAACTCGCACTTGCTGAACTTAGCATATAGCTTGTGATGTCTCAAAAAGGTCAATGCCTGTCATAAATGTTGCTCATGATGTTAGCTATCTCTGAGTAGGTCAGTATCTCATCAATGAAAACCACCACAAACTGGTCAATGTAAGGCATGAACACCTTGTCCATCACGTCCATGAATGTTGTTGGTGAATTGGTTAGCCCAAATGGCATAATCACAAACTCATAGTGATCGTATCGAGTCCTAAAAGCTGACATGGGTATGTCATCTGCCTTGATCCATAGCTGATGATATCGTGACCTCATATCTATCTTCGAGAACATTGTGGTGCCTTGCAACTGATCAAACAAATCATCTATTTGTGGCAAAGGATACTTGTTCTTGATTGTCACCTTGTTTAACTGTCGTTCATCGATGCATAACCTCATAGATCCATTTTTATTCTTGACAAACAACATGAGAGCACCCCAAGGGGAAGTGCTTGGTCTGATAAAGCCCTTCTCAAGCAATTCCTACAAGTACTTCTTCACCTTCTACATCTCAGTTGGTGCCATCATGTACAGTGTTTGTGTTATTAGCTATGTACCAAGAACCAAATTGATCTCAAAATCAATCTCTCTAGGAAGGGGAAACCTGGAAAATCGTCGAGAAACACATCCTCAAACTCACAAACAACTGGCACTTCCTGAATACTAGGATTCCTCACCTTGGTATCCACCACATGTGCCAAAAACAATTCACAACCCTGCCTCATCAGCCTCTCTGCTACCATCACAGACACCAAACATGTCGAAAGGATCTTCCTATATCCTTGGAAGACCCACAAAACAACATTGTCGACAAGCGTCGCCACCTTGGAGCTACAGTCCAAGACCACCTGATACTTATCCAAAGTGTCCATTTTAAGGATCACATCGAATCCATGCATTTGAAGTTGCATGAGATCCACTTGAATGTTGCATCCTGAAAAAGAAAGAATGTAAGAAAGACACACCTCCAGCAACTCAATGGAGCCAACAAAAGGGGTTTCAAAATGAAGACTATCAACTCTATGACTAACATGTAAAGACAGCTAAATATCACTTCTCCAGTGATAAAAGAATGTGTCACACCTAGGTCAACCAAAATAGATATAAAGTAAGAAGAAGACATATCTGGATGAAATAACTCCATATAACGCATGACCCTTGGGTTGACTACTCCTTTTGGATGACTCATAGCATAGAATTGAGTCATTATATGTTGTTGTCATGTGACGCATGTCCACATCCTTGACCTCCACCACTGCTGAACTGCCATTGTGGCAACCCTTGTTGACTATGTGTTGGCTATTTATTCACCTCTTCAGCCTTCACAGGGCAGAACCACTTCGTATGCCCAACCTACCCACACTTATAGCATGTCTTGCTCTTGTAATGTGGCCTAGATGGCCATGTCACTAATATTGATGTACCATTGTGAGCTACTGTCGGCGAAAAGGTACAACCTCTACCCTTGCTTAGCATCCACTAAGATTGAACTGTTGACCTTTGTTGTGATTGAACTGATCAGAAACTAGGCTTGTCGAAGCCTCCAAACTACTATCCTTGATATGGTGCTTGTCTCTTCTTTGAATTCACCTCTCACTTCTCCGCAACTGACCGCTCTACTCTCCTGAATGACTCCAAAATGTGGAAAATTGTTCCATGTTCTCTAAAGATGACACCAGCATTGTCAACTTTGTACTCAAGCCCTTCTTGAAACGTATGATTCTCTCCTTATCTGTTACAGCCATGTGCAGATAAAATCTCAAAAGTTCCATGAACTTTGTCTCATACTCATTGATTTTCATAGATCCCTATCATATCTTCTCAAATCGCATGATCTTCTCATCTAGATAAGTCTCTGGGAATTATCACCTCACAAAATATTGCCTAAAATCTTCCCAACTAATTACAACACCATGCCTTTTCTCCTCCTCAATGGCCCACCAATGGCCAACACTCCCCTTCAATAGGTACATTGTGTGCTTCACCTTATCCTCTTCAGGGATATTAAGGATCTTGAAGGCCTTATCCAGCTCGCTCAACCACATGTCAACATCAGATGGGTCTGACATACCCACATACTCTAACGCTCCAACACGTCTCAACCTCTCAAAGGTTTTCCTAGAACCTCATGATTTTGCATTGGGGACAACGACCCTTGTTTGGGATTCAAGCATTCTATCCACTATATGTGTCATCGTGTCCATGAACTGTCCAAACATGGACTAAAAAGTGGGGTTGGACACAGTTTTTGGGTCAAACTAAGGCTCCTCATGCACTCCATCATCTCTAGTCTACCTCCTAGAACCACCTCCTGATGCAGCCACACTGCTCTCTACATGCTCTTCGTGCAATCCAGACATATATTTTCCCTTCTTCTTCTGCACAAGCAAAAGTTACCATTAAATATGTCAAATGACACAAGAACAAACACAAACCCTAGTCCTACGTCCACGTAGACTCAGCGAACCTAAGGATCTGATACCAACCTTTACATGTGACAACTCGATGCCACATGAATAAGATAACTCAAAACAAAGTGTGGAACTAATACTAAACATCCAGATTACCATAAAATGGGGTAAATTAAAATCTATTCCATATAACCACAAAAGTGGAAACATATTACATATGAGTCCACAAATAGTGCCACATGTATCACATATCACACCATAAAGGTAATACATATCATTGTTCACTTGCTAACCAGCCACAGCCTGTTACATATGATAACATGTTCACATATACAAGCCATATTTGTAAAACCATGGCACATTTGTTGGGTTTTAGGGGAGGAAAAGAAGGCAGCGGAAATAAAAAATTTCTTCTCCCCAAACCCAGAATAAAGGAATCGTGTGATGAATGGATAGGAGAGGGTACCAAACCATCCTTAAGGGAGAATAAACTCATTCCGGAGGACATCTCGGACCTCCGGGTTGCATGTCTAGTTAAAGACGATGGTACTTGGGACGACAATTTCGTGCGCTGTTGGTTCTCTCCCTCCTCTCGGTTGGAGATTCTTCAAATGCCACCGCCTCACACACATTTTGGACCAGACAGTCTCGTCTGGTCACACTCAGCCGACGGCAACTTCACAGTCAAGTCTGCCTATAAGCTCTTGACGGGCATCCCTCCTAGCATAGAAATCGCTCTCTTCCCTCTGATCTGGTCCGTCCCGGTCCCGCACAGAGTCCAAGCACATCTCTGGTTAATCCATTGGAACAAGCTTTTAACTAACGTCCTTAGGATGAAGAAGAAACTCACCCCTTCAGTGACTTGTGGTCGGTGCTCGGCAGCAGACGAAACGGTACTTCATGCTCTTAGAGACTGCATTGTTCCAAAAGCTACTTGGCGGAGAATCCTACCAAGCGAAGCACTGGACTTCTTCGCTCCAGACTCCACCGTCTCATGGCTGGACTACAACCTAAAGATCATGGGGAAAGTACATGGCTGGAACACATTATTCGCTACTTCCTGTTGGCTCATCTGGAAAGACAGAAACTCTGCGATATTTGAAATTACAAGCCTTCCCGCGGTTGTCCTCGCCACCAATTGCCTCTCTTCTGCAGCTGCATACTCCCAGGCCTTCAATGGCTTTTCTCCTCCTACACGGCGTCTTCCACCACCTGCACCCATCTTTCAGGTACATCTGGATTGCACTGTCTACCAGGTCGACGCAGCGATTGACGTTGGCCAAAGAACCATCTCTACGAGCATGATTGTTAGGAACTCGAGGGGAGACTGGCAGTTAGGCCGTTGCAAGATCACTAGAGGGTCGGATGCCCAAACCGGAGAGCTCCAGGCTATCCTGCATTGTGTGCAGTTCATCAACTCCGACAACGGACTTGCAGGCATCATTCTTACTTACTCGAAGCTGGCTTGTCTTTGGATTAACAACCAACAGAAACCCCCTGCTAAATATGCCCTTCTGGTCTGAGCTATACTGGATGAGTGGACTCAAGATCGAGTTCATGCTATTTATCATGTACGGCGCAATCTCAACAACCTGGCGGATCTTCTAGCAAAGCACTATCTCAAGCAGCCTGACGCCCCATGTCTCTTTGAGTCATGCCCTTCCTTTCTCTCGAAATCTCTACTAGTAGAACAAGCTACTTTCTCTTCGTTGTTTACTTTTATTGACAGTAGTTAGGGCTACCAAGCTTTGCCTTGGAGTTTTCAAAAAAAAAAAGGAATCGTGTCAACATCTATACAATAGGAAGGATGGTTTATAGGGACATACCTTGTCCCAAGGCTTGCTCGGCAACATTGCCTCACGGCTTGCATGGTCTTCACCTCCAGTCTTAGATGGTGTATGTGCAGATCCTAGTCTCACCGGGACTGTCAGGATTGACAACTGTCCTTCGAGCGACAAAATTATCCCGCCTCTGTAGTAGTCCACATGGACCACTTGGAACTCCGATCGCCTTGTCGCACAAGGCACCAGAAGGAGTCGTACCCTCCTGTCGGCGTACTAGTCACTGACACACTCTCTTACAACTAGTTGTCTTTCTGTAATTGTCTTTCCCTCACTGTGCCTCCCTTATCGGGTAGCACTTGCTCGGGCTCTCCTGGTTACCACAACCAGAGAGAATGATAACTTTGCAGAGCAACTGGTGTTCTGAGTTGTTGTGCATGAGAAGCCCCCAATACCCCTATATATATAGTAGGGTCATGGGATAGGTTTCTCTACCCCGGGAAATGTGGGATTAAAGTAGGAGTAGAAGGGTTCGAGGTTTTCCATAAAACAACCAACTACGCCAGCTGAACCGATCATTTCAAGCATGAACAGATTGGTTGGGGACCTGAGCCGATCGGTTCACACCTAAACCGGTCGGTTGGGACACCTGAGCCAATCGGTTCACTGCCCTGGTCAGTTCCCGGTTGACTTTTCCTCTTTTGTTTCGAACTAATCCAAATGCCAATCCTTGTTCCAATCAAATTGGATAAGTGAAATGAAAAGAAATTTCTCACCAACCTGACTTTCCCAACTCGCTCGTTTGGAGTAGTTGAGCCGATAGGTTCAACCCTTGAACCGGTCAGTTCAGCCTGTCCTAAGCCGATCGGTTCATCACATGAGCTGATCAGTTCACCAACCTGAGCCGATCGGTTCATCACATGAGTCGATCGGTTGGGAGTGCAGAGTGCGCAGAATCAGTCAATTGTAGTTTCAATCAATCTGATACTCTAATCAATCGGTCCAACACCTTGAACACTATGATACTGAGCTATTAATTGATTGAGTGTTTAATTGAACACTAAACTCCTTTAACAATCAATCTAAACATCGTTTGTGGATAAACTCCTCTTCCAGGTTAAATCCTATGTGTGTGACCCTACAGGCCCATTTCACATTGGCAGTGAAAGTCCATAACACTTATGACTTCACAAGAAAAGAGTGGTGCCTAGTCGCACATCAGTGCTACCCAAGTGAAAAGGAAAGTTGGAGAACAACTTTCAATCCTACAATCAGTGAATGGTGTTAAAGTGAATGTATAATTCCTTTGTCACTGATATCTCAAATGAACTCAAGGCATGGAATAGTCATCCTATCAACATTCATTCACTTTCTTGATCTCAGAGTAGATTGGAGGAGATATTTATGACATCAATATCACATACTAATTCACACATGTGTGCGCACGCCTATCTCAATCCTACTCATCAAGTGTCCATGGATATCAAACTCCCTCAGGAGGGACAAATCCCATATCTATCACTCACCCCTCAAAAGCCCCATGTGTCAAAGCCACCCAATCATCACCTTTATAACAACCCATGTTTCAGGACTGCGTTTGATGATGTCAAAGTGTACCCAACGACATGTGTTGAGTGTAGTGATTTTAGGTCAAAGAATCACACTCACCACCATCACTATGAGAACTGACTGTGACTACCATGTCATGGTTCCATGTGTCAAACTCACGGTGGGTCTGTCTGGTACACTTGTTCTCTAACAAGTACATATGTGTTTGGTTTGATATCTCCATATCATGACTAACGAGATTCTGTCATCAACCAACAGCACAATCTAGTCTTGTGTGTCATTGTTGTCTATCTACCTTCCACAATGACATCTGACTAGCGACATAATAAGAATGTACAAACTCTTAGCATTCATATGATCTCATCATTCAGGTCCTCAACCTGAAAGCATACGTCATTGATTATTGTCATTCTCTAGACATTCAATCTGTTCTATCATTATCTCATATTACTGAACCAGAAAGAATTGGAAGCTTTCCTTTGATGTTTATCAAATCAATCTTAATGTATCCCACCAATAATCCCATGATTGGCTCTTAGGGCATACATACGAACAGACTCCCACTTGCATTGCAAGCCAATCACCCTTGAATCATATTCATAGTGATCTTCAAACATGTCCCACATGTTACTGTACTCTAGTGCTAACATAGTGAGTTATGGCAACACCTTGCCAAAGTCAGTATTAACTACATGTCTCTCATCTCTTCGATGTACGTCACGCGTATGAGATGGATTTGCCGTAATATGCAATCTAGTATTCCTTTGCTAACCTTTAGCCACATTGCATGCCCAAGTACTCCTTACTTGTCATCAAAGATTAGAATATATATAAGTTCATCTCATGAACTTCCAGATCCATATAGTATCCACTAATGTTCTCTAACACATGGATACTCGGCTTTTCCTTTTAAACGGCTTTATTGGAACATTTCCATTTATCAACAAGCATTCTTTTATATATCCCATATATATTTTGCGATTAATTTTCTATCCTTTTCGGAAGTTTGCATCAGTGTAACTCTTTACAATGAACCCTTCCTTATTTCCATAGAACTAGTACTTCTCAAGTACTTATCAAGTTCTTATGAGATTCTAGTAACCCTTACTGGAACTAGACATACATCCACTCGTCATGTCCCACATACGAGTTATTAGGATGAGCACATCATATTGTCATGTCCTACATACAAGATGATGAATGCATTTTATTCTTGCTATGTCCATACATGAAAGATAATGGGATGATTACATACATGATAGATCCATATCTATTCTTAGTGTTCCCATTCTTCATAAGAATTGGACACTTGGCCTTGGGATACTAACTCCATGTAACATGGACAAGTTTTTTCCCACTGAATCTGTGCACACTGAACCCTTCAGTATAGATTGCCAATGTATGCTCTCTCTTTTTAGGTCAATAGGTTTTTTGAAAACTATCTTTATAGATCTCTATTCCTATTATATAGGAAATGTCTCTATCTTCCCTAAAGATAATTTCCACTTTGGATTTCCATTCTAGAACATTTCCACTTCACATCAACATGTGGAATGTGAATATGCTCCCACTAAATCACAGATCCCTTCTTTATCTTTGACATATCAGTCAAACCCTTTGACTATATTATCAAAGTAAAGATCACAGTTCTGAGTTGCTTGTACTCAATCAATCACATTGATTAGTCCATTGTAACTTATAGACTTCATTTGCATTAATGGATTCATAAACCTTATAGGTTGTGTCACGTACACATCCTTGTTTTATTCCTCATAGGAATGCAGTTTTAGTATCTGTATGCCAAATTTCTTAGTCATTAAGTTGCAATCAACAAGCATCATCCTTCTCAAAATGTTATCCATGTGTCTTAACACTTAAGACTCATTCGCACTTATGGATTTCAACCCAATGGGTGCTACCATCAAGGTCATACCTTATGGTTCACATGGAAGTCATTTAGGATGTAATGGTCATAAACCATAACTCAAAATATGGTTCCTCATATTCATCTAGATAGTTGACTCGTCACATGACCAACTCATCACATAGATAATCGAGGTGTATCTGTCAAGGATATAAGAACTCACAACTCCTTGTGATTCTTTATGTCCTTTATTAGTGTGGGGTATTCTTTATTTAAGAAGAAATTAGTTATTTGATAATCATCTTATAACTCCTTAGAGTATGACTCCTTCTTGATTTAGACATCACCATGCCTAAATCATGAGCTCACTATGATACAATATCTTAATCACTCACAAGGTTCCCAAACATTTGGTCCAAGTATTTCATTCATTGATCTCATCAAGAATTAACACTTTACCAAATTCATACTTCATCTATGATATTCTTGAACACTTCAAGAGATTCATATTGGTATTTCTCTAAACATTGTTTGAAGTACTAGCATTAACTGTAATAGGTATGTAAATACATCACATGTATTATACCTAATAGGATAATCATTCTCCCACTACCACTAGTGAAGATTGATTAATCATGTCTAAGAGATTCATGTCTCTTACTAGTTCTCTAACCAAAAGAGTCTAGATTTATCCATCATATGGAAATTAGAAATGAATTTTCATGATTTATGCTAATTTGATTGTTTGAGTTATCAATAACTTTTAGGTATCATTTTATCTTATGCATACCAAGTAACACAAGATAAACAAGGCATTGCCACAAAGATCATATCTTTGAATTTGAAATATCAACTATATTGATAGCCTTCCTTGTCTCAACAAGATGCAACAATAAAGTGTTCCTATTGGCAAATTGAAATAGAAATTCTCAACTCTATTTCATGCCCTTTAGGCTGAAATAAACTGAAAGGTACTCCTATCTATGGCAGCAGCACTTGCTCCAATGATGGGTACTCCTTTCTTAGTCCTTTCGTAAAGGCCATCACTTCTTTGTGGATCTTGTACATCATATATAATAGATCCATATCTTGGTATCATATACCTCAGATAAAGAAGTGTTTATTTCATGATACCTACAATGGAGATCTCTATCCCCTCCTTTCATCTTCTTTTGTTCTTCCAGATATAGAGGGCATTTCCCTAATTCACCCTCCCATGTGCCTTGAAGCTGAAGACGACTTGGGATACTGGCTAGCATCAGAACCCTTCGTAGATTTGCCCTTGCCCTTACCCTTGGACCTGCCTTTATTTCTATTGATCGGCATCACATACTTAGGCTTATCCTTCTTCATATGTGCCTCGAGGCTGAAGACAGCTTGGATTGATGACTAGCATCAGAATTCTTCTTTGCTTTGCCTTTGTCCTTGCCTTTAAGACCTACCCTTCATTGATCACATCAAATATTAGGGTTTGTATTTCTTCATCTTTGCCTCTACTGTCCTCAACATGTCCAACAACTTTGTCAATGCTTGTCAAAGTTGTTCATGTTGTAGTTCATCATGAACTATATGATTCTTACAACATTTGCAGTATCATACTAGTAGCCAACTCTTGGCTCAGAGGGAATCCCCCTTAGTCAGGTTTTTCCACATACTCAATCACATTGAGTGTCTGAATACCTTACTGGATCTCCTTCTGTCATGACATACTAGGACAGTGTCTTGGAGACATCATGTCTCATGTTGTCTCTGCAACTCATAGTTCAGAGAACACAACATCAAGCACTCCACATCAATGTCATCCTCGGTATGCTTCCATAAGCATATTTTCAGCCATTGGTGTGGCGGGATTGAGTTCATCTGGTTCTGGTATAGCTAGGACTCAGAGCTTTTGCTCTTTGATTGAGAACACTTCTCAACATCCTAACCAGTCGTGGAATTATTCCCATTTAATTTGTTGGTCTTAAGGACCGATCACAAATAAAGTGATTATTTTTTATTAACCATTCATTGTACAAAAAGGAAATATATGCAATTTAGTCCAAAAACTCCTTTTTGACTTATTTGATTGATTTGAAAAAGTTTTATGACATAATTAGGACTTTAATTAATTATCGCTCCTACTATTTTTGTTCAAATTGATAGCCCTCACCATCAATTTGGAAGATTGCAGCGTACAACCTTCTAGTGGGTCAAGATCCATATTTCATCAAGTCATGAGTCAGCTTTGGCTGATCGCCCACAACTTGACTATTTAGGTAGGCCATCATGCCAATTGCATCATATGCAACTCTTAGATAGATGACATGTGAAACTCCTTGCCATTCATCTCGTGCCTCTGGGATTAGACGCTCTGAGAATCACCAGTTAAGTCTAAGCCAAAAGCCAACACGATAAACATGCATCCTGCTTTGGCAGATCCAACATGTCTACCCTGCACACTTCCACAAGATAGACGGCGCACCACACTTTGGCGTAACCTACACTTGGTCGATCAAGTTTTTCATGTGTGTCGCTAATGGAAGGCGTATAAGACT
This sequence comes from Alisma plantago-aquatica, assembly GCA_963693085.1. NCBI lineage: Eukaryota > Viridiplantae > Streptophyta > Magnoliopsida > Alismatales > Alismataceae > Alisma > Alisma plantago-aquatica. The sequence continues at coordinate 973,670,103 of OY856411.1, read as the reverse complement.
TAATATTTAATGAGGGATTTGGTTTTATAGGTACATATACATATCCAATCACCACAATACATAGTACGTATCATATACATGCTATATCCCACAGAAAACATGTGAAACGATAAAAGCGATGATTATGGCCATCCTAATGTGATTCCTCAGACCAAAAGAAATCACGGTCATCTAGGTCTACATCACATGCAACCTATACATATTAACTATGTGCTTTGTCGTTCTGGGTTTTATCAACTCATCTCAATGATTGATCGGCTCGCCATCAGGCTGGTCGGTTGGGTGCCACCAGCCGATCAATTGGCTCCTCCAACCAATTGGTTCGTCTGGTCATCATGCATCTCCATATATTTTTTGAATTGAGAAACCTCGAGTTACATTCGGGGGGGAGCAAAGGTAGGAAAGAAATCTCGAGTTATCTCGAGTTACATCAGGAATAAGAGATAGGGAATCGGTGTGTAGACCGAGATGCAAGCAACCACATTCAACCAAACACACATACATACGGTTTATTGGCCATCATAGAGTCATAAATAAATGAGGAAAGAGAAAATGGGTTTTGAATTATTTAACACATTAAAGATTCTCAAAAGGCAAAATTAATTTCATATTTGGATTCTACATGTCAAAATAAGTCAGAATATACAATTTGGTAATTTTTGGATAACGTTTGAGCCTCCAAACGAAGAGAGAGAAAAACATTTAGGAATTAAATGACAGTTTGGTCGAATTTTAATGTAACAAGGAAATATCTCTTTATCCCATCTGTGAGATCGGACGGACCAGGATCCTTTGTGGAGCCGGGTTCACTGATCTGACGACCAACGGTCGTCTTCTTCCTCTAAACGTAAAAGGCAACAGGTTCATTGCTTCTCAAATTTTCAAATCAATATATCTGAAGTTTTACTCGATGGTTTTTGCTAATTTTTGCTTCGTTGAGTTCCTTGTAAGTTTCCACACAGATACATTCCAAACTTTTTGCATTTCGATGAATATCTGAGGAATGCCCAACTTGGGCGCTGCCACTCTCTACCTTCCCCTACCTAAACCCTAGTATAGGTTACCTTGCCTATAAATATACCAACCCCAATGACCTCCATCGCCTTAGCAACTCGCTCGTGCCTTCAATTTGGCGTTTCGTGGACGTTTTGACCTCCAACTAGTCGTTGAGGACCACCAGGCTTGCGGCATCCCTCCTCCTCTCCTTGTTTCATCTTCGTTCAATTGTAAGGTACCAACACCTTCGGTTCTTCTTCCTCTTTCTTTCGAGTACCTAAACGTGGAGTTTGGTTGAGAATCGCGATTTTGCCCAAATCGAACCCAAGCAAGCTGCTCGCGGCTCGTTGTCTTGGCGTGGGGAGGAAGACGACTCCCTGTCATTTTACCAAACTGTCCCGATCGGCTGCCTTGATGTGTTTTCACGCGAGGGTATTCACATCATCTCTCTCGCTTATTTTTTTTACTTTGACCGTGTTGACCCCGGCCCACTCACCTGGTGTGAGGGGTTCAGAGACGCGGCCCCCCTGCTCTCTCTCTCCCACTCGCTCTTCTCTGTGTGTGGGTGTGTTTGCCACGTGGCAAGTTATGGTTGGATGATACAAAATAAATCATAGAAAATTATTTCAATTGTCAAAAATTAAAAGTAATTAGTGTTTTCAAATCAGGAAGACGAGATCTATCCATTAAAAATGTTTTTGAGTTTTGATTTTGATGTTTGCAAAAACGTATTTTTAGAATGATTTAATTAACTAAAAATCACCAAAAATAATCCTAAAACTCCATATCTTCAAAATAGACAATATTATATGTTATTTTGATCAGAAAATCCTAACTAAGATAGTAGTGAGGTTTTTAGAGTCTAATTCGATCGTTTGTGTAAAAGTCTATGGTTTTGAGGTTTTAATCCTTTAATGAATATACATATATCTAATACATAAATATGATGATCATATTAGGGAAAGTGGATATGATCTCGTGTAAAAGTTATGAAAAGTGATTCTAAGATTTTAAAGAATAAAGGTATGTGCATCTACCCCTTCAGTTGGGAAATTATTTATACCTTTTACCTATGTTCCCTAATGAGGCTTAATCTGACCGAATTCTTGATTCTTGAAACCTAAATTGTTTATGCCTCAAAATCAGTTGTAGTATTATCTTGATTGGGTTTTTACACCCCACTGCCATGCTATTTAAATATTTTGATTAATCTTGCCATAACTCTTTTTCTAGCATGTTGATTTTATTAGACTAGTTAACTAGTGTAGTGGTACTTGTATGTACAACCACCCATAGTTGGAGAATGTGTTATTTCTCCCCTGGGGAACGTGTTATTCTCCCCTGCACATGAAATATGTACAGGTAACTGGGAATGTGTTACTCTCCCCTCACCCTTTTGGTTGAAGGTCTGGTAGGTGCCTCAACCCTACATAGTTAAGATAGTCAATATTAATCATACATGCAAATCCTTGGTTATATATTATTTATGGCAAGCATCTATTGAAATATTCTTTTATATAAATGGCCTCATCCTCTTGATGTCTCATCTTTTGATGAATCCCTAGCCTAATTTACTTATTATATTTATCTTGTCACCTTTAGTATAGTTTAGTGACACATACTTTTATTTTCCTCCCTTTTGATGGGTGTTTTCCCAACCATCCAGATGTGGAGCAAGGTGATGGATATGGCATGAAGATCGTAGCTTTGGCATGGACTTAGCTGACGGATATGCTGCTCAGAGACAAAAGTGGAGTAGTCATGTTCCCTCTACTTAGATCCTCTTTTTGTATAAAGCATGTACACCCATATTGGGGAAATTTTTATGTACACTTTATTTATAATTGAATATAGTCAAAATTTTATCTTCCGCTACTATCCAAATTGAGTTTTGTTTACCATTGTTATTAGTAGAGAGTTGGATTGATTTCACTTCTTTACAGCATGGTATATGAGCTAATGGTAGTCGGATCTTTGACTATTTCAGTTTGTCTCCCTAGTTAGAACCCTAGATTTGCATAGTTTCCCTTAAGTTACATGTTTTCCCTAGATTTGATCTACCTTGATGATAGGTTGACTTAGGAACCAATAGTTCCACATTAGAACCTTGATGAATAAAATCCTAAAATACTTATAATTAAAATATGCATAACTTGATGTTGTTTAGGTTTACCTTTAGGCAACTATTAGGGCATGCAGTTGAAGCAAGGGTGTCTAGAAAGGATCAAGGTTTCGGGGGCAGGAAAATTTTCCTCTGCACCACTAGCTTGGTATACGAGGACTCCCGTGCCCATATGATACCGGCCTGGCCTGTGCTAATACGAATTGCCCAAAATAGTTTGCTTTTAGGCAATAGTAACCTTAGAGTTATATGTTGTATATCTTTGGGAACCCTAAGTTTCATGTGTATGATGACTTGTTTGAGGATATATACCATATATAGTTCCTTATGTCCCTTAGGACCAAATGTTTAGATAAGTTTATCCGTAAAACCTAGACCTTAGAGTTTGGGTGTTTCCGGTCGATTACAGAGTGCGCAATGGAAGCATGATGGATCTTGAGGAATGGTTTAGTTAGACTTATCCTTTAACCCTAGTATAGTAGGTCGAACCCTTTAAGGGGTGGAGTATGGTTAGTTGATGATGTTTGAGTGGTTAGATTTCATGGATGAAATCCTCTTTAGGGGGATGGAGACCTGTGATATCCTGAAGTCTATCTAATCTATCTTTAGAAACCCTAACTCTATGTTTAGGAGGTTGTTGTTCTTAGTGTTCTCCAAAAAAGTAATAGTGGTAACCTAACATGCTTGTTTAAATATTAATGAACATGTAATGGTCATCTAAGGAATAATGCATGTGCTTGAACCCTAATGAATATCCAATGCACATAATATGAATATCAATGCTAATTGTCAATAAGTAAGATGTTAATAATGTCATGAACCAATAAACCCTAATGATATTATGAGTAAGGTTATAATTCATAACTTAATGCATGCCAATAAATGAATAAGTGCAATATAATGGTCATGTTGACCTAAACCCTAAGTTGTAATATCTAACCCTAATCTATATATCTTTAATGCCTTTCATGATACATTGATGATGTTAAGTGCTACAATCAGTTAACATACCTTGATACACATAAATGATATATATATAATCATCTAACCACTTATTAATCAAGTCATTAATATAAAACACATGTTACCTTGTTAACTAATATACATGTTATTAGTCACTAAATGTGAATCAAATCATTAATATGACATATGTTCCACCTTGATCATTAAAACACATATAATGGATTCAATATGAATATGAGATGATTGGAATTCACATAAATGTGCAAAATCAATAATATAAATGAATAAATATGAATAATGATTAATGATGATATTAATGTGAGCAATAAAGATAATGTGAACATGTTTAATATGAATATAAGAAACTAATGTGACATTAATTGGAATAATTATATGCTTAACCACGAATTGGATAGAATGTCTTATATTCATGTAAAATAATTTGTTATAATTAATAAAGTGATAATATGAGGATAAGGAAATATAATTCTGAATTATTAAGGACAATGATCAAATATAATAATGAATGTGGAGATAATTGAGTAACCTTTAATTGTGCATACTAATAAAATATAATTCTTTTTGACAACCAAGTGAATTTGACATGACATAATTAAAATAATAATGATAATGTGTTATCATAATTAATATAATGAGTCAAAAATGTAATTAAAGTTAAATCTCTTAAAAAGAATATCTTAATAGTGGAACCCTAAGTGATCCTTGAGAACCCAACCTACGATGAGCTGTATGTGAAGTTTCTGAACCCTTAGGTATAGTTGAAGTATAAGTTTTGGTGGAAGTTGTATGGTTGGAGGAACAATCTGATGTTTAGTGATGAGAGGTTTTACACTCACCCTTCCCTTCTTTCTTGTGATTTCGGGGACGAAATCCTCTTTAAGGGGTGGAGTGTTGTAACATACTAGATTTTGGACTTTTTACCTTTTTGGTCCTCTTTTCCATCTTTTCCTTTCATTTATATCCTCTTTGGCCTTTCTATTTAATTTGTGGAAAATATGATGGTTTAATGAACATTTGTTCACCTTTTATTCTAATATTTGGGTTTATGCACAAATACCTTAGTGGAAGCTTGGTAATGGGTCAAATATGCAAAATATCCACTTATGTGATAAAAAGAATAAATAAATTCGTCCTAGAACTTTCTAGTGCTTTTTAGAATATGAAAAAGAAAGAAAATCCCGAAATATAAATAAAGGAGATGATAAATGCAATAATTGGGGATAATATGAAATATTTTGGATAAAAGAAGATAATGAGGAATATATTGTTCCAAAAATCCTAAATAGAAACCCAAGAAGATAATTGGGATAATAAATATATCAATTTCGTTTTCTTGACTTAAAAGTTTCTTAATGGCCAAGTATCATCTAATTTAGATAAATACATAATGCCCTTAATACAAGATAATGGGAAATAATCCAAGAAAGAGAGATAAAATATTTAATGCCCTCAATTTAGAAAAACAACTCCAAATTCATAATATACATATAAAAATTAGTCTATGTGTGAATTTGTATTTAATTTGGTCAATGTTTAATATTTTATTTTATTCAGGAGAGAGAAAATGACTCAAAGACCAAAAATATTAAATATATATTGAAAAAAATTAATTACTGGCAAAATCGTGTTCCAAACGTTTATTATTACTTATAGACCAAGTTTTATATTTTTAGAAGGTTTCTAGATGCTTCTAATAAATTAAAAGGTTAAATAAGTGATAAAATTTAAATGAATTAAATAAAATAATAAAAGTCTTAAAATATATATATATTAATGCCAAACTCGTGTTCTACATGTTAAAATAGACCTTTGGATGAATTTTGAATCAATTTGGAAAATATTTTTTGAGACGATAAATTAAGGAGAGATAAAATGTATAAAACTTTCAACTCATTATTTAAAATAATAAGCAACTTCAACAAATAGAAATAGTGACACATTCGTATCCATCATACTTAATATTAGTTATGGGTGAAGTTTTGTAATTTTTGGATAATCATAGAGTCATAAATAAATGAGGAAAGAGAAAATATGTTTTGAATTATTTAATACATTAAAGATTCTCAAAAGGTAAAACTAATTTCATATTTGGATTCTACACGTCAAAATAAGTCAGAATATAAAATTTGGTAATTTTTGGATAATGTTTGAGCCTCCAAACAAAGAGAGAGAGAAACATTTAGGAATTAAATGACACTTTGGTCGAATTTTAATGTAACAAGGAAATATCTCCTTATCCCATCCGTGAGATCGGATGGACCAGGATCCTTCGTGGACCTAGGTTCACTGATCTGACGACCAACGGTCGTCTTCTTCCTCTAAACGTAAAAGGCAACAGGTTCATTGCTTCTCAAATTTTCAAATCAATATATCCGGAGTTTTACTCGATGGTTTTTGCTAATTTTTGGTTCGTTGAGTTCCTTGTGAGTTTCTGCACAGATACATTCCAAACTTTTTACATTTAGACGAATATCTGAGGAACGCCCAACTTGGGCACCGCCACTCTCTACCTTCCCCTACCTAAACCCTAGTATAGGTTACCTTGCCTATAAATATACCAACCCCAATGACCGCCATCGCCTTAGCAACTCGCTCGTGCCTTCAATTTGGTGTTTCGTGGACGTTTTGACCCCCAACTAGCCGTCGAGGACCACCAGGCTTGCGGCGTCCCTCCTCCTCTCCTTGTTTCATCTCCGTTCAATTGCAAGGTACCAACAGCTTCAGTTCTTCTTCCTCTTTCTTTCGAGTACCTAAACGTGGAGTTTGGTTGAGAATCGCGATTTTGCCCAAATTGAGCCCAAGCAAGCTGCTCGCGGCTCGTTGTCTTGGCCTGGGGAGGAAGACGACTCCCTGACATTTTACCAAACTGCCCTGATCGGCTACCTTGATGTGTTTTTCACGCGAGGGTATTCACGTCATCTCGCTCGCTTTTTTTTTTGCTTTGACCGTGTTGACCCCGGCCCAATCACCTGTTGCGAGGGGTTCAGAGACGCGGCCCCCCTACTCTCTCTCTCTCTCCCGCTCGCTCTTCTCTGTGTGTGTGGGTGTGTTTGCCACGTGGCAAGTTATGGTTGGATGATACAAAATAAATCATAGAAAATTATTTCAATGGTCAAAAATTAAAAGTAATTAGTGTTTTGAAATCAGGAAGACGAGATCTATCCATTAAAAATGTTTTTGAGTTTTGATTTTGATGTTTGTGAAAATGTATTTTTAGAATGATTTAATTAACTAAAAATCACCAAAAATAACCCTAAAAGTCCATATCTTCAAAGTAGACAATATTATATGTTATTTTGATCAGAAAATCCTAACTAAGACAATAGTGAGGTTTTTAGAGTCTAATTCGATTGTTTGTGGAAAAGGCGATGGTTTTGAGATTTTAATCCTTTAATGAATATACATATATCTAATACATAAATATGATGATCATATTAGGGAAAGTGGATATGATCTCGTGTAAAAGTTATGAAAAGTGATTCTAAGATTTTAAAGAATAAAGGTATGTGCGTCTACCCCTTCAGTTGGGAAATTATTTATACCTTTTACCTATGTTCCCTAATGAGGCTTAATCTGACCTAATTCTTGATTCTTGAAACCTAAATTGTTTATGCCTCAAAATCAGTTGTAGTATTATCTTGATTGGGTTTTTACACCCCCACTGCCATGTTATTTAAATCTTTTGATTAATCTTGCCATAACTCTTTTTCTAGCATGTTGATTTTATTAGACTAATTAACTAGTGTAGTGGTACTTGTATGTACAACCACCCATAGTTGGGGAATGTGTTATTTCTCCCCTGGGGAATGTGTTATTCTCCCCCACACATGAAATATGTGCAGGTGACTGGGAATGTGTTACTCTCCCCTCACCCTTTTGGTTGAAGGTCCGGTAGGTGCCTCAACCCTACATAGTTAAGATAGTCAATATTAATCATACATGCAAATCCTTAGTTATATATTGTTTATGGCAAGCATCTATAGAAATATTCTTTTATATAAATGGCCTCATCCTCTTGATGTCTCATCTTTTGATGAATCCCTAGCCTAATTTACTTGTTATATTTATCTTGTCACCTTTAGTATAGTTTAGTGACACATACTTTTATTTTCCTCCCTTTTGTTGGGTGTTTTTCCAACCACCTAGATGTGGAGCAAGGTGATGGATATGGCATGAAGATCGTAGCTTTGGCATGGACTTAGCTGATGGATATGCTGCTCAGAGACAAAAGTGGAGTAGTCTAGTTCCCTCTACTTAGATCCTCTTTTTGTATAAAGCATGTACACCCATATTGGGGAAATTTTTATGTACACTTTATTTATAATTGAATATAGTCAAAAATTTATCTTCTGCTGCTATCTAAATTGAGTTTTGTTTACCATTGTTATGAATAGAGAGGTTGATTTATTTCACTTCTTTACAGTTCGCTAATTATGTTAACTATTTGTCTGGAGGAATCATCCACTGAAAGTATAAAAGACAAAGTAAGAAGAAATTCTTACACGACATCCAGAAATACTACTGGGACGAACCATTTGTTTTTAGGTTATGTGCAGATGGTCTCTACTGATGATGTTTTACCCATGAAGAATCAGAGGACATCCTGCAACACTACCACTCTAGGCCTAAGGGTGGGCCTATGTCTGTCAAAAAAAATTCTGCCAAAGTCCTATAATGTGGTTTTTATTAGCCAACCATTTTCAAAGACGCTTATGATCATATCCGCCTATGCGACCGGTGTCAACGACTAGGCAACATCTCTACGCATGACAAAATTCCCCTCACACAATCGCAAGAATTGTAATTTTTGATGTTGAGGGAATCAATTACATGGGATCATTCCCTCTGTCTTGTGGGTTCTTGTACATCTTGGTAGTAGTGGATTATATCTCTAAATGGGTTGGAGCCATTCCCACAATATCATGTGAGGAAAATCATGTCATCAAAATGCTTAAAGACATCATTTTTCCACGATTTGGAGTACTACAAGTCATGATATCAAATGGGGCTCTCACTTCACCAAAAAGAAATTTGAATCGCTAGTAAAAAAAGTATGAAGTAAACCATAGGAAAGTGTCACCCTATCATCCGCATACCAGATACCAGGTTGAAGTCTCCAACCTACAGATCAAAGCCATACTGGAGAAAAATGTGAGCAGAACCAGGAAACATTGGGTCGTGAAGCTTAAAGATGTTCCATGGTCCTACTGAACCGCGTTCAAAACACCACTTGGAACAACCCCTTTTCATCTAGTCTAATGGAAATCGTGTCACCTACTAATGGAAATGGAGAACAAGGCCAGTTGGGACATAAAAGCCTTTAATTTTGATCTATCTACTTCTAAGGAGAATCATCTACCACAAGTCTATGAGGTAGACAAACTCAGAAATCAGCCTATGAAAAGACACACATGTACAAAGAATGGACTAAAATCTGGCACGACCACCATATAAGAAGAAAAGACATAAAAGTGGGAGATCTCATTCTGGTCTATAACTCGAGGATGCAGCTATTCCCAGGGAAGTTAAAAACAAGATGGTATGGACCGTATATGGTAAAACATGTCTATCCTCATGGAGCATATGTCTTGTGGGATGAGACAAAAGGTGAGTTTGTTATGAATGGCCAAAGGATTAAGCAATACTTCACCATTGATGACTTCACATCTTGCAAAGGCAGCCAGAATAATGGGGATGCAATATCTGATCAACATAAGCAATCACAAAGCCTTCACACCCTACCTAATTTTGGATGATTTATCCCTAAGGTCAAAGAAATCCCACATGTAGCATTAGCATTACGTCAAGCCAAACAACATTAAAAACAAGGCGCTTCTGGGGGCAACCCAATTTTATTTACATTCTACTTAAAAAAAGCATAGAGGAGGGTTTCCTCTGCCCTAATATAAACATCTACTTCTCTCAACGATTCACCTGACTCACCATCAACTATCCATCTGAACAGAGACTACTGACGAGTTGACCACCGCTTGATGACTGACAATACTCCACATCCCTAGGACATCGACGACAAATACATGTCCAACAACAAATCTGGAGTCCCTTCAGTGGACAAGCAACCCAAATTGGGCCTCCAAAGTAAAAAAGCTTGCCTTTTGTCGTCGCCTACAACCACAATGCCACAACTAAAGACCATGATACTCCAAGAAGCTCTCACAACACTGGACATCCACCACCTGGATCCATGGCATGTGAGGTTGAGATTCTTTCTAAGATGTCTCCACCATACCAAACAAGTCCCTACATCCCCATAGCACTGTGACGCTCGTCTACGTCATCTTGACCGCCAATCGAGGACATGACTACTCCTCTTCTCGGTACATATTATGTGTTCCTAACTGAAGAACACTGTTGAAGCCACAAAACAATCCAAAAAGTCAAGATAACCCTTCCTTGGTGGGCCTACAGTGATACCTTATCGAAGTTGGGAATTCAAGTCCATGTTGACTATATCATGTGCCATAGCCAGATTCACTCCTTCATGTATCACACTTGTCTGGTTTTTCCTACACTAACAATGGAGTTTCTAGCCTCTTTTAAAAAACAAGTGCTACTGATAGGAAGCTTAGTTGTGCATTCCAATTATTCATTGAAAACAACCATCTCAGTTCTTACCAGCTTCTGGCCATTATCTGCCAGGATGTCGATGATGAATGGTTGTCGAATTGCAATACACAGATCTATCCTCACCTTGACTACAAGGCATACAAATTTTGGATCAAGATCACTGGTAAATTTGGTTCCTAAGTCTAGAAACATGAAAGCATCTATGATACATAGTCATGTGATCTGATATCTCCATAGGATGCTTTCGTGCATAATTTTTGTAGGGATTCCACCTATGGTGTTATCACCACCACCGACCTTTATGATATTTGGTGTGTTCTTCATCAACAACCCCTTAATTGGGAAAGTGCATTTATTGAACACATTGGGTTGCAAATCTCTCGTGTCACCTGTCGGAAATTCAATTAGGGGGGTATGGTATCTACAATTGCTCCTACTCTGGGTTTCCTAGATATCCGACATGAAGTCCTTCAATAAAAATAAAACCAACACCTGATCGATATTTCTTATCTTATATCTGGGAAAGTTCTCCAACAAGACCCAACCAGACACCTATATAGTCCTTTTTTGCAATTTTCTAACACAACTGATCCTACCTACTCAATATCATAGACTGTAGCTAATGATTCTGGACATGGCTATAACACAATACCATATTGAGACTGAATTGCAATGCCAAGCTCTTCAATTGAATTAGATTTATCTTATACAGTAGGCACATGAGCAATGGCATGTTAGTCATGACAACTACATACCAACATCTTCAGCCCCTAAGGATCCTTCCCCTCCATCCTGACTTTGCTTTACTCAGGACAAGAAAAGGTTTAAGTGCAGGATGGGGGGTGGGCGGTAAGACTCAAATCCATCCATTTGTCTTCTTTTAAATACAATATTTTATTTGCATCCATCTTGTTTTCTATTTTTCTATTTTCTTTATAACTTTTCATGTCTTGTGTGAGTTGTGGCCTTTACCTAGCTAGCTATTTTGATACATGCATAAATTGGAAATATATAAATAAACTATTCCCTTTTTTTTAGCTAACCCACGCAAAAAGGAAATTTTAAGGAATAAACATGTCTTGAACAGATTTGAGCCTCGATGACAACAATTGAGCATTCTTTCCCCTTAGAAATGATGATAAGCAGAATGAGTCAGAAAGGTCAAGTCACGCATGCCTCCAATATGATTTACAACAAAATTTGTAAACACTACTCTACCCTACATTAACGGAACTAACTGGTATAATATGATGATCTGATTTAAATGCAATAATAAAATGAAGAAACACCAGTCATACTCTTACTTACACTTATCTTCCATCATTTTTTATATATTCGCCATCCATGAAAGATAGAGAGAGAAATAATTTCCCACTATATGTCAAACCATAAGTTTGGGGTGGCATCTCTTTCATAACTATACCTCTATTTCGACTTTCGTCTACATACATGGCATAAATAAAGGAGGCCAATGAGCCCAAAGAAAACATGTGGTCAATGTAATTACAACCAAATAAAAGTCTTGAGCCAAATAGAGGAGAGATAAATAAAATCACTGATTCCCAAATAAGGTCTCAAGTCAAATAGAGGAGAGACCAAGGAAACAAGATTGTGCCATGTATTTCTCCCCCTTTCATACAAATTTTCATGCCTAGGGGCTTATCAAAACTATCCCCAATTTGCCAATCATCCCTGACTTGTGCTACCTTCTATTTGTGCGGATAGATCGTGAGTATTATTGAGATGAAATTAGTTTGTCGCAGGTTCTGGAGTCTAGAGAATGGAGGAACAAACCCCCAATCTAGGGATATCCAAGTGTGCCTAAGTGACCCCAAAGGACTAGGGTACCTTGATAGTGTTTGGTGGAAGGGGAACAAAAAGTATGCTCAGTTCGGAGAGTAAATCCTGGATCCCAGTATAAACTGTTGATCTCCTTTTTATTTTGCTTTACTCAAGATGAGCAAAGGATTATGTCTGGGGTAGTTTGATGAGTATATTTATACCCATCTTCGCATATTGTTTTACTCACTTTTTAGAGGTTGTTGTGTTTCTATTTCCTAGATTAGATTTATATTCACTTAAATGCAAGTATCTTCTCTTTTATGAACTTTAATGCATTATATATATATATATACCCAGCCAAAAATGTATGCCAACACCCAAATGGATGATCAAGCCCTCATGATGCTACACCTTGAGGGAAGGAAGGCTTTAAAAGCTTTCTGTTGTTCACCTTCCAACCACCTAGTCAAGCGATCGGCTTTGCCATCGCCCAACTCAAGCCGCTCTTTACCCTGAGTCTTCTAGATTCTTTAGTTCTAATGTGTGCGCCTTTCATTCAGCCTATTTTGATTCAATCCATGTTGGTCCACCAGAGAACCGGTGTAACATACCAGATCTTGAACCCTACCCTAAAAGTTTGATCTTTTGGACTTAGCCAAACAAGGTTGAGGATAGATATAGAAGATGTTTAGTATAACCCTAATAAGCTAATGCATGCATAAATCACCCTAACATAACCTAATGCTCTCACATTAGTCTTAAATTAATAATATACACATAAAATATGTCACGTGAGATAATAGTGAATTATATAAAATTTCATGCATATATTCATCCATAATTCTTTTGGAGATAATATTCACATAAGTGGATGAGAAATAATGATAATAGTGAAATAATATGATAACATAAGTAATAATGTGAAATAAATGGCCACAAATATGCATAACGCATTAAAGGAAACCCCAAAAGTTGAATCTAAATTAAAAATCATGTTCCTTGGGTCCCAATTGCCTTGGGAGTCAAGTTTCACATTATTCACGTAATAATAATTAATTTAATTCATTTAGGAAAGAAAAGATCTAAGTTTTCTCCAAAATATAAAATAAAATAATAAATGAATCCAAAAGAGGAAAATAATCTTGGATTCTTAATCTACATAATAAATATAGCCTTTGGGTGAATTTTCATCTAATTTGGAGAAAGTTTGCTTAAATGTGAAATCAGGAGAGAGAAAGTGTGTCGAACCTTCAAAATATTAAATAATTATACAAACAACTCCAAAATGTGAAATTGATGGAAAATTCGTATCCAACACATTAAATATGACTTGTGGGTGAAGTTTTATCAATTTTGGATAATTCTAGACGTCCCTAATACATTAGGAAAGAGAAAATGTGATTTACTTCAAAAGAATTAAATAAAATCTCCACAAGGGAAAACTAATGTCAAAATTAGATTCTACATGTCCTAATTAGGTTAGGTATCAAATTTCATTTAATTTGTACCTTGTTTGTACCTTCAATTAAATAGAGAGAAAAAGGAAAATAATTTAATCAACACTTTACAAAATTCGGATTAGGAAACACCGGCCCGCATAAAGAGTAACTGCAGACCAAGGTCCAATATTTTGGGCATAACTTTCTCGTTTCTTAACAAAATTTCACAAAATAACTTGTGTTGGATTGAAAATTTAATTCCGCATCTATCCATACCATCTTGTTAGACTAATGTGGAAAATTTGAGAAATGCCTAAACTATTTCTTCAAGTCTTCTGAAACAACTTCTCACACACCCCTACTTATAAATACCTCTACCTCAGTCTTCCTCGATTGTTTTGTGAACCTCCTCTCATCCCAATTTCATCCTTTCTTGAGTGTGTGGCTTCTGGTGGTCGTGCTTTGATTTCTCCTTGCATCATCATTTCACCCAAAAGCTGAACATGGTTCTTGGTTTGAGTTCGCGGTACCGCTCCCCGACATCATGTTTATTTTCGGAGCATAATTGGACCTTAGGTAAACAACTCTGGCACTTGTTCTTTATGATCGGTTAGTTAGTTTCATGAATGAATGACGAACGAAGTTTTTCTCCAAATTCTCAGATAAGTTTCTCCTTGCCCATCCGACCTCTCTTCCTCTCTCACAGATCAAAAAAATGTGTTATTTCTAATAAAAATAGTTTCAAAACTTGATTTCCATATTTTCAATGATGGATTTTTAAGGATCTAATTAATTAATATAAAATCCCTAAAATTTGTAACTAATTCGTATAAACTCCAAATTTAGTAAATAAATATGATTTCTTAATCAGAAAGACCTAATAAGTCGATTGGTCTAGGTTTGGAGTCCAAAATTTGATGTTTTGTAGAAAGGTTTGGAATTGGGGTTTCATTACATATTTATGAATTTCAAACCCTTATACATGTGAACAATTTGTATTTAGGCAAGGTTGATCTTGGAAACAATTAGTTTGGTGAAGAGAGTTTCTAATTTGTTGGAAAGCTTTCATAATTTGTTGTCCTCTATTCCATATATTGCTCAATTTTCTATTTAGTATGCACATACCAGCCTTTGCTGATGTCTTCTATATTTCTCTTCTTGTTGGGGTATGCTTTCAACCCTAAGTGAAGGATGTGGAGGACATGGCATAAAGTTATAGACCTATCTTAAGGAGTCAAAGCTTGGAGACAATCTTGATGTATTTTAGATTTCCCTCTACATGGATCCTTATGATGTACCTTTACATGTAAGTTTAATATGTTCTTTTGTAACCTTATGCAAAATTGAATATAGTCAATGTTTTTATTCCGCTGCTACACTTTGGTTGTTTTGTATACCATAGATAAGATTTAAAAATTTTACACCCACTCCAACATATCTTTTAGATGTGTTTGGACTGGAGGTTCTATTGTTCAAATTTTTAGTAGGGAGTGGTTCCCCTCTGGAATCTTACTCGTTACAATCAAACATGAGGTCCAAATTGAGTAACCCACGTGAGTGGCCTGTTGGACCGAGTACAGGCCATGCAATCAGCTGCCTCTAACAACAAGTATTCAACATTAGGGTTTCAACAACAATGAATGCATCTATAAAAGGAGACCTTATCATACATTCAAAAGGGCCTCAGATTGGTGATTAGAAGCCACATAGCATAGTGCAAACCCTAGCAATGAGCGAGGAGGAGGAGGCCACAATGGAAAGATTGGTCTTCCTGCACCAAGCGTCATGACCCTCTCTGTTGTTCTTTCTATCTTTCCATTGTTGTCTCTCGCCATGAGTGAGTAGACGGTTGTGATGGGGCATGGGACTAGCCCTAACAACCCATATTTTATCCTAGCTTGTATCTATCAACAATACTATTTCTAAATAAATTATCGTTATGTTTATTTCCTTGCCTTGCAATTTGATGACTTGCTTTGCATATATGTTATAGTCATGTATATGCACATTGTTGTGAGTGGGATTAGAAGTCTAGAACGATCTTATTATCCCCCTGAGGTGTCAGCAATGGATAGTGAGGTGATTGAGTTGTGATATGCTAACATGTTGAGGATGGTCGGCCGTAGTGAGGGAGTCCAGTCGAAATAAACTAGGAACTTGAGTGCAGAGTTTGGTCAGTTATAAGGGAGTTTAGTCCAGCAACAATCTCAATACCGTGAAGGTGCAGTAGCTAATTAAGCCTCTATTTAGTAAACTACTATTAAGGAGTTAGATCTTGCTAGGATAATTATGTAGGCTTTGATAGTAAATTCCCATGTCCTGCTTCTCTTTATTATCATTCATTTACCTCATTAATCTCTGTTTCTATTGGCAACAATTTAGTTTAATCACTCAATCAACTTGTCGGTGATAAATATTACTCTTACTACTTCTGAATATAAGTTACTGCTTAAAAAGGTTGTCCTTTGGGTTCGATCCTAAAGTATATTGCAATAAGGCTTCCACTTATGTGGAGTGGGGAATTAGTGCACTACTTTTGGTTAAACCTAAGAGTTACTCTTTTAGGGTTTTTCTTGGTGCGATATTTGGAGCCCCATCAGTTGCCATTATTAAGTCCATCATGATCATGCTTGTCATTACAGACTATGAGATTTGGTAAATAGATGTTAAAATTGTTTTCCTTAACTATAATCTTCTTGAGCATGTGTGCATGACATGACCCAAAGGTTTTATTGCTCCAAATGAAGCCAATTAAATGTATAAAATACAAAGATCAATCTAAGTATAGAAACAAGCATCTTGAAGCTAGAATCTTATTTTTAATGAGTCAGTCAAAGAGTGTGGTTTTATCAAAAATGAAAATGAACCTTGTATTTATAAGAAGGTTATTGGGAGCATAATATTATTTCTCATATTATATGTGGATGATCAATTATCGATGGAAAATGACATACCTACTCTATAGTCAGTTTAAACTTGGTTGGAAGATACTTCTCTATGAAGGAATTAGGAAAAGCATCCTATATTCTAGGAACTGAGATCTATTATGATAGATCTAGTAAGGTTTTGGGCCAAGCTAAAGTACATACATTGACAAAGTATTGAAAAGGTTCAAAATACATGATTCTATGAGAGGAAACTTACCCATGTATCGTAGAATAAGTCTCTCTTAATCCTAATATACTAGATCATTTGAAGAGCGGACACACATGAGTAAGATTCCATATGAATATGCAACTGGATCTATCATGCATGTGATGTTATGCACATGCCCATATGTCATGTATGCTTTGAGCATGATATATTGGTACTAATCAGATCACGGTGGAGGACACTGGATTTCCATGAAGAATATAATGAAGTACTTGAGAAGGGTTACAATAATATTATCTTCTAAACCAACAAGGACAATTATTTATCACAATCAGGTAATGTGTTTTACCTAACTGGCTGAGTTGTAAGCTAGAAAGAGTTCCAAGCAAGAGACATATTCAACTTATTGGATCTAGTACAAGTGGGAGATTGTTGGTTGCATGCCATGAGATCTATCATGTGATTATTGTAATAGGGATACATTATGTATTATTTGATGATCAATGAAAAACAATTCTACTTATTACATTTATTTTGGTATTGAGATCATGAATAAATTTAATAATGTCCAGAGAATATTTTGACTCGATGATATAGAGTTTGCGTTGAAAATCCAAACATGAGACTATATGTATACTTTAGACTATTCATTCTCATTATGTCCCTAGTCAGTTATTATTTTGGTTTTTATATGACAACAACAATATACACAAGACTATTGTGTATGTTGAATAATGACTTTGTCTCTTCAGTCATGATATTTGATATCAATTCAGATACATGTGTACTTGTTACAAACAAGTTGTCTTAGACAAACCCACTTTGAAAATGACATGTGGAAGCCATATCATGCCGGTCAGAGTCACATTTAAATTTGACAGTGGTGACTGTGATCTTTATACCTAAAGTGACTACAATAATCATATGTTGTTTTGTGTACTTTAACACTGTCCAACATGACTCTCCAAGACAGTAGCCATAAAAGTAGTCATTGGGTGCAGTATGACACTTTTCGATTAGTGTGAGTGGTGTAGATGGAATTTGTCCCTCTATTGGAGTGATATATTGGCCACTTGATAAGTGAAACTATGAAATGTGCATGCTCTTGTGAGTCGATATATGATATTGAGATCACACAATATCAATAGTCTTTTTAGCTCAAGAAGCATATAGTTAATGTTAAGAGTATGACAAGTTCACTTTGTAGTTTCAATCTAGATATCTATGACAAAGGGATTATACGATCATGGTAACATAGGTTGCTTACATGTTAAAGTTGTTATCAACTTATTCCAATTACTTGGGTAGAAATTACATGTTTGTAGATACCTCTCTTTACTTTTGAAGTTATGAGCTTTACTTGTGAAGTTATGAGCTTTACTTGTGAAGTTATGAGCTTCACTTCCAATGTAATATGGAACCTACGGGATCACACACATAAGGATGGATACGAGAATTGAAGTTCACAACCAAACAAATGATTACAATGGTTTTGAATTGTGTACATGATTATTTCTACTCGATCGGTTGACTAGGTAAGACATTCAGTCGACTTGATGGTCTGGATCAATGGATCAATTGATTCTCAATTGACTAATTGATCATCAATTTGAGAAAGTGGCCAGTTGATCGAATAGATAACCCAGTCAGTCGATTGGACCAAAGGCAAGAAACAACAAGGAACAAGAGACGTGTTGGATTTAGAATCAAATTATTCAATATAAATTGGACCAGGATTAGTGAACCTATCGACTAGTCAAGGCTGTCAGTCAATTGGGTAAAACAATCAGTCCCAACTAGTTATTGGATGAATGAACCGATCGACTGGGAAGTATGACAACATCCCTGATTTGATTATGTTTTGAGTTACGATTAGGAACAATATTTTATTTTTGGAAAATCCAAGCCATGACTCCCTTATATAAAGGGATGGACGTCTAAAGGGAGAGACATGTATGGAGACACAAGTTGTCTAAGAGTTTCTTCATATTGGAAAGAAAAACTCATACCAAGGACAACAACCCCACAATAGGAAGAGAAGGATAGTGAATGATGCTACCACATCAACAACTCCAAGTTACACTTCCTCTTGACAACTAATGTGGTGCACCAATAATTCACACATTTGTATGGATGATGTAAGGGCCAAGGCCCTTTGATGGGGGCTTGAGTTCAATCAGCTTATTCAAGGAGAAGACAAGTGTTACTACAACAACAAGGCATCAAAAATAACAATGTTGAATCCAAACTCATAAGTGCAAGTTATACTCTAACATAAGACACACTCTAGTTGTTGAACAACTATTGCGCACCAAGGTATATTTGATATCCCTTCCATGTCTATAGTATACCAGCATTGTATGCTATGAAATGTCTTTTTCCTAAGAGTTTTGTTTGAAAAATCTTGTATATCCAATGCACCCCTTCCCTCAAAACCCTCCAGTTACTTTTTAGCATGCTATGTTTGAGCATTGTACATTTTACATAAGTCAAAAGTAACCTCCAAAATGTCTTCTTAGTATGTTATATAATGTCCAATATGTCAAAGATACAAGTATATATGTTTCTATGTCATCAATATATACATATATCACATATATGCAAACCATAAATAATGAAATCCATGAGTTTAAATGTGAGAACCCATTATACTAAATGAGATTACTCAAAACATAAAACACAACCAATCACTAATTAATCACATACGCAAAAACAAGGGTAAATTAAAATCGATTTCAATGTCAGCACCTGCTCAGAAACATTTGCATAAGAGCCCAACATTTTTCTTATATCCATACTATGCCAAGAATTTGATAAAAATTGTTCTATCGCCTTAGCTACAACATATATACACAGGAGAACAATATCCGTATATGCCACACAAACAAGCATCAATATGCTAATAAAAGTCTAATTCGTTTGAAACACCATATACAAAATTTCTTGCCCAGACCTGAGAGTATAGGGATGACTCTAGGACACACTAGACATTTAATCAACTTTCTCAAAGATTCATTACTATAGCTCCTCTTTGCTGCCACATGTTTATTTTTATCACTTCTGATTACCTAAAAAAATGTGGCAAACCACATGGGTGAGACCCATGTCCCAACAAGAGATATAACCTCCAACAACGCTTATTGATTACAACATTTTAAATAGTAGATAACTAAGCAGTTAGAGTATTTAATAATCAATTGAACAGATTGAACAGTTCAAGTATGCTAAACAGATTAAGCAATTAATCTTAGCAACAAGCATGATCATCAATGCATATATAGATAACAAATAAATCCATTTCTTTGGATATATATCTACTCAAATATCATCAAATTGCATCTAGTAACATCATTATCATTCATCTGACTATCATCATATTCCTTGCTAACAACACAAGCAATCTAGTAGCATAAGCATCCTTGACATCATGAATATGTCTAGTAACATAACATGGCTATGAATATTGGCATATCAAATAAAGGGAATAGATCTATATCATAAGTAGAACTAACATCATAACACAATGAACTACATAGGCATGATTAGCAGTTTAACCATTTCTAATTACATAGGCATGACTAACAGTATCAAACATAGTTAGAAGCAACATCTTAACCATCAGTGTTAGTATATTTGACAACATAAGCATGTTTATAACATGAGCATAACTACATCATAAGTATATCTATTATCTCTTATTGTACTACACATGATCTCAGTGAAAAGAAAGCAAACAAGGGTTATCATCCAATATGAAGCATTGTGTATAACCCTAAATAGATATGCTACACGGTTGTCTGACATCTTTTATTATGCCATGGGGAATTCGAATCTTACTATCCAAAGTCCAACCGACCCCTACGAAGGACTATTCAATTTTGTACAAGATCTAGGAGTGTCAGTATCCTAAGATCTATTCCCCTCGGTTAGGACGAGTAAAAAGGCAGTGACATATTAGTCAAAGCTGCCACCACAGTGACATATATTCAAGTTGCTAACCATTAGTCTATCCTTGGTACATGTCACGAAACTAGAAACCAGGGTATATAAAACATAATCCAAGGTACAACCGTAGTTGTCCTCAATCATATCAGATGTATGAGGCATGACCATAGCCATCCTCCACAACTTGCATTGCATATGACAAGGATATGTCCTCAACTTGCCACCCCCACATACTCAACAGTATGCGCTTCGAGTTTCCCTTAGGAATACTCATTTCACCATCCAGTAAGTTCTGACACTGAAGATGGCTCTACGACATAGGTCACTACATGATTAGAGTTGCACTTGAATAGTTATGCCAATTGGGTGAATTAGGGCTGCATCAAACAAGTGGACATACAAACCCTAATTCACTTTTAGCAAACATATAAATATCACAACTTTTAAAAGATATAAACTGTGTGGAACATAATTTCTCATCTCATCATCACATTATACTATTCACTTTCCATTCATGAGACCACACTAGTCATCATACTATCACAAGATATAAATCCTTTTCACAATATAATAGGGTATCAACCCTTATCAACACAAGAGGATTACACCTCATTTAGGGTTCAACCATGCCCAAAGGTCATTAGTACCATCATACTATCACGGGATATAAATCCTTTTCACAATATCATAGGGTATCAACCCTTATCAACATAAGATGATTACACCTCATTCAGGGATCAACCATGCCCAAAGGTCATTAAGACCATCATACTATTCCCTGTAAGATCATCAATATCTTTATATGCCTTATAACAAGGCTCGACAACATCACTTACATATAATACACTAGATCAACACAATATTGCATTAATGAGCTAGGAGATATTCATAAACAATCATAGCAGGGTTATATTAACATTAAGAACATTCCTTTATTACATCAACATGCAAGGAATCTAGATATGATTAACCCTCATCATATTCATAATGCACATGTTTAGCATAAGAAAGTATCAACCATGTGGCTATGATAACCACTAATTAACACATTAATGTTATGATCATGTTAAGGAGGTTATTTTACCATCATGTCATCATATAAGATGGTTAAGCATGAATAATCATCTTTATCTATTTGCATTAGAGTTAGGTTCAACAAGATAAATTATATTAATGTTACTGATTAGCACTCATACCCTAACCCTAACTCACAACATCCCCATTGGATCATGGATGCATAAGGTGAAACATCACCATCACATTCCATACTATTCTCAAGTATGAACCCACAAATAAATCAAGGTGTAACCATTGAGTTATAGAATACTAGGGTTTCAACAACAATAAGAGAGTACTCCATGATTGTATTAGTCATTCAAGGTCTATTCATACCCAATTACCATCATTTAGTTATATTAAAACTAGGTATACCAAGCTATACCTCATTAGGGTTGCATATCAACACAATATGGTTATCATCCCTTATATTCATATGAGTGAATAGGTAAGACTACCTTATTTGTAACGACCCACACTTTTGAGTGTCTAAAAGACCTTAAAGTCGCAGATCATTAACCATAAATTCTAGGATCATATTCAAGAAATTATAAAGAATAATAAAAAATTTCCATTAATGATCAAATATTTACATGTTTGCATAAAAAGCTCCTCTAAGGAGTTACATAACTTTTTAAACGGAATTAACTTTTACATGTGTGGAGATAAACTATTAATACTAAACATTCATGATTAAACTGTAGTGTCTTAAACATCTCTATTTGTACCCTCATGTCCACAAATCAAGTATATCTGATACCTAAAACGCCGACAAACAAATATGCGGTCAGTATATTGCTATACTAGTACGTGGGTTCAAACAATAATCACAAGTAACATATAAGCAAACATATTTATCTTGCATATAAGAACATACACTTATTTTCATATTCTAACACATATCTGGTCAACTACCTCAGGTGTAATCACTGTCCCTCCGGGGCTCGTGTGCATTACCCTTAAGATCAGTCTAACCCATGGTTCAGAATATTATTATTTACTTTACATGATACTCATAGGAACTTTATAGTTTGCAAGAACTAAATAAACAAGCAAGCAGTTTATTTGTCATTCAATCTCATCGAGAAACATCAGCAATCTCAGAATTTGATATAGGTATTCATAAACGTAACCACATACCTTGTGCCATCACAGAAACCATGTAGAATCTAACGTAGTACTTTAAGAGTGCATCCAAACATTCAATTAACAAAGCATGTAATCAACAGGTATCTGAAAAAAAGCATACTACATATGTGTCACCATGTATTCATATTACATTACTCAGGTCTAGTTGCGCTCCTAAACTAGGGTTTAGGGTTATCTCATGTTTGGACTAGGGATTATGGATACCAACCCTGATTCCATCATATCATGGTTTCTCATATTACAATTTCAGTTATGCATATTAGGTGAAACCCTAATCATCAACTTAAGCATATTAGATTACCCGTGACACCTAAATCAAATTACTAACATTAAGATCATAGCAAGATGTCCATGTTGGTTGTAAAACCCTAAACAGCATGAAAAAGATTACTAATCTAGAATCGTCCATTGCTTAACATTATCAAGGTTTTAATCATTATACATGGCAAGATCAGGTGTTAGCCTAACATGAAAAAATATATTTAATTAAGCATTAGATTAAGAAAAATCTAATGTATTACATATACGTTTAGAACATGAAGCATAATCAGCTTTTGGTAGTATTTTATTTGGATTGTACTCATTTTTCTGATCAATTTGATATATGGTTTCGCTATATTCTGAGTTACCAATAATTAACTATAAATATTCCAAAATATTGCTAAATTAGCCAATCAGTGGTCGCCACATCATCATTTCGGCTATCTTAGTTATTATCCACACGGTCGGGTCTGGCACCTTACGCCCGTGTGGCTCAGGTGGAAAACAAACTCCAAAGGTCCTAAATACCCCTTACCTCGTGTAGCCGAACCAAGGGCAGATTCATCTTTGACCACATACTCCTCTCCTTCCTCGCGATAGGGCTCCGCTGCGGTTGCTTCCCATCTGTGCACCCACACGGTGCTGCGACAATGCACCTCCGCTATCCCAGTTGTAGGGCACCGCCACCCTAGCACTAGCCTGTCGTCTGACGCTGCCATCAGTTGGAGGCTGGTCCACTTCGCGCTCCCCTAACTTCTCAACTTCGCCTGCTACTGCTATGTCGAGCCGGATCGGAGCTCCCCCTCTTCATTCTTGCATGTGAGATGACTTCCATGTGGTGCCATGCAACTATTGTCCCCAGCACTAGATCCTCGGTCGAGCGGATAGTGGCCAAGGGCCACCACCACATTGGTCGGTCTGACTGCAGGCATTACGAACACCGAACTCCCCCTGGGTTCCATCTGTGACGGCCATCACCCAGTGCTGAGGATCCCAACCAGCCTCTTCCATCAGGCCTCATCGTCGACATCTCAAGGGGGTCGACTTGATGGGAGCGTCATGCCTCTGCCATGATGCAGGCCTCCTGTGCTCTTGGTCTCCTCCTCCGTTTGCCCTCGTCTTGTGACGGAGCCAGATAGAAGGTGGTTGTGGACATAGGCAGGCGCTGGAGAAGCTCTGCCGTCCTGTGAGACTTGGCAACAATGCCAAGCTAGGAGTACGAGACTCAACTCCTCATGTTCACCCTCCTCACTTGCCCCCTTCCCCTAACACCTATCTACCCCTGACAGACCGCCTACTGCTTATGCTGGTTGGCGCAGCAGCCTGGTACAGCCATGGCAGCCAGCAAGGTACCAATCGGAGAGGGCGATCAGAGGGGGTGATACTTCTGTTATGTTGGGGTTCAGTGCGGTGCGGCGAAGACAACTCTGATCTAATAAGGATGGAAGGGGATGACAATTAAGGAGAGCAGGCATCCGTAAGTGTGTGTGTGTGTATATATATATATATATATATATATATATATATATATATATATATATATATATATATATATAAGTTGCTAATAGAGTCTTTTTGTTCCTGGTCTTAGTTCATAAGCCGACTTATCCTTTCTTTTTGCAATCTTTTCCTTGGTGTACAAGCAAGATGCCAAAAGGGAAGGCATATCATAATCCCCTTTCCCATATTAAAAGATATCTTTTTTATCGGACAACTAAAATTATGGATAAGTAAAGAATAATCCTAGAAGAGATACATCTCCCTTCCATCCGCCCTTCAAAACTCTTGTCTCTATCCTTATTAATCCAATAAGTCATCAAAGAACGTATGACACTTTATTGGCAAAACAAAAGCCATTATCATATGTTTATATTCAACTTTCTTTTATTTATTTAACTTGTGACACAAGCACCCATGCCACATAAGTGATCAAAAGTTGTTATTATTCCACCAATAAACACATTGATGAATTTACAAAACAATTCATTGATATAATACAATTTTTACCAAAATTGAGGATATTACATTCACCCCTCCTTAAAAGGAATTTTGTACTCAAAATTTAGGCCTACTAAGCCTAGGTGAATGATAACTCATCTTATTTTCAAAACTTAGGGTTAGCACCCTACTTAAACAATTTTCATTTTATTACTAAGATTGACATTTGAATTGAAATTTAAGTATATCCACATCTCTAGTATATACATATTATCATCACTTGATGATTTTATTCTTATTTTGTGATCTCAATTCCATTTGGTGATTTCTCCTTTCACCTAGGTTTGCAACCTATTATTCATTACTTTTAACACAAGGGTGAGGTAACATCTCTAACCCTAGGTCATGTCATTACACATTAAATGTAGGATATTCATCCACATTATCTCAACTTTAAGCATAATGTGTGTCTATCCAATCTCTCTCCCTTATAATGAAATGAAATAAGAATTTGGCTGCAGCCCAAAGACAAAGTTCAATCCATTCTAAGAGCGGAGATGGTACATCCACACATTACCTTGCAATTTCACATATTAAGTTGAATCATACTCTATATGACTCTAAACTTACTTGTTCTCAATTTCACAACATTCTTATTTTCCATGGAGTCAAGTGTCCCTTTTCTTACTCTTAAGTTAGGGCACAACTTCTCTCAAGTTTTTTTAATGACTTCCTTATATCTTTTATATTTACATCTCATGTATCATTATGAGCCTTAGCCAATACCCTGAGGTCTCTAGGGGTATAGGTACCTTTGGAGTGATCTCATCCTTATGCATCAAGAGAGTGCCTTTCACATTCACCCATTAGGCTACATGATCCTCATGGAGGTAGCTAATCTCATGAGTCATGTACCTTAGATAAACCTAGTTGTTACCTCCCGACCACATGGTCATGTGCATTCATGGCATATCAACTCCCAACTCATTGGTCCTACTTGACCCTAGGATTGTATTATGACTCTACCCTCCCTATGGGTTTCTTTTGAGATGTCACATCTTTTAAGCACATTATTCTCTTATTTAATTCTTTAACCTGGATTTCCTTCATCTCTCTCTTTTGAGTACACAATGCAGTGTCATCCCATCATTGGGCTCGGGCCACCTTCCCTCCAGGTCTTAGTGCCATGTTGGTCTTCCCTCCTGGGCTTGACCTTTGTGATCTTCCCCTCCAGGGGCTTGATCCTAAACAACTACATTGTGGACTTAGGCCACCTTCCCTCCTGGGCTTGGTGCCTTCCTAGTCTTCCATCCTGGGCTTGACCATTTCATGACCTTCCTTCCTAGGCTTGGTCATCCACTTAGGCCACCTTCCCTCCTGGGCTTGGTGCCTTACTAGTCTTCCCTCCTGGGCTTGACCAGTTGTGTCACTCAGAGTTGGCATCCTTGGGTTCAAAGAATTTAAGTGATTTTATCTTTATATCCTTAACTCTTCACCCCTCTAGGTGAGGATTAAGGTTATCTCAATAATTAAATACATTTATTCACTTACCTTTTAAGGGAAAGTCCTAGCCTAGGGTGCCTTCTTGGCTCATAGGAGGGGGTTAGGCTCTCTAGCCACAACCTAATCCCAAGATCTAGGTTTTGCCTCCCTCATAGGTCATCTTCCCACTCTTTGGGTTGACCCACCCTAGGTTGTCACACTAACCCTAAAGGTTTCATAGATACCTCTTTTTTCATTAAGCATAACTTTTATCATTATAACATATAAACCCATGCTTGCTCAACCTCTGGAATACCCCCCCTCATGGTCTCTATACATTCAATGAACTTGGGTCACCTTCCCCTCCAGGGGCTTGATGCTACCTCGGCCTTCCCCTCCAGGGGCTTGACCACCATCACTAAACTTCTAGAGACAATATGAGAAGTTTGAGCAAGTTATATAAACTTTCATTTTTCTCATATATATATATAGCTATTGGGTTCATAAATATATTAAGACATCTTACACAAGTTTTATGCTCCTCATGCGCACATGCATGGGAGACTGGGTCACCTAAACCCATCTCTTTATCTTTCTTATTCCAGATTTCAAGTTTCACATGGGTGGTGTTCCATACCACCACACCATGTTTATTAATTAAGATTAAGGTTTTAGGGTTAGGGCTAGGGACCATACTCTACCTCTTAGAGTTTCCATACCCCTTGACCTTCTAGAGTTCTCATACCCTAATTGAAGTCCTTCCTCTAAGAAAAGGCTTACCCATACATGTATTTCTCTAATGTCTACCCTCTCTAGAGGTACCTACACGAAAGGTTATATCTTTTCACATTTTACTTCTCTAATTAACAATTTCTTTTCAAAGCTTTTTAAGCAAAAGATGAGAAGTAGATGAAAATGTGATATGAGGAACTTAATTTTTCTCTTAAAATTTCTAAGGATAATTTGAAATTATTAACTATTAAGTATTAGTTGATGAATCTTTGCTCTGATACCAAATGTAACGACCCGCACTTTTGAGTGTCTAAAAAACCTTAAAGTCGCAGATCGTTAACCATAAATTCTAGGATCATATTCAAGAAATAATAAAGAATAATAAACAATTTCCATTAATGATCAAATATTTACATGTTTGCATAAAAAGCTCCTCTAAGGAGTTACATAACTTTTTAAACAAAATTATCTTTTACATGGGGGGAGATAAACCATTAAGACTAAACCTTCATGATTAAACTGTAGTGTCTTCAACATATCTATTTGTACCCTCATGTCCACGAATCAAGTATATTTGATACTTAAAATGCTGAAAAACAAATACACGGTCAGTATATTTCTATACTAGTACGTGGGTTCAAACAATAATCACAAGTATTATATAAGCAAACATCTTTATCTTGCATATAAGAACATAAACTTATTTTCATATTCTAACCCATATCTGGTCAACTACCTCGGGTGTAATCACTATCCCTCCGGGACTCATGTGCATTACCCTTAAGATCAGTCTAACCCATGGTTCAGAATATTGTTATTTACTTTACATGATACTCATAGGAACTTTATAGTTTGCAAGAACTAAATAAACAAGCAAGCAGTTTATTTGTCATTCAATCTCATCGAGAAACATCAGCAATCTCGGAATTTGATATAGGTATTCATAAACGTAACCACGTACCTTGTGCCATCACAGAAACCATGCATAATCTAACGTAGTACTTTAAGAGTGCATCCAAACATCCAATCAACAAAGCATGTAATCAACATGTATCTAAAACAAAGCATACTACGTATGTGTCACCACGTATTCATATTACATTACTCAGGTCTAGATGTGCTCCTAAACTAGGGTTTAGGGTTATCTCGTGTTTGGACTAGGGATTATGGATACCAACCCTAATTCCATCATATCATGGTTTCTCAGTTTACAATTTCAGTTATGCATATCAGGTGAAACCCTAATCATCAACTTAAGCATATTAGATTACCTGTGACACCTAAATCACATTACTAACATTAAGATCATAGCAAGATGTCCATGTTGGTTGTAAAACCCTAAACAACATGAAAAAGATTACTAATCTAGAATCATCCATTACTTAACATTATCAAGGTTTTAATCATTATACATGGCAAGAACAGGTGTTAGCCTAACATGAACGAATCTATTCAATTAAGCATTAGATTAAGCAAAATCTAATGCATTGCATATACTTTTAGATCATGAAGCATAATCAGGTTTTGATAGTATTTTATTTGGATTGTACTCATTTTTCTGATCAATTTGATATATGATTTCGCTATATTCTGAGTTAACAATAATTAACTATAAATATTCCAAAATATTGCTAAACTAGCCAATCAGGGGTCACCACATCATCATTTCAGCTATCTTAGTTACACGCGGTCGGGTCCGGCGCCTTGCGCCCGTGTGGCTCAGGTGGAAAACAAATGCCAAAGGTCCTAAATACCCCTTACCTCGTGTATCCGACCTAAGGGCAGATTCGTCTTTGACTGCATACTCCTCTCCTTCCTTGCGACGGGGCTCCACTGTGGCTGCTTCCCGTCCGCGTACCCACACAACACTACGACAGTGCGCCTCCGCTATCCCAGCTGCAGGGCGTCTCCACCCTAGCACTTCTGACCTTCTTCCTTGCCCACTGCCCCTTCTGGGCCATCCAGGGTGACCGGAGCACTAGCCTGTCATCTGACGCTGCCGTCAACTGGAGGCTGATCCACTTAACGCTTTCCTAACTTCTCAACTTTGCCTGTTGTTGCTATGCTGAGCGAAATCGGAGCTCCCCCTCTTCATTCTTGCATGTCAGATGACTTCCATGTGGTGCCATGCGACTACTGTCGCCACCACTGGATCCTCGGCCGAGCGGCCAGTGGCCAAGGGCCACCACTACACCGGTCGGTCTGACTACATGCATTATGAACACTGACCTCCCCATGGGTTCCATCTGCGACGACCATCACCCAATGCTCAGGCTCCTAGCCAGCCTCTTCCATCAGGCCTCATTGTCGACATCTCGAGTGGGTTGACTTGATGGGAGCGTCGTGCTTCTGCTGTGATGCAGGCCTCCTGCACTCTCGGTCTCCTCCTCCGTTCACCCTCGTTTTGCGACAAAGCCACATAGAAGGTGGTTGTGGGCATAGGCAGGCGCTGGAGAAGCTCTGCCATATTGTGAGACCTGGCGCCAATGCCAAGCTAGGAGCACGAGACTCAACTCCTCGCGTTCACTCTCCTCGCTTGCCCCCCTTCCCCTAACACCTATCTGCCCCTGACAGACCACCTACTGCTTCTTTTGGTTGGCACAGCAGTCTGGTACAACCATGACAGCCAACAAGGTACCAATCAGAGAAGGCGATCTGAGGGGGTGATACTTCTGTTATGTTAGGGTTCAGTGCGGTGCGACGAAGACAGCTCTGATCTAATAAGGATGGAGGGGGTTGATGATTAAGGAGAGCAGGCATCTGTAAGTATATATATGTATAAGTTGCTGATAGAGTCTTTTTGTTCCTGGTCTCAGTTCATGAGCTGACTTATCCTTTCTTTTTGCAATCTTTTCCTTGGTGTACAAGCAAGATGCCAAAAGGGAAGGCATATCATAATCCCCTTTCCCATATTAAAAGATATCCTTTTTATCGGACAACTAAAATTATGGGAAAGTAAAGAATAATCCTAGAAGAGATACATCTCCCTTCCATCTACCCTTCAAAACTCTTGTATCTATCCTTATTAATCTAATAAGTCATCAAAGAACGTATGACACTTTATTGGCAAAACAAAAGCCATTAACATATGTTCATATTCAACTTTCTTTTATTTATTTAACTTGTGACACAAGCACCCATGCCACATAAGCAATCAAAAGTTGTTATTATTCCATCAATAAACTCATTGATGAATTTACAAAACAATTCATTGATATAATCCAATTTTTATCAAAATTGAGGATATTACATTATTAAGGGTAACCCTCCATTTGTTCCATCATTTTTCAATCCATATCACCATACCACTATGTCACCCATAACCATGGGATATTTAAAAGGTAAAACCATTGGTTGTTTACATAAGTAAACACCTTGGATAAACCACCTATGAAGTCCTTGAGTTGTACTCTAGAAAGAGACACCATTTAACCCTAGACATCCCTTGATTAACAACATTAAAAGTTCCATTGAGAGTAGGGTAAAACCACAAGCGATTGTTTATATAAAACAAGCCATCAATAAATGAGCTTCTTAAGTTGATCTCATAAAGTAAAACATCTAGATCAATTTATTAGGACCAACATCTTACATCAGGCATCCTTCCAATTTATTGGATGAAGAAACATAGAATCTTAACCATTAGGTCAAGTTCATATATTAAAACCATCAATTGTAGTATAGGTCCGACCATTGCATCAAATGACCCAAGAAACCCTTGCTTTAAGGCTTAATTGATGCTACAACTACATGCTTAACTCATCATAGGTTGTGGAGACCTGATACACCATCATTAGTGACCATTTAGTCACCATAGATTGTTAGATCAGCACTATATTCATTAATCACCCTTGAACATCAAACTAATATCACCATTGATTGATTGCATCATTAGGGTACTTAGTTGTTAATCATGTTGGATCCTAGATGGGTGATTAGATGCTCTAGAGGGGGGTGAATAGAGCTGAATGTACTTAAACAAAATTCATTAGACATTCAAGATATATCACAAGATAAGGTTGCTAAATAGGTAATTTGAGTGCAACTAAAACATACATAGCAAGGATGAGAGAGATTGAGAAAACACGATAGGACAAGCTATTTAGAGTGGTTCCTCACTTCAAACTAGAAGTGAGTTAGTCCACTTACCTAGAGAGGTCAACCTCTAGGATTTTTTAACCTTACACCTTCATTATATTCATTATAAGAGATACAATACATGACCACCAAAGGACTTACTTATCCAATACAAAGAGTCTTCAACCTTACCAAGGTCTTACCCACTTTGCAAGGAGTCTTCCGCCTTCTTCCAAGGACTTACCTACTCTTGCACAAGTATTTAGCCTTCGAGGGATTACCCACTCTTCTTGGATCTTCCGCCTTTGACTTCACCTTCACTCGAAGAAGCTTCCACTAAGGACTTACCCACTTGAGCAAGGAGTCTTCTACCTTCACCAATGGCTTACCCACTCTTGCTCCAAGTCTTTAGCCTTGATCTTCACCAAGGGACTCCTTCCCTTGTTCTTCTTCACCTCTCTTAGCCAAGAGAGAGATCCTTCATCTTCATGGTTGAAATGAGAGATAGGGAGGTGGTGGAAGTGAGAGCCTCATATGATATACATGTAGGACTAGCTCTCTTATAGATTTCCTACTCACTCTAATGGATGTAGCAAGTGATTAAGCTTAGAGAGAGAGAGGAGGCTGTAGGAAGCACTCAACTATGGAATAGGAACCTCACATAGAGTTTTGCATTGAATGCTCAACCTTGGAATGAAGCCCAAGGGGTCCTATTTATAGTTGGGGATGCCTCTTAGCCTTTGGGAACACTTGAGAACAAAAACTAGCCATTTTGTGGCTTGTAACAAATATATTTTTACTTGTTGCAACTCCACAACGGCTAGAAGCACTTTTCTGTACAGTGCAATCGGTCGAGTTTCTATAAAGGTAACTCGACTGATAGAGTAAAAGACAACGTCGATATTCAGACCATTGGTCGAGTTTGTCCTGGGGAAACTCAACCAACCAATGAAAATCGAATTGGTCAGGTACTCCATTGGTCGAGTTCTATGAAGTGTGTAAACTCGACCGATCAAAAGTCATTTTCAAGATCCAATCAGGATCGGTCTGTGTATTGACAACTCGACCGATGAACAACCTGATGTGAATTTTAGAAAATGGATTTTGAGTGCTTAAACATTTGATCTAAGTGCTTCATATTTTTTCCAAGCTTAATTACAAGTCATACAATCATTACAAGTGATTTACAACATGATTCTAATAGATTTACATCATAATACAAAAACATGCACTAGTATTGACTTTGACTTGTCTTTTCTCCAATTTGATATGTGCAAGTTAGGGCATTTGGAGTGTGTCTATACCCAATATGAAATCACTCAAGTAGAGATATTAGACACCAATATGTGGAATGGTTAGTCATCATCAAAACAAGGGTTTAGTCAATTTAGACGTGAGTCAACATTGACCTAATTGACCTAGAGTCAACATATCACGAAGCTTCTAATTAGGACAACACCTGACCTAAAGGGTGAACGTCAGTTGACACCCTTGGTCACCACCATCAGTTTTCATGAATATAACACCATCAATTGTTACAATGGTACCACCATCGAGTCATGTGTTTATAGAAGAAATCAACTTTAAACTCTAAAATTGACCATTGGTTGGTAGGTGCTTATCACCATAGGTTGTCAAACCAACCTGATCCAAGTCATATTATACCTTAGAAATAATGTACATATGATCACATGTTCATATAGAACTGAAATCAGAATAGAGAACATTATAAAAATTGAAATCCAAGTCAAGCATAGCTTTTTAGTGCATGGATCATCATTTTCAAGCAAGAACATGAACTAGCAAGCTTATGGTAAGCAATAAGTGTGGAGCAAGTTATAAAACTTGCCTCTAATTAGAAGATAAATTCCCAAATAGAATAAAACATGAGCAGGTTGGGTAGAAAATCCAAGCATAAGTTGTGAACTCGTCCATCTAGCACATTTCTTCATCAAATGAGCAAACCTTAAGCATAAGGAGCAAGAAAGATAGGGTTTTAGAGCTTTCGAGCAATTTATACCATAGAAAAGCAAGGTTCCAACCTGGAGGAAGGTCTAAGGAAGGATAAGAGCAAGATAAATAGAGAAGGAAGAAAGAAAACAACTTGCCTTGGTCAAAATCCCTAGAAGATGACCTTGGAAACCCTAAGTAGGGCTAGATGGAGCTCTAGGAGACCTTCTTCTCCAAAAAGAGGTTGTCTTCTACCTTAGAGTACTTGTTTCCATAGAAATACATAGTGGAGTCGTTGATCCATGTTTGAGGAAAGAGAAATCAAGCAAAGTTTCATACTTGGGCAAGGAAGAGGTAAATATAGCCCATGGATAAGGATGGAAGCAAGCATGAGGTGTAAAAGTAGCTTACCCATATGTCTATGGCCTTAAACTATTAAGAATATACAAGCACACACACAAGCATATATCCCACCAGACATATAAACCTGCTTAGCTTTCTTTTGTCAAAATTTTAAGGCAATCAAATAATTCATGTGTTGATAGCTACTAAAGGTAGCTCATTCGCGAAGGGGTAAACCTTAAAATACCCTTGAATAAAACACCTTCAAACCATGGATTAAATAGGTGCCCCGTGGATCAACAAGATCAAGAATAATGAGAAAATATCCAAGGAACATAATGTAAGTGATAAATTGCAAAGAAAACATCTCAATTGGGTAAATTGCATAAAAGTCCAAAATGTACATAAAATTGCATAACTTGCTCAAACAGTGTCCAAATTGGACCAAATTTGAAACTTAAGATTTTATTATGATTTAAAAGCATATCACAAGGTTATATTAGGGTTCTAAGAATTACATTATGGTCATTAAGCTTATTTAACTCATTAAGCAAGTTCGGGGCCTTACATTAAATTTCATCAAATCATATTGATAACTGGCAATTTCAACAAATGTTTATAAATTATTATTTTTAAATCACAACTTTCAGTTCAACTATCCCAAAATAAATAAACCTGGGTTCCAAACAGATTTAGACAACACCATGTCAGGTCTAGTGCACCACACTAGCAGAGCTACCCATTTTGATATTCACCATTTTTACCATTCAATTTCAACTTTCGGTAGTGGTTTGGGTATGATAGAACCATACATTAGAATAAGCAAGTGTTAGTCATTGAAGATTATAAATCTTGCAAAAATAGGATCATGTTTGGTAGACATGGAAACATAAATTTCAAGGGTGTGACAATCCACCAACCAAATGAAAGACACACCATCACTGACATGGGACTTTGCACAGTCATTTGGTATCACCAAAGTCAACCATCCCAGGATAAAAACAAGAAGGAGCTTGGAGATCAAGTGGAAGAGGAAAAGGTATACAAAAAAGCAAAAAAGGCTTAGATCTACATTAAACTGATGACCCTACAACACTTTTTTTTTCTTATCACTATCTTTGGTAAATCAAATCCTTTTTTTCTATTATATTATCTCGATATTGTTTCATTTGGTGCAAAAGGATTTATTATCTGCATTATTTATGTTTATGCTTAATATGTGGGTACAAACTTGTATCTTAGCATCAAATTCACATGAAAAGTTGAACTCATTAATATGAAAAAATTGAACTCATTGTTACAATCTTTTAAGTTAATGACGTTTTGTTGCTCAAAATTGTGTTAACCTTGTTCATTTTTGGCATTGGACATTCCATAAAGTATTTATGCTACATTGTTGTTTGATACAGTGGTGATTTTATCTTTTTTTTTTTTAATGTAAGGGTTGATTCTCTATATTCATGAGAACATTTAAGAGAATTAGTATAAATATTTGCCACTTCTCAGGATTTTAGTCCTCACATAAAATGATCTTAAACGAAATGATTGGACTACCCACATTACCAATGCATACCTTTTTTATAGTGAGTCCATCAATAGGTACTATATTGTTAACCACATGAATAAAAAATAGTACAAGGATGGGTGACTTGTCAGGAAGTTGATCTTAGGATGAGTGTGAATGAGGATAAAGTGCATTGCTAAGGTTGGTGATGATTTGTGAGGCCAATCTTCATTCTTGAAACTTTATTAGATATTTGGAAAATGGACCCAAAGTTAAAAATTGTTATAGGAGCCTAATTCTTCTCTAGCAAGTGAGGTCAACGTGGACATATGACACACAAGTCTTGAGTTGTGCGATCAAAGCATGTTAGAAAGAGCTATTTTTGTGATGGAGCCACCCTTGCACTGGTAGTCGTGATCAAACATGGTTATATATGGGTCATTCTTGGTCGACACTGAGTAGTAATAGGTTTGATGACTTGTTGGGAATTTGATATTCACATATGTGTGAGTGAGCACAAAGTGTGTAGCCGAGGTTAGTGGTGGTCTGCTAGGCCAGACGTCATCCCTGAAACTCAATCGTAACTTTGAGAAGTGGGCATGGGTGTTACAATATTCTTGTCATTAACGAAAGAAATTTTGCACTAGTTCTAATGAGAGTTAAACTAAACTTACTTGTATATCATATTAGTAATTGGGAGACACACTGATACAACCATTGTTGAATTTGTCTTATAACAACTAATGACTTAACAACAAAGGAGAATGACATTTGATAAAGGTGTGGAGATGTTTAGGCACTGATGTATATGTTGAATGGTTTCCAAGTTTACCAATCCTCTTACTTTATTTCAATAATAAAGGTGACCACTCATCAATTGACCTAAACCATTTTAAACTACTTTGATGTTAATTACTTGCTTGTCTCATTTATATGTGAATCAAACATCACTAACTCCCTATGACTATGACCTTGTATGTTATAATATTAATCAATCCGTCAAATTATAATAGATTGTAGCCTACAAGTAAAACACAACACCAAAATGTTGTCATCATATTTACATGCTTATAATATATATGTTTCTAATTATAAGAATCATCATATCAAGATCATTAGCTTGTCATTACTTACCCTAGAGAGAGTTGGGTTGCTTACCTACCAAGTTTTACTTAAATGAGAGCTTTGCTTATGTTTATATTGCCATAAAAGGATGAGACATCAGATAATTAGTGAAGAAGAATCCTAGATATTAGGTAAATTATTAATTAGAAGCAATGTAATACAGTTATCTCTACTACAAGTTGTGTACTTGTTGACCAATCACCACATAATATGTAAGAACTAGGGTTAATAATCCTTATCTAGCATTTTCTTATATAATTTACACTTCCACGTATTAGTTAAGCATGGACTCCTATGTTTCATTAGAGTGATAGTCAGTTGCATATGGTAAGTTGAACATCATGCAAATTTCTGAATTTTCACAAAAAAATGGCTTGCCAAATATCTGAAATGTGGATCCTATGTGCTTGTTTGTTAGGGTGTAAGTGAATTTCACAACAAACTAATGTAGGTGATGTTTGGTACAATGTAGTTGGAGGTATTTAGATGAATGGTAGTTCCACTAATCAGATTTTGTACCACTTGAATAGGCACAACCAGGTGCAACATGTTACATAATTGAAATAATCTGATAAATAATTATTCAATATATATGTGTGATACAATTTGTCAGATTTAATTTTTCTATATTGGTTTCACGATCAGTCTTATACTTACACATACACTAATTCTATGGTAAACTACACTTTGAGGCATGCCTAGAACAAATAGCGAACACACACCACATACAACAGATTTCAAGTAATTAAATAAATAATTAGAATCAACCACACACCACATAACCAAGACATGTTAAAAAGCACACACCAATATTACTTGCTTCCATTCTTTGAAATGTGCATCATAATTTATATAAAACTTGCTAAAAGAAACTAACTCGACTAATTACCAATGACTCACTCCAACTTATAGTGTGTTACTACTAAAATTACATGTGCTCTGCTATTCAGATTGATGGTTAACACAAAATTAGCTCTCACAGTAATTTGTATATGACCCCTAAAAGAGACTTGGCTAAATGTCAACTAACTCCTCTCTAACCTATAACACGTTAAACCAAAATTACATGTGATCTCCTTCTTCAACATGTGCCCCTTGAGTTAAAACTGATAATAATTTTGATACAATCCTTTAAGAAAACAAATCAATTAACTTCCTACTGACTCTTTCTTACATGGCATGTCATTATCAAAATGACATGAGATCAACTTCTTGACATGTCCGCTATAAACAATATGTAATTGCATTCACAAAAATTTATACAACCAATTAAAAGAGACAAATCATTAACTGTCACTCGACTCCCTCAAACCTAACATATATGTGTGCTACAATTAGTTAGATTTGATTTTTCTAGATTATTTTAACAATTAATATCACACTCACACATACATTAATTCTACGGTAAGCTCCACTTTGAGGCGTGCCTAAAATAAAAAGCACAGACACCACATACAAAAGATTTTTAGTAAATAAATAACGAATTAGAACCAACCACACACCTTATCACCACGACATGTCAAAAAGCACATACCAAAAATTACTTTCTTCCATTCTTGAGAATGTGCACCGTAATTTAAATAAAACTCACTAAAAGAAAATAACTCAACTAACTACCAATGGCTTGCCCCAATATGTAGTGTGTCATTACTAAAATTACACGTGCTCAACTATTCAGATTAATGACACAATAGTTTATATATGACCCTATAAAAGAGACTCGATTAAATGTCAATGGACTCCTCTCTAACCTGTAACATGTGATTACCAAAATTATATGTGGTCTCAAATTAAGTATGTGCCCCTTGAGTTGAAACTGATAATAATTTTAATGCAATCTTGAAAGAAAACAAATCCATTATCTGCTTACTGACTCTTTCCGACATAGCACGTGATTATAAAAATTACATGTGCTCCACTTCTTGACATGTCCACTGATAAATAATATGTAATCAGATTCATAACAATATATATACAACACATAAAATAGATGAATCATTAATTGCTAGTTGATTCCCTCATACCTATAACACGTGATTAAGCAAGAAAAAACACAACTCGACCACTGAGCTCCCAAACAGTAGAAAAAAGCACATAGACATGTTGTTGAATGACAAAGACATAGCTCACCAACTTTTTTTTAGACGTATGTGAAGTTGAGGATATATGGACTTTTTTGAAACTTATCCAAAGCACCATAGTGCTTTAACACCTTGAATTATAAAAAACAAAATCGAGCAACTAAAAAGCACACAATATGTGGAAAAGCACACACACCACATACATGCTTATTCATAGGGTTATAGACATTTGTTTCCTGCTTTTCTTATAATTTGTACTATAAAAATATTTCCCATATAGATCAACGACTCAATAGCCAGTAAATACGGTCGCAAATTTTAGTTGCACGAATATGTGTTATTTTCAAACAATTTATTGCTAGTTTTGTTGGATAATCAGGTGTAGTTTTGTGAGTTTGTAATGTAATGTTTTGTTTGACAAAGCGGTTGCGATTGTTTGGACGACAATGAACAACCATGGGTAGCGGGTCAATCACTACCAATCATGTTGCCAAACACATAGTTGTCAACCACTCTCATTTTACTTTTTTTTTTTGTCTGCAACGATCAACAAACTCTACCGACCTTTCATTTCTCACTGTGAGAAATTATTACAATGAGTCATTCGTGATGGGCCACCGACGACGAATGCAATCACGACTGTACATCAAATCCGTAGTAAGGTCCAAGCAGGCAAGCATGTTGGCTGATTGAAAATCAATCAAGCATAACCGTTGCACTCCCATACGTGTCGCGCCTCATCTTAAATATTATTGATGCTCCAGTAAAAATATTAGCTCATTTAATTGTCAACTGAATCCTTCCAACTTCTAACATCTTTCAGAATCATGTGTTACCTTTCTCCAACTATTAACTTGTAATGTGACACACAACTTAAAATATGCAAGTGAAATTTAGACTGGACCGATGAGATGGATGAGATGTCATATATTGTTCAAATACGTAAATAGGCGATAGAGCTCACAATCAAACTCCATAAGTAGACTGACATAAACTCACTTTGATTAAAAAAATATACTAAAAAGAATTAAAACAAAACAAACCATCAAATTGGCAACCAAATGGCACGCATCACTTTCTCTTTTAAATATAAGAGTGAAAAAAAAGATAAAGTAAAGATTTTTTTTTACCAAACAAACTCGTACATAAGTCCATGCAAGCAAGCAAGCAAGCTGGCAGCAAAAAAAGCAGCCAAGCATACTCGTCACCTTCCCATTCATAGGTAGTAAGACAATCAATGGAGTTAATCCATGAACGTAACAACTGCAATGATCTTTTTTCCCCTTCCACTGCATTACTTTTTAACGTGCTACATCTAAGCACTAGAAGTCAAAAGTAACAATTAGCATGTTCCTCAGTCATGTTTCATAAAGATACAAGTGTATATGTTTCTCTCTCATCAATACATACAACTTTTACCTCAAAGAAGTGTCACTTTGTGACTCCCCAGACAGCGTAAAATTCTCGAACCCTGAGCGCCCCGCACACCTAGGAACCGGTTAAAACGCACAGTTGGCTGGCCTGCACGACAAGTACCATTTCAGAGGCAGCCACTGTGTATCGAACCCGAATCACTTTATGAGGGGACACCGTGCCGAATCACCTGAACCACTCCTCCCCGGCCTTAAATATTATTGTCTATTTCAAAATTTAAATGTTTATGAAGTATAATTTTTGAAATCACAATTTCAATCCAACTACCCAAAGAAACAAACCCTAGGTTCCAAATATATCAGGTCAACATCATGTCCGGTCTGGGCACCGGGCTGACGGGCCACCAGAGCCACCTGCTTTGATCTCCACCATTTTTTCCCCAATCAATTTCGGCTTTTGGTAGTGGTCCGGCTGTGATAGAACCGGACGGCAGAAGGGGCAAATCGTCAGTCATCGGCGATTCTGAAGCCTGCGGAAGTAGGATCATGGCCGGCGGGCACGGCGGCGTAGATTTCAAGGGCGTGACTATTCACCAACCAAAGCGCTGGCACACCCTCACCGGCAGGGGACTTTGCGCAGTCATGTGGTATCGCCAAAATCCCCACGACACCCCCCCCCCCCCCCCCCCCCCCCAACCGATTTTACAGGAAGAATAGTTTTGTTTAATGGTTGTTGCTCTTGTTTCCTACCTCCCATGTTACATTTTCAGCACAGATTATGGTTTTCTTATCGATGATTTATGCCATTGTTTTCGGATCTGCGTTTACTGCTAGATGCACGGAACTGTGGTTCAGATATTGTAGCAATAATGTGCTCTTAAGCTACACTAGGATGTCCGTTTGACATTTGTTGTGGGAAATACAAACGAGGGCGAATAGATGAGTATAGACAGCTTGAGTTTAACAGGCTTTTACGAATCAAACTGGACTAATGTACCTCATGGGTAGTTTTCCGTCCACCTAACAGCAATACGGATATCACTCTCTCGGGATTAATGACAATATCACGAGTCTAGTAATCTCTGTAAGGAGATCCGAAGATATTCTTGCCCTTTATGCCTTTCCCCTGCTTGTGAGGGTATATTTGTCCTTCTTGCTACCCTTACAGATAGAAAAGTCTCCGCTCCGAGAGCTGGAGATATGCAAAACTGGGAATGCTTGAGGTTACTTGCCCCACGAATGAAAAGCTGCTCCTTTTGAGTATTCTACTGCATCACACATTGTCTCTATAATAGGGAGAAGGCTAGAACTAAGTAGTTTGTCATACCATCCGAAATAGTTGGCTGTTGCCGTCACAATCGACGTCATCAAATAAAAGTAGTTTGTATTAAAGACTTTACAGATCATACAGATAAGTTTCGATGAAATGCATTTAATAACTTGCAAAACAAATTGTATGGAATATTAAATTTCTTTATTAACGTCTACGATTCAGATATACACATGCATATGTGAAATGGTAACTCTTTTCAAAGCTCTTCCTAACATTTATAGAAATTAAAAATAACTGTCTGACGAGACGGCTTGGAATATTATTGTATAACTGGGAAAATTTGGGTTTAATATATGACTGATGTCATGATCAACAACAAATATATCATAGTAAGATCATGGAGTTTGGAAAGATGCATAAAATATGATAGTGACATGGTATGCCACGGCCTGTTTGATATATTTAGGAAATTGAAGTCAATTTATCGTGTTATGAAATATTTTTGTGTTGAATATAGAGTTTTGAATAAAATAATCAGGGATTAGTGTTATTCTGGTCTATGTTATGTACTTCCTTTAGGTAAAAATGGTAGCCAACTGGATTCTTATTGTTTCTCATTTTTTTCGTCTTTATAATTGAGCGTGAGAGCCAAATGAATTGAAAGATTCATGTTTGGTTCGGGAGGAGATTATCTAAGTTGTGAAATTAATTGTAAGAAAATCTACTTTTATTAAATGATTTTATGTCCATCCTATTTTGGCATTAGTATCTATTTTGTCACTTTAGTGTGGCTACTGTTGACAATCTTCCTACAGTTCTCTCACTCCTCCCTTGCTGCCGCTGGGTCAAACTCATATATTTTCTCATCTTGTGCGATCCCGGTTTGATCATGCTATAGGTCCCCACGCATTCACATGAATAAGTAAGAGTTTATTGTTATATTTTCACACACAATGACACAAGCTACATTGTATTTCTCATATGTTAGGGTTTTGCATAAGAATAAGTATGGATATTGATTGCAAAGGATTGACATATTTGCAATCGTATTTTATTTAAAAGTAAAAGTAGATTCAGAGGGGAATGATCACATGCACATGTTGGAGAAGTAAGATTGTTACATGCAATGAAAGAGGAATATGATATTAGTTAGGAGTAATGGTCGAAAATTAGTTCATATCGAGAAATCAAATACCGAAAATGAGGTGGAAGAACAATAAAAGTGAGGAACAAACAATGTAAACATGGAATAATATAAAAGAGAAAGAACATAGTTATCTAGGTAGAAAACTTCGGTCATATAGGCACCACCTCAAGTTTTTCATCTACCTGTTTAGTTAACATACATGCCTATTTGAAGCGATACTATCAAGCCCTGTCAAAAGAAGAAGAGGCATAGCTAAATTAACTTGGGAAGAGCTTATAAGGAGATATTTTTGAAGCATTACATATTGACCAAAACATGATGCATTTGAGAGCTGATTGGAAAAGAAGGATCCATGTAGTTGACCCAACATACCCCAACTTGGTTGGGATTGAGGCTTAGATGTCGATGACGAATGTTTTAGTTAATATACATAAGTGCTTAGATATGTATATACACACATCTGTATAACTCATGTAGACTTAAATTCACCTAGATTACCTTTCAAATGACCT
This sequence comes from Alisma plantago-aquatica, assembly GCA_963693085.1. Classification (NCBI taxonomy): domain Eukaryota; kingdom Viridiplantae; phylum Streptophyta; class Magnoliopsida; order Alismatales; family Alismataceae; genus Alisma; species Alisma plantago-aquatica. The sequence continues at coordinate 973,627,152 of OY856411.1, read as the reverse complement.
AAATGAGATCTAACTTACCCAGATTTAACCTAAAACATACACTAACAATGACCAAACAAGACATCAATTCACCTAAACTATCATTGGTCAATAGAACCCAATTCAGCGCTAAAATGATCTTTAAGTCAACCAATTATGATTGAAATTAACCTAGTTTGGCCCTAAAATGGGTCTAAAAGTTCCTCGACACACTTAAGATCTAGGCCTGTAGGTTGGGCCCTCCTTCAACCACCTTGATAAATGATAACTATGTTAAGGAAAAAGGGGTCACACTAAGATGAGCAAATCTTCGTTTTGTTTCTCTTTAGTTTGAAGTATTGAGTGAACATTGATGATGATACTCCACTATGATAGGATAGTGTGTGTATCTCGTAACACATTGCCATGGCTGTAGCCTAGGAAGCATGGACACGGACACCGACACAGATACGGACACGGGACATGGCAATTATAAAAAATATAGACACGGACACGATGCCGGACACGACAAAAAAAATCCATATACATGTATATTATTTTATGGATAAACACAAATAAGAACAAGCCCATTCAAACACAAAGATCATTTCATCCAAGCTATGCTCAATTTCATATGTTCATTCAAACACACAGTATATAGATCATGAAATTAAGCCATCAAAGACATACTATCAAACAAGCCCATATTGTAAACAAAATATTATCAAACTAATAGAAATTTTATTCACAAGTAATAACGAGTTAAACACTACAAGTCTACAAGTATGAACATACAGTAAAATTTTTGCACATCTAAATTTGGACAGTAAAAAGAGGAGGTATTTTGTTATTTGTAGAAGAGAGTGAAAACATTGATGTACATTCAGAATTAGGAAGAAGAGGGGAAAATGAGGTTGTTGTTGTTGTTGGTGGTGGTGGTGGTGGACAAATAGAACATAGGTATTGGAGGTGGAGGGGGAAATGGAATGCCCATGAATTGACTTACTACGCTCATGACAAGGGAATTGACTTTCTGTAAAGTTGTAAACTGATTTAACATGAAAATTTCTTCTGATCCAAATGATCCAGTCTTGGACAGGTCCATTATTTGAATGTCTAGACCAAGCCAATTCAGATTTGGCCCGGGCTATGGTCAAGCTTTTCTTCTTTCAAGTTCAATCCTCAACGTGGTTGTGCATTCTAGTTTTTAAACCAATGCTCACCCCTATCAGGTCAATGCCTTGTTCACTGTGGTCACCTCACTTCAAAGATAAAAGATGCCTATGCCATATCTACCTAGGAAGCACAAACACTTCCATGGGGTATCCGTGTCCGTCATGGACATGTTTTAGATACGAGCATGCCTTGGACATGGCTGGACACACTCTAGACACGGTTAGACATGAACGGGCGTGTCCACTTTTTTTAGGCATGGACACAACTTGGAGAAGCTGTGGGCACAACATGCCCAAACCAGTTCCATATTCAAAAGAAATATAAATAATATCTCCTCCCCTTCTCTTCTTCCTCTAGCATACAACTAGTAAGTTTCGTCCCATCCTATTAGTTATTGATAATTATCTACCATACATTATTCTCTTAGATACACGCCATTCATATAAAGGTTAATCTAGGAATTTTGACTTGCAAATTTATTGTAATTAATCCATCTCCATTTACACTTGCCTGATTTTACGTTGCAATGTCTTGTGGAATAATTATTCTCTGTTTGATCTCATAATGTAAACTTACCAGTATTGTCATCAGTTTTCATATTATAAAATTTGCATTTGTATTGTTAACCGACTTTGGGTTAATTTTTTCCCTTTTGTGTTTGTTTATGAATCCCATGTTATGACTTTGCAGCTTGGATTGATGGATGATGTGTGTGTGTGTGTGTGTGTGTGTGTATCAATTCAATGGTATATATATATATATCGGTTCCATGTTATATATGTGTGTGTGTGTATATCTATATCAATTCCATGTTATATATATATATAGAGTCAGGCTAGAATACACTCGAGTGTACAGATCACACGAATACACTCAAGTGTGTTTGCATATCAAGACTGTTTTTTGCAAAATGTAAACCATCGATATTCACCGTCATACTATAACCACATACAAATTTTGAGCCCATTTGGATGAGTGTAAGTCACTCATCCAAGGGCAACAAAATCAACGCGCGAAACTAATTTGAAATTCATAATTTTGTGGTCTTTATAACATGACCTATAAATGTCCAAATGTGCTCAAATTTTGCGTATGAGCTATTCACAAGATGTTTAAGAAGATCAACGGATTAGATTTTTGAAAAAATATTGCAACATGAAAAACTAATTGAGTGTATTCTGCTCCGAATACACTCGAGTGTATTCTAGCCTGACTCTCTCTCTCTCTCTCTCTATATATATATATATATATATATATCAATTCCATGCAGTGAATTAAAAAATGGCCCATGCGGCCGCTTAATCGGCCATGACCCTCATCTGCCTAATTTAGCCCCTAAGCGCTCGCTTAATCGTTTTGAACATAATCGCCCGCTTTTTGCCCACCTCACCCGCTTTTTCCCACTTTTTTCCCGCTTTTTGCCCACCTCACCCGTTTTTTCCCGCTTTTTGCCCGCTTTTTCCCCGCTTTTGTTTAAAAATCCTAATGTAAGCATCTAACATTAATTAATTACATAGTCCAAGTAGCGTTGACTATAATATATGAAACTTGTATACATTAAATGTTCTATGATATAGCTAGTCCTAATTTAGAATGCATACTTTGTAAGCTGTAATAATTGGGTACTGCTGTAATGCATCTAAGTAAATATCATATTGCTCTATTATACTTCTAATCCATGATTAGTTTTACTGATTTCCTTACTGCATTCAGTGATTAATGATTGGTACTACTGGTTAGTATTACTTTAGTGATTACTTTAATTCAATAATTCATAGTTTGTTATTTACAATTACTGATATGCTTGCTGATTTTAGTGATTAGAGATACTGATTAATAGTAAAGTATTGATGAATACTTAGTTAATTACTGATTTTTTGATTAGATATGTATAGAAGTTCCTTATAAATATATTTTTATATACACATACATGTAATTTTGTTTAAAAATATATAAAATTTGGACACCCGCTTTTTCAAAAATCGTCCGCTTAATCGCCCGCCACCGCTTAATCGGTTACAGGGTGCTGTCTGCACGCCTCCCGCTTCCCGCTTCCCGCTTTCTGATACCTTGATTCCATGTTATATATGTGTATATGTACACGTACATGTCTATGCGTACATATATATGTCTGCCGTTTCCGCCGCATATCTGTGTCCATGCGGCGTGGCGTCCCTTGTCGGTGTTTGTGCTTCTTAGGCCATATTGGATCTGCTTAAAATGTTTCCTTGTGCATACATAATGATCATCATTGCAAGGCTTGGCTGCCTACCCAAATACTTACAAAATATTTTCCCATGTCAAATACAATGGAACAACCTAGGCTGGGTTTGGAGGTTCAACAATGTGTTGACTCATAAGCGTCTTCTTTCATACTTGCCAAGCAAAATGAGCCCGTCTGAGCAGTTTGATTGATTGATCTAGCTTTTGAACTATTCTAGCAAGTTGCCTTCTTAGATTTTTGTAGAAGATACTCACTGGACAAAGAAGTATTAGATTTCATATTGTGTAGGATCTTAACTTTGTCTTAATGTCACTAGTATGGAAGTCAAAGTTGGGGGCTTTGAGTAAATTCCAAGAAGATAATATGCATCTATCCAACTCTGTGAAGGAAGTCGTAACATGGGATTTTAAGAAACAAACATAAAAGAAATACAAAACTGATAATTCGTTTACAATGTGAATGTAGACTTTATAATATGAAAAATGATGAAGCCACTAGTATGTTTACATAATGAAATAATAAATTGTCAATAAGGATCAGTAATCTAAAATACATTTGTAGTACGAAATCCAATAAGTAGAAATGGTGAATGATGATTATATTAAATTGTTGTTGGTCAAATTTCTAGAACAATCTTTATAAGAATGATGAATTCTACCTACAAAAATGATGTAAATAGATTATTATTTAATAATAGTTAGGAGGAGGGGTAGGAGAAATAACTGTAGTGTGTTGAAATAAGAGAATGGAGAGAGGAGACACAAAATAATATTTCTTTTATATTGAGAACTGATTTGGGCTTGCTGTGTTTACAGCATGTCCAAGCTGTGTGCATGCCGTGTCCATGCTTTGAAAAAAACAGCGGACACCTCTGAGCCGTGTCCATGCTGTGTCCACAGTGTGTCCAAGCTTTTTTTTAAAAAAAGTGGACACTTCTGAGCCGTGTCTACCGCGTGTCCAGCTGTGTCCGTGTCCGACGCGTATCCAGGACGGCCACGGCTGCCCCAGGAAAGTGTCCATGCTTCCTAGATAGAGCTTATAGACCACTCAAAACAGAAATGCATTTTGGTAGTTGAGAAAATGGCGCTGCCACAATGCTGAAGCTCTTTTTTGTAACCATTGATTTATATTGCTTTTGTACCATGTAAAGAAGAGAGGCAACATGTTTGATTGTTTACATAGGTTACCCTAACACCATGAATGTAAGGTCAGTGATATGTATAGGACTCTAGATGGACTGTGAGTATTGGGCATCTAATTCGAGTTTGACTTCATTAATGTGCACTTCCATGCCAGAGTTACTGGCACTAACACATATGTAGACCACTAAAAACAGAAATGCATTTTGGTAGGTAAGAAAATGGCGTCTGCCAGAATGCTGTTTTTTTTTCAACCATTGTTTTTATATTGCTTTTGTACCTTGTAAAGAAGAGAGGCAAAAATGTTTTGATTGTTTACATAGGTTACCCTAACGCCATGTATGTAAGGTCAGTGATATGTATAAGACTCTAGATGGACTGTAAGTATCGGGTATCTAATTGGAGTCTGGCTTCACTAATGTGCGCTTCCATGCCAGAGCTACTGGCACTAACACATATATAGAAATTTCCTCTAGTAATTTCTGCAAAAAATTGTAATTGAACTATGATTGAATTGCGTGTTGGCCTCTGGGCACTACATCTTTTTCTCCTCATTTGACAATTCAAACAGAAGTATAATGTCTTGGTTTTTCTTTGTTTATTATGTTTCCATTGGTTTTTAGAACATAAGAAATACTCATGCTAGGTTTTTGTGTCACAGGTTTTGGGTTTTTTACAGGGCCAAGCAAGATGGTCCAGTAGTTCTGGTAACTACTTATATCCCTGATGTTGTCTTCTTTAAAAGTTGTAAAATTAACCAATATCATTATTGTAGGGTTGGCGCCATCCATGGGAGGGGCATGAAGATCACTCACATGAACATGAAGGTATTCACTGTGGTGCTAGATTGTCTATGATTAGTGTTGATTTCTCTATACATCTGGTTTGGCCCACAATATATTGGCTTTTATAGAATATTTCAGGAGAGTAATGTCATGCCATTCAACAGAAACCACAAGAAAAAAGGATGAGATAATGCCTATATGTTAGGAAACATTTGTTGACTATCTTCGGACCTATAGATTCCATCTGCTTGTTTTTTCAGAAGCTCGAGGGGAGGAACTTCCCTTAAGCCCTCATAGCCTCGTGTAGGCCCTTAGTTTTGCATATGATATAGATATAGAAAAATAATAAAATTAAATACTCTAAAATATAATTATTTTGAATACTCTCCTTTAAGTTTTTGCTCTGTTTTATGCCCTTGTTTCAAAAGTACTCCAAAATATTCCTTGATAAATTTTTGATGAATTTATTTAGTCTTTGGATTTAAAATTCAATAAACTGCAGATATTTAAGCCTGGCGCTGTTTCATTAACGATCCATTTCTGCAGCGTATCCTTTCATTGATAACGAGCTTGGTTGCTGTTTTATCTCAGAACTGATAGAGAGATCCCGAAAACAATTATTTACATGTGTATACAGCTAGACATTATCTCTTTTCCACGAGCCGAATCTGCATCATAATATGCACATATTTCTTCATTGATACTATTCTAATTTTTTTTTTTAAGTTGGGGATTTCCACTACAATTAGAGTGTGCAAGATACTGAATCCTAGTGTTTGTCAATCAATTAGCTCCCATTTCAATGACAAGAAATGTCACACCTAGTCAGTGTGATAAATTGAATTCAAAAATTATCTAGGAACCTGCATCCGTGCTTAAGATATCTATCACTGTTCAAAAAACCGATATGTGGCCGTATATGTGCAAGCTTAGCTCGGCCTGACGGTACAGCATCACATATGCCTAAGCAGTCCAATATGAGGCTAGTGGCGGCATATGCGTTCATATGCAGGGTATGTAGACGACATATGCGGTTGTAAGGAGTGGGATCCCATAAGGATCCACTCCCTACTAAAAATAAAGAGGCAATCATCCACCAACAAAAACTTTTTCTTGAAAGGGATGAAACCAAATTTATTTAACATAATTGTATCATAACACAAGGTAGCAGCGGAATTGAAAGATGTATCTAACCATTACAAAGCTTCTTATCATACAAAACTTTCACCACGCAGGGTGGCATAAAGGAAAAACTAACTACATATTTATGACTAGCTGAGGATCAACTAACAACTTCAAGCAAAGTCTCCCACGAAGTTAGCTACACTTGTTGTGGTCCAGGTCCTCCTAAATTTCCTTCTCCTTGTCCAACACCTGGGGTTGGAAGCATACCCCACAAAAGGAAAAGAAAAGAGGATATCAACAAAAAGCTGGTATCAGCATGCTAAAAGAAAATTGAGCAATATATATTAGGAAAGAGGTACACCAAGTTTAGAAGGCTTCCCATGAAAAATGTAAGAACTACCCAAACGGGCATAAAAGGAAAGAATCACTATCATATGATAAAAGGAATACTTGCCATAAAAATCAATAATAAAAGTGGTGCCGCAAAATCACACATAATATTTTTAGGGCACAAAACCCACAACAACCTGCATGTAGGTGAGATAAACATAACACTAGAACAACATAAATAACAAAGACGGCCAAGCCACATAAACTTGAAACCTGATAAAGATTGACACATAACCAAACTCCCAATTTATATAAAATGTTGGGCCAAACCTCATAAATTTGAAACCCGAGTATGGGACACATAACCTCCATCCCAAAAGTAAATATTAAGGGCACATAACCCAAAAACCATTGCAAAATATATTACTCTAGGGCTACTGAGTCACACAACATGCTTAATAGGGAGATAAGTAAAAGGTATAGTTTGATTTTACAAATTAACCACCACATAAGTGATCATCAATTATCATCCACCTCAAAGTAGGCATATAACAACAAATAAGTCCAACATGCACTAAGGCATGAGGAAAAGAGTCAAGAGAATGTCCAAGATCACCACAAACAAGATGGTTCACAAGAACCATGATATCAAAAGATAAGAGCAATGTGTATAGGCTATTGTCCAAAGGACCAAAAGAAAGACAATTTAGGTTATTCCTGAGTTCAAAACATATTTTATTATATTTTTCTAGACTTTTATATATCTAGTTATGAATTTTATAAGTTATTACTTATTTAGATTAATCCATTAAAATCACCACTTTATAACATCAGATTCAGGCGACAAAACCAATGCCATTAAAAAGCTTACATTTTTCTGAATCCAACAAGTATTTATTTGTATTTTTTTGATTAGTAAATAATTAGTTATCAATTTTTGAAAATAGGAAAAATCCAAAAATCGATTTTCGTTTGAAACAGAGAGAGCGAGAGTGGGGCCGCGCGGTCTGAGTTGGCCCAATCAGGGTTCACCAACTCATCCGGCCCCACAGCCAGTTGGGCGAGTTGCCCCAGTTCGGAAGAGAAAATATTAGGACGTGAAATTATGTAAATACCCTCAATAAAAGAATTAAAAAAGGAAATCAGGAGGGTAAGAAAGGGAAAGCACACATGGGTTTCTTCCCCCCGATCTCGCCCTCGCGCCATGGCGCTGAGTTGCTCCAGGCGAGATAGCAACAACATGCACAACCTCCAAAACACCCTGAAAACGCTCCCATGGTCAACGCCAAAGCACCACGAACTCAATGAGCCCAAGAACACCCGACTCTCACCCCCCAGAGTCCCAAAACAACCCTTCACCATGCCCGGAACAGAGGCCATCATAGACCACTCGAAAACTCAAATTCTCAGCGAAGGAAGACCGTAGGAACTACCGTCAAAGACACGCGAAGGCAGGCACAAGATCCTCAGGTTCGAAGGCCACTAGAGGACCAAAGGAAGTGAACGCCGGCGATGTGCAAAGCGCGACTATAAGACCCAACGGACAAAGGCACACCGAGGCAAAACAAAAAGGGGAAAACACTCATGGTGATTAGGGGAAGCTTACCGAGGCTTCAATTGGTCGAGATGGTGACGGAGCTGGAAGGGACGACTGCTAAACCACCAGAGAAAACTCGGGGTAGGTTAGGGAGCGTGGGACACCCTCCAATCAAATTGGCAGAGCCTTCGCGCGGGAGCAAGAGGCGTCGGGAACGCTTCTGTGAAAAACGACGGAGATTAGGGAATTGGGGCTTCCCTATATATAGGGTTCTAGGTCCCCATCCAGGGATCTCTGGGACCGTATTCGCACGACGAATTCATATGAAGAAAAATCATTTAAAACGGTTAAGAGACCAGACAGATCCGAAGCAGAACAAAGAACGACTACTGTTCAATCGAGCCTGGTCTCCTACCCAAGGTAGGAGACGACCTGCTGGCCGTCAGACCACGAATCGGACGGTCCTCATTAAATCCGACATCATAGGTGGCACGTGACTAAGGTTATTACCAAAATCAAATTATCGAATAAAGTGTGAATATAATTAATTTCCTTTTTCTCTCTCTCCTTTTGAGGGTGCAAATGAATCCCAAATTGGATGAAATTTTGCACAAAGGCTAATTTTGATATGTAGAATCCGAATATAAAATTAGATTCGCCCTTTGAGAACTTTTAGTGTGTTAAATAAAACAATTACTATTTTCTCTTTCCTCCTTCATTAATGGTTATAAGATTATCCAAATTTGATGAAACTTCACCCATAAGTCATTTAATGTGTTGGATACAAATTTGCCATCAATTTTACATGTTGGAGTTGTTTGTGCATTTATTTAATATTTTGAAGGTTCTACACACTGTCTCCCCTGATTTCACCTTTTAACCAAGCTTTCTTCAAATTGAGTGAAAATTCACCCAAAGGCATATTTTAATATGTAGATTACGAATCTAAGATTATTTTCCTATTTTGGAGTCATTAAATATTTTATTTAATATTTTTAAAGAAAAACACCATTTTCTTTTCTGAATAAAATAGATATGGTTATTATTATCCTAAATTGGTGACACTTGGCCTCCAAGCCAAAGCATATCCCAAGAAAACGAATATGAGGTTAGTCTTATCCAATTAAGTTTTCCTTTTAGTCCATTATCCATTATTTCTATTATTTCTCTCATTAATAATTCAATATCTCATTAACATGTTTTAAGCATTATTGTTGATTCCTTTTTCTCTTCCTTGCACCATAAGGCAAAAGAATGATCTAGAACGAATCTACTCTATTATCTCACATAAGTTTATTTTATTTTGTATTTTGTGGAATTGTAACTCATTATTCTCAATTATGGACACCTTGTCTCTTTATGCACATTATTACCTCATGTGACATATCTTATGTACCTATCATTGATTTTATGATTAATTGAAGGTATTAGGTAATATTAATTTATATTCTACCTCTTAGGGTGATTGATTCATGCATTAACGTATTTAAGGTCACTAAAGAGCATACTCTTATCCTTGTTTGGCTAAACTTCAAAGACTAAGGTTTCCAACCTCTTAACTCTGGAATAAGATTAAGTTCTAGGTTTCGGTATGTTACAGCGGTTGCCTTTTGAATGTAAGGTATACACATACATTTATATGTCATATCATATGTATATATACATACATTTATATTACCCAAACTTTTTCCAAACATGTATTTTTACGTTTATATGTATGTTGTTTGTATAAATGTACATGCATATATGATGTACACAAATATTCATACACACATTTTCACATCAATGCTCATGTAGTTATATTTAAATATTTCAATATTTATATACAGTACATATAAATATATAATAAACATGCACATTTCAAGTATTTAGACTTGTATATACACATATATAAGCTTATCCTACATGTAAATTTATATGGTTATATTTTACATGTACATAATTGTAATTAACACATACAATTTATTTGCTTAATATATACTATGAGTAACTATTTTATTAAAAAGTTCCAAAACAGCATATACTCCCGTATATACCCTGTATACCGCATATACTCCAAGCATTACCTCTCTGCCGGTACACCACATACTCTTTTTTGATCCATGATATCCATTTCACTTGATAATGTACTTGATTGACCTTAGGCCAAGGGGCACAACAAGATATGCATATTTAGACCTATAAGAAGTATGATTCTTGGTCTCGGATATCATGAAATGTTGCAAGTCGGCCTGAATCATGTTGGAGAAAGTTGGTTTGTTGACCTTACTAAAACTAGACATTCTAGTACTAGTACCAAACTTTGTAAACTAAAACCACAAGAACCAACACAAAACGGATATAAATGAGAGAAAAAGAATTACAATCATGCAAGCCACAAAGAGAATAAATGTAGGTGGACTGGATAAATTATTATAAGGCTCCCTACCAGATCATGTAAAAAGCTACACATCGAATGGAGGCAAAAAAACCTAATCTCTCAACTACACATGCATACCACAAGCACAATGATGCTTCAAGAGATCGTATAATCTGAATGGACTCATATAAAAGTGTGATACACCCCATGGTTTTTTCGTAAATTGGTCTTCATCTCTCATTTTGTCCCTTATGTTGGATAACTTTGAGGGTCTCATTTAGTTCTAGAGAGTTCAAGAGTCAATAGTAGTTGGGTGTAGAATTTCAGCTCGTTGAAAGTTACCTTGAGTAGAAGTTCTATTGAGAGCTATAAATGTGACAATAAAGTATGCATCAAGCAATTTTATTGACTTAATATTAGCTTTAGAGTTCAACAGGATTAGAACACTAGGGTCTATGCTTCAGTCTTTTTAAAAGTTGTCTGAATGAGAACTTTGATCAATAATTTATGGAGTTTAAAGCAGACTTGTGCTTTGGTTTTGTTGGAACTTCAAGGAGGATGAAATTCTGATTGAAGCAACACTTTATTTGGGTCTAGTAAGTGTCCGAATTTACTAATCACCAACTTTAGGTATACACAAATATGTGCCCTTTGAAAGCAAAGATTGTAAAGGAACTAGACCCATGAACGAATGTTCCACGCAAGGAACAATGAAATATGAGAACGGAACCTTGGCGTGCAAGCGAACTCACAAACACATAAAGGATGCAAAGTATCACTCCAACATATTGAGCAAAGGCCTATATGAGGGCACAAGACCAAGCAGCCCCAACGATCCTAAACTACCAAAGGAACTTGTCTTAACTATTGATCAAGGATCTAAAAAAACAAGAAGAAACCACCATATAAGCTGAATATATCGATGGAACAAGCTACATACACTGATTTAGGAGGAAAACCAACAAATTGTAGGCACACACAAAAAGCATCTCAAATAGCCTTGATTAGCTTATCAAGATCATCTAGAGACATCCAAGCGACGACTCTTCGTTAGATTTTGTTTTCTTTTTCTTTGATCTAGAATTTTACCGTACTTTAAGCATCTCCCATGGATTCATATTAGACCCTTACAAGTTTTTTGATGCGTCTTCACCTTCTCCAACAAGTTTTTCTCTTCTCCTCCTATGTTAAAAACTGAACAAGAGACCTAAACACTGCCACAATCTATTTGCAATTAACAGATAGATAGCTGAACACCCAACAAGTTGAGACAATTTTCAACTCCCAATTTCAACCTGTGTTTATATTACGTGCAAATAATATTGGCAATGCACGGAAGTTGAACATACCAACTCTTCTAGAAAATCTGTAGTCCTTACTTGATGAGGAGAATTGGGGCTCTTCTAGAAAATTTGTAGTCCTTACTTGATGAAGAGAATTGGGCGAATCTTTGGTTATTCCATCTACTATCAAACATTCATCTTGGGTAGATGCCTTGCTTAGTGATGTACACGACATAACTGTAGGAGGGAGTTTACTACAAGATGAGTAAACTGATGGTTATATTCTGGAGGGACCTCACTGTTGCTAGACATCACTTAACGGTATTAATATATTGAGATTCGTCGACTATGACCTCAACTGGAGGTTCCATGAGTATGCAGGTTGGTGTCACCGGAGGTGGGGACACATTCTACATTCCACTGGTTGTCACTCCCGGATCAGGAGGTTTAGTACTTTGGGTGTCGTGAAAAGTTGAACATTCTCTGCTCGCTCCCCATATCTGAATTTTAGATCATTGAACAAAGAAGATTTATGCTCCACATTTTTGCATGAGGCCGAATTATGCATGGAACACTTGCAACCATCACACAGATAGGGCTTGCGATGTATTCTACCTTCATGATGATGATTTTTGCATTGACATCTGCTATGGTGGTCTTTGTAATGGCACAAACGCTAACCTCAATACACCTTGCTTGTGGTAATGTAACTCGTCGACTAAGCTACATCATCATAGTTAAGAGGTCGTCACACCAATATGACAATCCCATGAATTTGATCCAGTCCAAGGAACGCTCATGTTCTCCCAACTTGCCTAGATTAGCGCCATCAAGAAGGAAGTCTATGCAGCTGCATCGAGGATTCGATCTCTTTCCTTCTTCACATGATTCGATAATGAAACTTTGACTCCACAATAAATCTCATCACAGTCGTCATGATGGATCTCTACCATGGAATATCTTGAGGCTGTGATCCTTAATCCACTAGAGTCCTTAAGGCTGATGACGTGAAGTTTAACGATCATCTAAGGCTTTAGGACTTGCACACCTCGATTCTTTGCTTTTCTTTCTTAATTAAAAAAACCTTCATCCGAATCAAACTATTAATAAATTCTACAAACATGTTCCACATTAATTTATTGTGTGGCACGAGGATCCCAATGCCTTCCCCATTTGTAACATGATTGCAGTACTCGATCTATGGCCAATATTCCACGCTTATCCATCCTTCATTAGTCATCTTGGTCTTTCTACTTTTTTCGCTACTTTCAACACCGATCTATAATTTTTCTTATTTTCCTATAAAAGTAAGGTGGTGATTTGACTTTCTTATCTGTTGTGTTATTTTCCCTTTTACACCTATTTGCTTTACGCGAAGTGCAACATATTTCTTTGATCGGTATTACAAGGTGACTATGATTTCTAGAGTTTAGGTAGAATCCATATGTAGGGTATACCAGGTCATGGGGTAAATTCTAAGTAAGGTATCCAAAGCATCAAAACCTGCCTCGATTAGAACAAGAGGTGGATATAACCTAAAACCAAGGTTCAATTAAGAACATTATGGTTTTGAGTAAAAATAAAAGAATCACCCAAAATTTGCATATTTTAAAAAGATATACTTTTAATTAGGGTTTCATAAATTATTTTTGAGCTAACAACCAAATAGACGATGGAACACATACCATTATGTTCATCTAAATTTCCTTATCATTATATTTTTGGACATGGATATTAATAACTATGATTTGTGTAAGATAAAACATATTTCTACTATTTTCAATATAATCCGAGTATGCAAATGACTAATATTCCCCTCTGTACCACTAACATGGTTATTTCATATTAAGATATATTTATATATAGCTGATGTATTCTTGTTATTGCACTTTTATCTTTCCTTTTTACTTAAGTCTCTTACAACATGAGCCTAAGTATAATAAACCCATTAGGGTTTTTGTTCGCTTCCATGTACTGCCTCCTATTTATAGGAGAGGGTTTTACCTCTCCTAAGATATTAAAGACGACTGCTTCCGACATGTCTCAGAGTAGGACATATAATCTTCTCCGGAGTCTCTTCACGCGAAGCTGCCACCTTCTCTCCTCCTTTCTCTATTATGCCCTTTCTCTTCTCCACCGTCGTTACCCACACCTAGGGGGACATGCTCTCCCCTCTAGCCCTATCCTCTTCTCCATCAAGAGGATCTAGGGACATGGCCTGCGGTCTTTCTGGCGGTCTTATGCCCTGAAGATTGTTGTTCGGAAAGCCGTACGACCCTCTTTTTGTAGTCGTCCATGACCAATTTTATAGGGCTTTACCTACTTCTCTATTGATATGATTGGATCTCTCCAACATATCTCTGTCTTTGGGTGATCTACAACGTTCCCCTCCTATTTCTAGTCATTTTCGACCTAAATCTGCTGCTCAACGCCTTACACATGCCCTTGTCGTCCTTACATGCTATGAGAAATCTGCTGTCGTGGTATGTAACACGACATGTTAGAATTTGATACGACATGTCATTGACTTGCTGAACCTACTGCTGTGCCATTCAACACGGCGTGTAAGAATTTGACACCGTGTCATTGACTTGTTGAACTTGCTACTGCGCATTAAACACGATGTGTCGCTGCCTCATTGAGCCTGCTGTCTTGCCATTCAACACGACATGTTGGTCCAAGACACACGATGTCATCCCCTTGCTGTAGCTATGAAGAAAATCTACGCACATGTAAATTTTAGACACTACATGTCTTATCTCTGCTGATCTGGTATACGTTGCTATATTATGACCATCTTTTTCTACTGCTGAAGTCCTTAAGACACTCCAAGTGCGTAACATATGTGAAGTTTAATTATTCTAATTATATCTTATGGAGATACTCCTTTCAAATTTATGTGCACTCTTCGGAAAAGCTGGAGCATCTCACTGATCCACCTCCATCTAAAAAGGAGACGTGTACAAGAAGGGAGTATAAGAAATGGGCTGAGCGTGACTCACTGGTTCTCTTCTGGATTCTAAATAGTTGTGAATCACATGTCTCTACTAATCTCCTCTTCACTGATACAACTAAGGAGGCATTTGATCACATTGCTCAGGTGTATTCTAGTAAAGGGAATGCATCTCGAGTATTTGATATGTACAAACGTCTGTATTCTCTTAAACTTGAAGAGAACTCATCTTTCGCTTCACATTTCAACAACTTTAAAGGGATATGGAGCGAACTCCTGTAGAAACGACAAGTGCAACCGTGCTAGTTTTTGGCGTCTCTACCTCCCAGTTCCGAAGTTGTTCATAAGAAAATTCTTGCATCTGAACCCTTCCAGTGTTTGATGATGTCTATCTTAGATGATCTTGCTTTGTGTTTTCTACTACCGCAGAGGAGCCTGCTACCGTTGTTGTTGCTGGATGAGGGCGTGGTAATCCTGGTCGAGGCTGGGGTAAAAGTCTCAACAATAGTGAGAGGGGGTCGTCTTCTTCCTAATCTCGATTATGTAATTTTTGGAAGTGTACTAATCACAATGAGGACAAATGCCGGAAAAAGCATGGGAATGGGCCAATCAGATGTCAACTATTGATGCTGATGGCGAATCTACATCTACCTCTAGTGATGCCAATCATCAGATGGTAACACTTGGTTCTTCTAGCCTTAAAATATCGCACACCTGTAGATATTTTGTAACCTTTATTGATGACTGGTCTCATGCCACTTGGCTTTATATGTTAAAGGACCGTTCTAAAATCTTAATGAAATAAAGACTCAGTTCTTTATCTATTCCTGAATATGTGTAATATGTCAAAAGATTTATATATTCAATGGGGATTGTCGATCAAACTTCTTGTCCCTATAGCCCACAACAAAATGGTGTTGTTGAAAGGAAAAACATGCATCTCCTTGATGTAGCTTGTACACTTCCTGCTGTGCCCATTCGTGATCTTACTATGTTTACTACCCCTCCAATGGTTGAGTCCTCCCCTATTCTACAATCTACAAGTATGAGTGGAGGAGACGACAAACTCTACTTGAGGTATCCCCTGCAATGGCCTCTTCTGAGACTGATGATCTGCCACAAGTCAATGGTTATACTACCAATTCCATTACAACTTCTGATTCTGACATCCCTATTGCATTACAGAAAGCACAACTATCCGATACCAAATACTGCATTTCTCAACATTTTTCTACAACTTATATGAATTCTTCCATGGCTTAGTTTACTGTTGCGTTAGCTGCAATTTCTATCCCAAAGAATGCTCAGGAGTCACTACTACACTCTCGGTGGAAATAAGCTATGGATGAGGAGATGGATGCTCTTCAATCCTGTAGGACATACGACCTTGTTGATCTCCCTACGGGTAGCAATCCTATTGGTTGCCCCCAGGTTTTTACTGTGAAATATTCGCTTGATGGATAGTTGATCGCATTGATTAAGAAAGCGGATGGTGCAACCTCTTAAGCGGTAGACCAACTTAGCCGCTGCGATTTACTGGTTTGCGTCAAAAAGGCGTTTTTCACTGTAGCGACCGCTTTAGCGGGCCTTGGGCTGCTTTTTTAGAGTCCGCTTCAGCGGCTGTAGCGCCCGCGTGGGGGGCAAGAAGGCCCGTTGCCTACATTAACTTGCCGTGTTTTGTCCTTGGGGAGTCCCCGATACACTAGGAACCCCGACTCCTCGGTTCCATAAGGAAACACAGCCGCAGCCCTAGCGGATTTTCCCGATGAGGAAAGGAGTCCCAATAGCGTCAACTGGCTTATTAAAGGCCCTCTCCCGCACGGATCGTCTCCACACAAGCGGCGTGAAGCAACGGAGTTCGGCGCACAACAACTTGAAGCAGAGCAGCAGCCAGACGGCAGACGACAGACGCAAAGCAGCCCCTTGACGCGGAGCAGGCCCTTGACGCAGAGCAGCGCCTGGACGCAGACCAACGCCAACCAACAGCACCGGCGGAGGCCCTTGAAGGCGGCACGCAACCAGGACCAAAAGACATCTGCGGAGACAAGCAGAGTCGTCCACGTCAAGTAAGTTTACTGACCCTGTTCTTCAGTTCTTCTTCTCAACCTTCTTCTTAATTCATTTTTCTTTTCTCTCTTCTCTCCCTGTTATGCTATTACTGACTGATCAGTAGGACTAAACTCCCTGAGTCCCTGTAGTACAGGGCTTGTACTTTCTATTGTCTTCTTAACTAAACTCCCTGAGTACCTGTAGTACAGGGCCTGTACGTTCTACACTTCTGCTGTCTTCTTAACTCTTAATTAGTAATTCGTAGTCGTACCATGGTTTGATGAGATTGAAGAGGATACATTACTGTCCATTGTTCTTATAAGTACCCTACCACCCTATAACAGGGTCCCTGTTATGATCAATCCTACAATCCTACTGATAAGGTGATACCTGTGTACACTGAATCACTTAATTAAAAATTTAAAACTCTTCCTTGCTGCTTAATCTTCCTTGCTAATGCTAATAGCCATTGCTATCTGATCCGTATGAAAATTGCTGTGTTGTTGTTCCAATGCTATGAAATCATCCATCGTCAATTGCTGCTTAATTACCTAGTCACCTACTATCAACGTCCCTAGTAATCTATTTTTAATTTTTACTTTTTTACACTTGCTGATCCGTATGAAAACTGCTATGCTGCTTTTCCAATGCTATTACCTATCACAGATTGCATAATTTTCCAATGAGTAATTTCAGTACTACTGTTTTGAACCAGTAATTTCACTTCAGTAATTTTGAACGAGTAATTGCAATACTACTGTTTTATCAGTAAATCAATGACGATTGATGACTTTTGAACTTGTAACATTAATAGTAATTGGATACTATTTAATAATTGAGTATCAATAATGACTACTCAAATCACTGATTATTCTTTTGTCAAATCACAATTAGTATGGTCGGTGGTGCTCAAATGTCGGCTAAATCAAATGATCCCGGGTGGAAGTATTGCGCTCTTCCAGACCCAACCCGAAGGGAGAAAGTTAAATGCAACTTCTGTGATCACATATCAATGGGTGGAATTTTCCGATTGAAGAAACATCTTGCAGGCCAACGTGGCGATGTCGACGCATGCAAGAAGGCTCCTCCCGAGGTGAAGAGGGAAATTACTGAGTATTTGGAGAAGTTTGCTGCGAAGAAGAACAAGAGGGCTCAAGAGTTGAAAGATTTGCGTGGTGATGTTGAAATTGACAAAAGTGCAGATGACGCTGTCGATATCGGGGATTTGCAGAGGAAGAAGCCAAAGTTATAAGTCAAATGGACACTTATTTATTTAGAAACCCAGAAGATATTGTCAAAGACAGGGTGTTATCAAAGCAATCAACATTACCAGATAAGTTAGGTAAACAACGAAGGGCTAAGACATGTCAATATATAGCTCGATGGATTTATGAGGCTGGTAAAATCCTAATTCGTACTCGTAGATTTCGATTATGAATTTATGATAGTACATTTTAAAAACTGTAAGACCCTAATTGTAATAAATTAATAATTGTTTTATGATATTTTTTCTAATTAGGGATCCCAATGAATACTGTCAACCTCAACAACTTCCAAGTGATGCTAGAAGCTATAGGTCAGTTTGGACCTGATTTTAAGGGACCTTCCTATTATGAGTTGAGGGAACCGTTACTCAGGCAGGAGGTGGAAACTACTAAAGAAGCCCTTGCACTACATAGGGAAGAATGGAAGCGGTCTGGATGCTCGTTGATGACAGATGCTCGGACAGACAAACACAATAGAAGTATCATGAATGTATGCGTCAATAGCCGTTATGGGACCTATTTTCTCAAGGTAGTTGATTGTTCAGGTCAAATACACAATGCAGACTACATATTCAACCTTGTCGATTATGCTATTGAAGAAGTAGGAGAGGAGAATGTTGTCCAGGTGGTTAGTGGCAATGATGCAGCTAATCTTGCTGCGGGTCGCCAACTGAAGGAGAAGCGACCAATGATCTTTTGGACCCCATGTGCAGCACACTGCATCGACTTGATGTTGGAGGCGATCGAAAAGTTGCACTGGGTACAAAATGTCCTTAGAAAGGCAAAAGCGCTCACTATATTTATCTACAACCATCATATAACTCTGAGTATCATGAGAAGCTTCTTGGGACGTGATTAGGTCAGGCCGGGTGTTACTAGATTTGCTACAACATTTTTGAGTTTAGAAAGCCTTCTAAAAAACATGTCCAATTTAAGAAGGATGTTCGTTTCTGAAGAATGGCTCAAATGCAAATTCTCAAAGAGTCCTGAGGGCATTAAGGCTGCAACTATTGTTGGTGGGTCCCAATTTTGGAGAGGAGTGCAGTTGGTGCTTAAAATTTTCAAACCGTTGGTCAATGTTCTACGACTGGTTGATGGGGATAAAACACCTGCTTTGGGCTACATACAACAAGCTACGGTTGTCACACTTGATGAACTAGATACAAAGTTAGCTGATGATGAGCCGCTTCGCAAGCAGGTGTTTTAGATAGTCCGAGAAAAATGGGACAATAAGCTGAATCGACCCTTACATGCTGCCGGTAGTTGAACACCACCACTCTTTTTGTGCAATTAGTTTGATGAAATTAGATATTCATATTATACTAAGTTACTAACACTCAAACGATATAGGTTATTATTTGAACCCATTTTTGTATTGGAGAGGCCCTGACTGTAACGACCCCGCCTCCCGGTAACCCCCAATTAAGGGAGACCCGAAGGTCAGAGCCGTTATTCAATTAACATGATCAAAGGTTCAACAAATAATCAATAATAATTATGAAATTCTACTAACTAACTGGAATTTGGTATAAAATTAAAACTTTGCTTACCTTTGAAAACTTGGAAATCTATCTATCCAGAGCGTGAATTATTCTATCTAATCCTCCTTGCACTTTATTTCTTATTTCCACAATGTGTCACTTTACTGTTTGTTCTTTCAATTGTTGTTCCTAAAACGCCGACAAACAAAACGTCAGTTAGTATATCGAAATATACTGGTATGTGGGAACAACCAAAATCTTGCAAATATGGCTAACAATTTAATAATCACAATCAAATTAATTAACAAGCCAATTTACACTTTTCAGTAAGACATTCTCCACCGCTTTTGTCCTAACCCTGGCATACCCACCTTAGGGTTTCCTTTGCCAATGACTTAAGGCCACCTTCTCAATCCTGAGCTTGGTGCCTGGGGGTCACCACTCATGGTGCCCACTAGTCATGCAATATCTTAGGCCACCTCATTCCCGAGCTTGGTGCCTGGGGTCACCACTTAAGGTGTCCATTGGTCTACCCATCTGGGCCTGACCTTTGGCATCCATCAGGGTGGCATGTAAGTGCGAGAATCCATACTTCTATTATTAATGTGATAATCATAGTGACTTTATAGTTTGCAAGTATGAACATCCAAACTGATAATTTGCATTCAATGCGATTAACCATCCGGAAAATCTTCGAGAAACTAAGGCGGTTATTCATAATTAACCACATCCCTGATCTGACGATTTGAACAGAAATATCCATGCAAATAAGAATCCAAGCAAGCAAGCATTTTCAACAAGATCCTGAAATAATCACGTAATCCCCTTTTTATTATTCATGTCATCAAGATCCATTAAACCTAGCTTGCTTCCTAGGGTTTCTAATTCACTTTTAGGGTTTCTATTGTAATTAGGGTTTCCCTTCATCTTTTACTATTTTAAACCCTAATTTAATGCAATTGATCACCAACCCTAATTATTTCCACATCTAACCCTCAAATTCATATTAAAGGCATAATTAACCATTAATTAAGTTCATTAAGCCTCTTTTACATTAAAGCTATTATTTTTATCCCTTTAATCCATGTCAAGATCATTATACGCATTTATCATCAATTCATAGTTCATTATGGTCCAATTCACATATGAACTCGATTTGTCATTAATTCCACCTTTTATTCATAAGAAAACCCTAATTACTACATTTAGGGTATTTATCCACAAATTAGGAACTTTAATACTCGAAATAGCTTATAATCATGAAAACTCAGTTCTATACATGAAATCGAATAATTAAAGCCATTAGTAGTCCTAATTACCAACATTAGGGTTTCAAGGCTTATTAAAACATATTCATGCACATGAACTTTCAATTAAACTAATTATATGCAAAGTTCATCCTTTTTGTTCCTAATGTTCCTTTTTATCATTAACATGCTAGTATCAACTTTAATCATCCATTAAACCCTTATAAATATATTATTCATCTCAAAATAGGGTTCTTTAAACATTAATACATTAAAGTTGACATCTTCCATTACTTTTCGAATTGCAAGAGGAATCAAGCTTCAATTATATTTTTAATGGATTCTTCACGTTTTTTTTGATCAACTTTCATGTATAACATGTCCTTATTCGACCTACCAATTATTTACTATGAATTTAGCAAAACTCACTTACTTTGGGCCAATTGTAATCTGCCACGTGTCTTTTTTTTAGCTCGAACTGTTTCCTGGTTCGTGGATCCATCGCTTGGATCTGGCTCCCTTGCGACCCGGCTGACCCGCGTGTGGGTCATCTTCTCCGCGTGGACGGGGTTTCTAGTCCCCTGTTCCTCCGTGGAAACAGAGTCTCGCCGCCAGCCTTCTGCTGGTGCCTTCTCCACCTCGGACCGACGAACGAAGACTCCATCGGCTCTTGCACACCTCACTGACCCAGCAGCGACCTCCAGCAGTGCCGCGGCGGCTTCATGCCACCAAGAAACGTCAACATTGCGGCCCCTAGTTCTCTGCAGGAGTAGGGCCCCGACGAGCAGGAGAAACACGGCAACTGGCATGGGTTAGATAGCAAGGTCGATCGGCCAGATGTTGCGGACTTGATGAAGATGTCTGTACCCTCGCATAAGGGGAAGTCATCCCCCTTTTATAGATCAGCCTTAGGCCAGATCCCTGGAGTTCGGCTCCAGTGAGGAAACTTCCAAATCCGCACAAAACATGGGAACCAAAGGGTCTATCCAGTCCAATTTGATCTCCCAAGATCGGTTATCCACTCTTCAAGAGTCCTAGTGGATCAGGGAAAGCGATCCAACGAACTGATTTCACATTATATTGTTCCGTTTCTCCTAATCTGAAACAAAAAGCAGCTACCGTTGGATCTGGATCCAACGGATAGCAAGCCTCGTATTAGAACATCAATTGTTACATTTAATGTTATCCTTTACACTTTAGGAAACTTGTAAAATTCATATCTCCCTAACCGTTTGTTCAATTGATCCCAAATTTTGAGGGAAAGTTAATAATGACTTAATCTACCTCTGTACCAAATTTGGGCTCATTATATAAAAGAAAACGTGCCTTTTCTTTAGGTGCAAGATATTATTCAATTATATATATTTCTCACCTATTTTCTCTTTCCTTTGTCTTTAAATTATTATTCTGAGTTCCTTGATCCTCAAGGAACCTTAATGGCTCGAATTTCTATTTTCCTTTAGTAGAAACTATTTCCTTTTTAACAATACCACATAATCCATTAATAATGTATTCACATTATATTCCTATTTTCTTTTATAGGTATTTTTCTCTTTATTTCTCTTTTATTTTCCTCATTGGTATTCCTTTTATTATTAGGAATCCTTAAGATACAAAATTCCACCAAGGATAACTCAATTACACCTCTTTCCACTTATTTTCCACATTTTATCATTGTTTTCAATTTCTTTCTCAATAAAGAAATACTTAATTAATCTTTTCTTTCTTATTGCCTTTTCTTTGCAACTTTGGACTCGTTGGAACCCAAGGAACCCAAGAGGCACGAAATTCATCCTTGGATTACATTCCTTTGCCTTCTAGAGGTTTCTACCTCATTCTTTTCTCAAAAAACTCAATTATTCATTTACTAATTGAATTTCCTTATTATTTGGGCCCAATAGCCAATAAAGCCCACCACAATCATCAAGGCTATTGTAAACGAAACTCATTTATTCAAAACAAATTATATCATCATTTATTCCAATTTCTTTAATATGAGAAATTACATTTCTCACCAAAAGAACCCAAAACTGGGGTTGTAACACTGACATTGATAGTACCAGTTCGATTATGGATGGTCTCATGGAGTGCATTGAGACATTCTACCCCGAGCCAGATATCCAAGATGGAATCATCATGGAGTTACCAGCCTATCGGGATGGGTCAGGTTCTTTTGGAAGAGCAGCTACTATTCGACAACGAAATGACATCAACATAAATCCAGGTATGGGCTATAGAAGGGTCAAGGGTCTTTTTTGTTAAATAGATCTTGCCTTACTAATTTCAATTTACTCCTACCCACAGTTCAATGGTGGATAAATTTTGGTTGCGATACACCTTGCAAAAAATGGCCATCTGAGTGTTGAATCTAACTTGTTCATCGTCAGGATGTGAGAGGAATTGGATCACCTTCGAGATGGTAATATAAGCAACCATCAGATGAATTTTGTATATATTATTGCTATTATAAAATGACAATGTATGATTACTTATTTATGTTAATAATCTATTTCTTACGTAGATTCATACAAAAAGGAGGAATAGGTTGGATGTGAAGAGGCTTGAAGCATTGGTATTCATTCAATTTAATGCCAAACTCAAGGAGCGGAAGGAGAAACATGAAAAAGATTATGATCCAATAGAGTCTCAAGATAGAGACAAGGCTAAAGATTGGATGGTACAGCTAGACCCAGATGAAGAAGAAATTTATCCAGGTGCTGGACTTACTTGGGGAGAAGTTGCAAAAGCTAGTGGGGCAGAAGAAGTGGCAGAGACTAGGAAAAGCACAAGGTTGACTACTTCAAAGGTGGATGCAAAGAAAAAAGCTAACAAGGAGTATGGTGATGTTGAATCTGATGGTGATGATGACAACTACATGGATGGTGACAATGATCTCAAGGACATTGAGGCATCTTTAGATGATGAATTTGTTTACACTCACTCTACGGGCGAGGACTATGGTTTTTTTTGAAGTTTCTTTGCTTTTTAGCTTGTAAACATTCACCTGTGTTATTAGGAACCATTTTGATCTATGAAAGTCATTTGTAGCAGCAAAGTATTATTCAAAATACTTGATTGTTGCGTAATATTTCTTTTTGTTGGTGGTAGGACAATCACAATTTTTTACAAATTAATTTAAAACAATGTGAACCACTTTTTCAAAAAGCACCCGCTTTTTTCCGCTTCAAAACCCGCTTCCCGCTTCAAGGAGGGCAATTTGCACGCTTCACGCTTTCCAAAACACAGGTTGATCGTTTAAAGGGCAGACTTGTTGCTAAGGGATACACATGAATTTGGGGTTGATTTCTTCGAAACCTTTTCTCCCGTTGCTCGTCTTAACTCTATATGCATTCTTATTTCTATTGCTATCAATCAATGATGGCACTTATATCAAGGATGTTAAGAATGCATTTCTATATGGAGACTTCTAGGAGACTGTCTATATGTCACAACCTCTGGGTTATGTTGTTTAGGGGAGTATTTTGGGAAAGTCTGCCTTCTTAAGAAAGCTATTTATGGCTTTAAGCAGATTTCATGAGCATAGTTTGATAAGTTATCCCTTATATTGTACAAATTTGATTTCACACTGTCTCAGTGTGACCATTATGTGTTTTTCAAAACCACTACTTCTGGTATTATTATTCTCATTACAACTATTGCTTCCATTACAACTTCTTATTCTGACATCCCTATTGCATTTTGGAAAGCACAATGGTCCGACGCCAAATACTGTATTTCTGAACATCTCTACAACTTATCTGAATTCTTCCATGGCTTCATTTGCTGCTGCTTTATCTGCAATTTCTATTCCAAAGAATGCTCAGGAGGCACTGCTATACTCTGGGCGGAAACAAGCTATGGATGAGGAGTGGATGTTGTTCAATCCTGTGGACATGGGACCTTGTTGATCTCCCTATGTGTAGCAATCTTGTTGGCTGCCGCTGGATTTTTAGTATGAAATATTTGCCTGATGGGATAGTAGCGCCTAACGGCCAAACTTTTTGCCAAGGGGTACACATGAATCTTGGGTTGATTACTTAGAAACCTTTTCTCCTGTTGCTCGTCTGGACTCTATATGCATTCTTATTTCTATTGCTGTCAATCAAGGATGGCGCTTATATCAGCTGGATGTCAACACCTTTTGATGTAAAGATTTGCAGACACTGTATATATGTCACAACCTCAGGGTAATGTTGCTCATGGGGAGTGTTCTGGGAAAGTTTGCCTTCTTAACAAAGCTTTTTATGGCCTTAAGCAGAGTCCCCGAGCATGGTTTGATAAGTTACCCCTTATACTTCACAAATCTGATTTCACAAGGTCTCAGTGTGACCTTTATGTATTTATCAAAACCACTACTTTTGGTATTATTGTTCTCATTGTTTATGTGGGTGACATCATCTTGTTTGGTAGTGATGACACAAGGATTACTGATAAGAAATATCTTATGAAACATTTTGCAACCAAAGACCTTATGCGTCTACGATATTTTCTTGGCATGGAGGTATGACACAACAAGGATGGAGTATCTTTATGTCAAGGTATACTCGAGACTTACTGAATGAAATCAGAGTGCTGGGTTGTTGGCTTGCAGTCTCCCTTATGGATCAAGCACACTATCTATGGGCAAAATCTACTTAGCGCTTAGAAGATAAATTTTGCTATAAGCATTTGGCTGGCAAACTTTTATATCTCAATGTGACTAGGCTAAATATATGCTTTGTTGTTGGGGTTCTTAGTTTATGGATTGCACTAGGTAATGTCATTGGGAGGCAGATGTAGCATGCCCAATACTGAGATATTTGAACTTTGAAAAACGCACATGGACATGGACTATTGTATAAAAGAAATGGGCACCTCGATGTTATTGGATATTCTGATGCATTAATGTAGGGTGTAAGTTTGACAGAAGATCTACCTTTGGTTATTCTACCTTTTTAGGAGGCAATTTGGTTACTAGGCATTAAACCTGTAAATGGGTCGAATACATAGCGGATACTGCTAAAACCGTTATCCGAACAAAAATCCAATCTGATATCAGATCCGATATCCGACATATATCATACGTTAACATCCGAATCCGATTCGAACTGATAAATACTCGAATTCTTATAAATATCCGATCCGAACTTATTGTACTAAATGGCCGTAGAATCTTGACCTATTGCCAAGTTTTTGAAATAAACCTTTGAGCCAAATGCTTCATTTGTAGCTACTATGTACATAAGGTAACTTAACGACAGTCAACTGTGGATCTCACAGTGAACAAGTGAATGTCCAAGACAGTTTTTTTTGTTTAGATCACTGGAGAATCTCCATAACTTGTGATGTACTATTCTATAACAACAGAATAGTACTAGACATACTATTTTGGTAATCCAATTTCCATTTTAAAGCTGTCCAATGTTTGTTCGATCTGCTACATACTTACCACAGAGACTGCTGCATAAGCATTGGTATAAGTCTGGGAAGCCGGGATGCTTTACCCAAGCTTTTGTGTTTGCTGTGCTGTGCTCGACATGTATTTGGCGTCAGCTTACCCAGGGGCCTAGGACTGGCAATCGGGTCCTATCCGGTCGATTTCGGGTTGAGGTATTTAGAAGTCTTGAAATTGAATGTTATAATAAAATCTTCAAAGAAATTGATTTTGGGTCATTTCGGGTTAATCGGGTCTCAACAAAAATGCACACTAATAAAAAATTATAGGATTGGACTAAATTGCACATATGCATCCTGTCACGTCGACAATTGCCAGCCCTACCCAGGACAGATCTTGAAACGTATTTGACACTCTTAGCCACATCCAACCATTGTCTAAGTTTGCCTACATTCGTGGAGAATGAAAAAAAGGTAAAAACAATATTTGTCTTTCTTGTAAATCTTTTGAGTGTGATTTCTTCTTTCTCACTTACTAGGTTTTAAGAGATACTACTGTCAATAAATGTAATATAAGAACTTCCCCGATTTCGTTTAAAGCTAGGATGTACAATCAAAGGGACATTTAGCCATGAAAAACATTGTAATGTTGTTACTTTTGCATCTATCAGTTTGATCGGACAATGACTTGTGAGCTATTTTTGTCCGTCAGGATTGGTGACATACTAGGTTTTAGAGATACAAGTGTGAAAAAATGCTCCCCACCCATTTCATTTTAAAACTGGGACGTATAATCAGAAGGACATTCAACAACGACAAACATTACCATGATTGGAAGCACGCACGTGATTCTAGACACAAATGTGGACACAACAAACATGGATATGGGGCACAATTTTTTTTGAAAATAGAAGACACCCGCAATGGCAAAAAAAATGTATATGTTGGCCGTGGATTTTTTATGATGGATAAATTGTGTACATGTGTTGTTTTCATAAGTTTATTAAAATATTGGTCCGCAAAAGGTCTGTTTTTTACATTCCTTAAAAATGTCCTACTTTTACGTCTACTGGTGAATGTTTGTCTTGCTGATCATACTTTTTCCTATTATGTTTCTAGTTAATATTATACACCAAAAACCCTAAAATGTCTTAAAAGTTTTAGTCTATGTAACAATAATACATACAAAATCTAAATATGACAATGCATGTCTGGTTAAAAACTTAAAAGTTCCTTAGATTGTACATCCTAGCTATGAAATGGGTGAAGCTTTTGTTACATTTCCACCTTTCGTCACTCCAACGAAGCAGGTCCCACCTAGACATGAATGAGACACTGCAAAGTGTGTCCAATACGTTTGAAAGCGTGTCCTAGGTGTATTGTCCAATATGTATATGATACAAACACGAGTTGCGGGGAAGTGTGTGTGTGTGTGTGCGAGCGATTTCTACTCACCATGGTGTGAGCTTTGTATATAATGTTCTGTTGATTGAACCATAACTTGCAAGGTACTTGCATTCAGCCTCTTTCATCTATTGTAGCCAGAATATAGGACGCAATAGCATGATGAATGAGTCAAACTTTTATGATAAAGTAAACATAGACCATTATATAATTATATTTCTAAATAGAATAATGAAAAATTGAAAACATCACATAGACTACATACTCGTCAATAATTTCTTATAATTAGCAAATATATATATTTTCATCCTGCCTGTTGTGTCTGTTCTATAGTTTTAGAAATTGTCGCATTCTGTTTTGCATGCATTCTATATCTAGAACTGTGTTAGTGCTTCCTAGGTGCAGGGCATAACATGCATGATGCCACCAACAACAGTGGAGTAGTACTAGTGTGCTATCGTTCATTTCTTCATCAAAACTGTAGAGACTGTGGAGTGAACAATGCAAAGTGGGTGATCCATGGAGGTGGGTGATCCATGGAGTTGGCAATTAATTAAACATGTTGAACTTGTGAACATAAATGTCATCATGTATTCGCACCACCTTATAAAGGAATACAAGGGGGTCTTACTGAACTAATCTAGGCGAGTCGTCAACATCTTCCTTCCTCAATATGAAACATGAATCACTATCTTATGAGGGTGAGTTCATCTATTTTTGATTTTTTCTTGTAGTGAGTTTCAAATCCACCTCACACAACTTTCTTGGTCTTCTTTTGCATGGACTCATCTGGAACTTCATTCTCTAAACAAAGGAAAATCTGATTCCTGACCTCTTTGATCAATCAATCTGACAATTTTATCTGTCGTCGATGTTTATTTCCTTTCCCTGTGTAGAAAAGTCTGAAGATTCCTATTTGAATAAAATTTGTTTAACTCTTGGTGAGACCAGAAACTGATTAACTAATTTACTCGTAAATGTTGCGCTTTATCCACATCAAGTAGCTGTACTTGATCCTCGCTCCCTTAAGAAACAGTATCAAAGCTTGTCATCTTAGAAACTAGTGTCTTACCAAGTCGTAGTTACTACTGGTTCCGTTACAAGGTTTAAAGGCTCAGTTGATCAGTGTACTATATCAATGTATCTAAGAATAATAACAATATGACGTTTTATATAATGATAATCTATTTGTTTTCTAGCTGACCAATTTTTTTTTTCTGCTGGTAAAAGAAAATCTATTTGTTTTCTTGAGCTGTATTATATTTTCCATGGCATTCACCAGTTTAGAAACAAACTACTTCCAACTCCCAGGAGCTAGCAATAAGTTTTCCTTAAGCTCATGCCAAGACAATAAATTTCAAATATCCTCTGAATTCCAACTCACTCCCATGAGACCTAAACAAGTCCGCCATAATATGTTGGTTAAATATTGTTGGTATCTATATTTTTGATGAGAGGCAAAGGCAAACAGGAATTCTCAAAACCTCCTAATTATTATGCTTACACAGCTACTTTGATATACATTTATACGAAAGTGAACACTTGGGTTTGTTTCCAGGTTCTCACTGAACGAGCTGATGCGACACCGTGGAGGAAATCACACCAGCTGGATAAGGATGTGCTGCTTTTGAATAATCTTTCTTTCAACTTGGCAAAGCCGTTCTGCTGACTTTTTATGTGATTTCTTTCCGGGGGATGTTCATAACGTTTTTACTGCTTACAGTCAACATGTTTGCTGATTTATGGACGTCTTCTTATTCTGTTGCAGACATATGGTCTTGCATTCGTTAAATAATCAACTTTGCTCTGTACCTTCTTGCAAGGTTGTGTATTGCGCTCTGCGGGCCACTCTGCACCCTGGGTAAGGTGATGGTTCCTGACCGGATGAAGTAAACCACACCAATTCATACGTTGGGCTGCCTATCTAGACAGTGACCTACATAAAAAATAAAGGTTCGAGAAACTGACTGCAGCGGTATCTCATTTACCCGCATGCCGTCCCACATAATTTTCTGGTTCATTGCTAATTAAGATAAATACTTGATCATATTATAGGGCAATGGAATGAAAATCAATCACCTGTGTCGTGGGGCATCTTCATAACCCAACCAACCTACATATAGAGCGAATGGTGGTTCAAAGAAGTAATAAGGGCAGGATCGAATCACTTTTCTCTCGCCGTAAGGCACACAATCCTCCTGCCCTGCCATGCCTATACTGGGTACAAAGGTTATATGGGATGGTGCTCATTCTGCTTCGCTCACTGTAGTATTCTTTGTTTCTAATCAAAACATACATATCTAGTCTGACTGCAAGCTCAATGCAGTGAGTTATATATGTGCATGGGGTTTCTAACCATTCAATTTTGAATAGACAGTCTCCTCACTGTTGTTATTGACGCAAACACAATAAAAAAGATATTGAAAGTCACAAGTCAAGGCTGATGAATCCGATACATTTCTACTAGACCTGTCCTAATGAGAATTTATCTTGAAGATTAGGCAAGCTGATTTTATACTAGCCACACCTCACCGCAGTTAGATATGGTGTAATCACTGATCATATTGTTGTATACTGACATGGAGAGTCAATCTGGAAGACATCTACTTGATTCCAGAGATGAGAGCTTGGCATATTGCGGTAACATCAGCATTAGGGTGTTGCTTGATTTTCAAAAGCATTGGTCGTCATTCTTGTGAGCCGTAGATAGGACCTAAGATTAAAAAGCCCATTAATCTTGCCGTTGCTGCAGATACTATTGAGATAGAACCTATATAGCTCTCAAGCCTTAGTTTGCTTGTGGCTTTATGACACAAACTTTAGTTTTGGCTTCTCTTGGAGCGCTATCTATAGAAGAAGCATTGGATAGTTGGATGCGTTGAGTTTGAGTTTTTCCAGTTATGGTGAGGCCCTACTTATTATTGGCGAAAAACAAGATACATTCCAATATATTCTAACCAAACCCAATGACCATCCGGAGCATGGCTGTGTGAAGTCTAACATTGTTGAGATGAAGAATGGGCGGCAGTGTACCTGGGATAATGGATGTAAATGCTTGCCTTGTGCTTACCTCTCTAGTCACTGATTCTAACACACTAGCCTGTAGAAATCTGACAATGTATATGGATTGGCTTCTGACACAGGCTGAACCACTCTCAGTATATTACAGTCAACACTGTTTTGAAGCCCATCTCTCATGGCCAAGCCAACCAAGAGTCGGCATTGTCACACTGACTTGTGCCAGGGAAAAAATCACGTCACCGGAGTCCGAAGCTGATTTTAGGCTCATCCCATTGGTTTGGGTTTTCATTGCAGATCAACGGCATATCTACCCATAACAACTGACCGTTGACCCTTTCACTTGAAAACCTATGGCCATTATTCTGTTTTCCTTTAGTTTATTTAGGATGTGCGAGTAAGAATGTACACCCATGTGCTTTTCTTCTCCGATTTAAGAATTCACAGTTGTGATTTCCTGCATCATTGTGTAAGTGACACTTACAATAAGCCATCCATTTTTTGACAAAGATATAGCTAGAGGAAGCTATACTACTCGTGTAGAGATAGCCATATTTACAGTTGTTGGCCGTTGGTTTTGGCATGGATTAATGCATGCACCTTTAACTTGACATAATAAACACACTGAGTTGCAGCCATCGTCCACCGTGACCTTAGGGATTCCAGTCACGGAAATCTCTGGATCGAAGGATGCCTAAAATGTTGTATAGGTTGTAGTGCTGTTTACCATGAGGAAAATGGTGCATGAAAATCCGGTAGGCCTCATTGAATACGTTAAAGGGAATTATAGAAGTGGGCGATCTGGCCCCCAATTAGAATATGAAAAATCAAACTGGTACTATTCTAAGACAAGGAACTTGAGCTCTTACACTTTTACCTGCTGAATGATGATGAACTTTCACCTTTTGGAACCTTTTGTTTTCAACCTTTATTTTAGTTTTTAACGGGTTGTGGCCCATAAAAGTGATACATAAGGGGACCCAAGGCACTACAACCCAAGATCGTCCCTCTCTGACCTAGAAGAAGAACACGCTGGAGATAGAGGAAAATCTGTATTCATAAGTGGAATATTGAGTTGGAGAAGCTTACGAACAGGCCACCATGTTAATGAAGTAGGCCACCTCACCTTGATTGAATCCTCAATCTAAAGACAGCAAAATTCGTTTCTGAAAGATAAGTGAAATTATGGAAGTGAGATTCAAAAAAGTGACTGAACCATCAAATTGTGATCCAGCAAAGAAAGATTTATGGGCAGTGAAACGAGGTTTGAAAACATGTGGTGATTTCACCATAAATGGAAGTGAGGTTCACCGAACATGGTCCAAGGTTTGAAGATACACATCGTTGAATCTTAACTTGTGAAAGTAGTTACGAGCCATGAAAGAGGTAGAATATCATGCATCAACTTCTCTGAGCATGGTAGTATGGTTTGTTGTCATTGAAAATAGCTGATTGTAGAAACAAGAAACAACACCATGCTTACGTACTTATGCATTGGTTTCACTAGGTATGTAATGGATAATTGTATATAGATAACATAATAAAGCAAAAGGTTGTTCACTTATATCACATTTTGTGGGGAACATGTTGAAAAATATGACATCAGACACTACAATTGATTTTTTTTACTGTCATATTCCCTTTGACAGTAGATCGCATCAACAACTATATAATGGGAATGAAAGGTTTGTAAGACATATACTTGGTTCTGGAGCAAGTCCATCGACTATCCCTTGCTGTAGCGTGCTACTTTCTCGAGTTGCACCTGGACGACTTTCGACATCAGCCTCTTGGTTGATTATCATGGACGACAGATGACTGTCCTTTTAGCGGGTGGCAAAGACCTCCTCGTCTCTATAGTAATCCACATGGACCACCAAGAACTCTTGTCGTTCTGGATGAAAGAACAAGAAGGAATTGTCTCTCCTAGTCAACGTGCTAGCGTCGACTTGCTCTCCCAACTATCTCTCCCCGAGTATCCCTCCCTTTGACGGGCAAGACTTGTTCGGATTCTCACGTTACCACAACTGTGAGAATACAACAATTGTTAGAACTTATTGTTGCATCTTTGGAAGGCCCTGACTACCCCTCTATTTATAGGAGGGTCAAAGTTAGGATTTCCAATGTGATCGGGAGTTGAAGAGATGAAATTTCATAAATTTTTATAACATGCAACCATGAACCGGTCAGTTCACCAGTGAACCGATCCATTCACACTTGAGACAATCACTTCAACCCTTAAACCCATTGTTTCACTATGTTTCCTATTCACAATTGTATTGGCAATTAATATTCAATTAATGTGCAAAATGACGTCAACATCAATCCTTGATCTAATCAAATTCATCAACCAAACAATTGGTTTTCAATGTGAACCGGTCGGTTCACAGATCTGAGCTGATCAGTTCACTTGTTGAACTGGTCGTTTCAGAGTTCTGATTGCCAATGTTGATTTAAATTGATCTGACACTTGAACCAATTGATTCAACACTTGAACTGGCCGGTTCACAGTCCTTTAAGTCAGTTTTCAACTATTATTTTTTAAATTGAATACCTAAACACTTTAGTAATCAAGTTAAACATCATTCATGAATAAACTCCTATTCTAGGTGTATCTTATATGTGTGACCCTATAGGCTCCAATTTATGTTGGTAGTGAATGTCCATAACTAATTTACGACATCACAAGCAATGAGTGGTATCTAGAAAGACAACATTGCTGCCTAAGTAATTGGAAATTTAGAGAACAACTTCAACCTATAATCTACGATTGTTGTCACAGTAATTGTATAGTTCCTTTGCTACTGATATTTAGATTTAACTCGAGACATGGAATCATCATCCTCTTCAATGTTCAATCCATGTTCCTTGAACTGGAGTAGACTGTCTGAGATATATGTTAGCTCAATATCACATATTGACTCACACACACATAGCCATGCATTTCTCAATCTCTCTTATCAAGTGACCAGGATATCAAACTCATGTAGGAGGGACAAATCCCATCTACATCACTTAAGAGTCATCCCCATTTGTCAAATGCACATGAGAACCACCTCTATGGCAACCCTTAGGTCACAGTGGATGATGTCAAAGTACATCGAACAACACATGAAGAATGTAGTGATTTCAGGTCTAAAAACCACAATCACCACATCACTATGAGATATGATTTTGACTACCAATCATAGTTTTCATGCATCACTCTTAAGGTGAGTCTGTCTGATACATTATTATCTAACAAGTATCTATGTGTTTGGATTGATATCACATATTATGACTAATGAGATTTTGTCATCAACCATCACACACTCTAGTCTTATGTGTTATTGTTGTCTATCAACCTTCCATAATAACATCCGACTGGGGACATGACAAGAATGTATATACTCTTAACATCCGTATGATCTCATTGTTTAGGTCCTCAACCTGAAGACATACGTCATTGAGTAACATCATTTTTTAGACAATTATTATGTTACACCATTATTTCATAACTAAATAAAACAATGAAAAATTGCCTTTATTATTAATCAAATCGTATACAAAATATGCTATTACAATCATCATATGATTGGCTCTCTAGGCATACATACCAACAGAATCCCACTTGCACTTAGAGCCAATCACCCATGAACTTAACCCCAAGTGATCTAACACAACCTTCATGCTTCTGCTACAAAAGTGCTTTTGTCAAGGGGTCAGCCACATTGCTTTGAGTTGGTACTCTGCAAATCTTAAAATCTCCTCACTGTATGATCTCTCATATGAGATGGAATCACCTTTGTATGTTCTTGGAATGCTGATGCGACCTGGGTTCCTTATCTTGTGCAATAGCTCCATTGTTGTCACGATATAGTACAATTGCATATCTGATTCTTGGAACCACCCCAAGTTCTTAGATGAACTTCTTAATCCAAACAACCTCCTTTGCTACATTGGATGCAATAATATACTCGGTCTATGTTGTAGAATCAACGACTATTTGTTACTTGAAACTCGTACAACTTAAAACTCCATTATTGAGGCAAAACACAAATCTAGATTGTGATTTATAGTCATCTTTTTCAATATAGAAGCTTGCATCGATGTAACCTTTACCACCAACTCTTGTTCACCACCGTAGACAAAGAACTAATCCTTAGTTCTTCTCAAGTACTTAAGGATGTTTTTCATGGCAGTCCAATCAGCTTCATCGGGATTTGACTGATACTTACTAGTCATGCTCAAGGCAAACAAGACATATGAATGAGTAGATAACATTGCGTACATGATAGATCCAATTACAGATGCATATGGAATCATACTTATACATTCCCGTTCTTCATAAGAATTGGGACATTGAGCTCTAGAGATAGTAACATGATGAGACATGGGCAAGTTTCCTCTCTTCAAGTTCTCCACGCTGAACCTCTTCAACACTTTGTCAATGTATGTGCTCTAACTTAGCCCAAGAAGCCTTCTAGATCTATTTATATAGATCTTTATTATGAAGATATAGGATTCTTTGCCTAAGTCCTTCATAGAGAATGTATTTCCTAGCTAGGTCTTTACCATCTTTAAAGTAGGGATGTTATTCTCCATCAATAGTATGTCATTCACATACAATATGAGGAATAAAATCATACTCCCACTAACTTTCTTGTAAACAAATTGTTCACCTTCATTTTGACTAAAGCTAAACTCTTTGACTATTTTGTTAAATCAAAGATTTCAACTCTGAGATGCTTGCTTCAATCCATAGATTGACCTTTGTAGCTTACAAACTTTAATAAATTGCATCCTTTAGATTCGTAAAAACCCTTAGGTTGTGACACCTACACATCCTCATAAAAATTTATGTTAAGGAATGTAGTTTTAACATCTATTTTCCAAATCTCATAGTCATGATAAGCTACAATGGCAAGCATGATCTTGATGGACTTAACCATGACAATTGGAAAAAAAGTTTCATTATAGTCAACACTTTGAATTTGTTTGAAACCCTTTGCAACCAATCTACCTTTGTAAGTTTGTATGTTACCATCCATGTCAGTCTTCTTCTTGAAGACCCACTTGCACCCTATGGGTTTAACCCGTTCATACAGATCCACTAAGGTCCATACCTTGTTGGTGTACATGGATTTCATCGCAAATCTCATGTCCTCAATCCATTTATCAGATTCTGGTCCCTTAACAACTTCTAGGTAGATAGTTGGATCATCATCAGTGACCGACTCTTTGCCTTCTTGAATCACTAGATAAAAAATCTATCTAGATGAAGGCGTGTCCTACTAGATTTGTGAAGTTCCCGTGTTACATAAGAAATTTGAGATTTCAAAACAGTTTGTGACTCTTTATGTTCCTATTGTACCTCTATAGGTTCAATGCTTTCTTATTGGTCTAGAACCTCTTCAAGTTCTACTTTCCTCCCACTAATTCCTTTGGAAATGAATTCCTTTTAACATCTCTGGAAACAAACACTTTGTTGTCAGATGGGTTATACAAGTAGTATCCCTTAGTTTCTTTTGGATATCCAACAAAATAAAATTTATCTGATCTAGGGCGAAGCATTTTAGGAAACATTTTCTTGACATAAGCTTCACACGCCTAAATCCTCATAAAAGATATTTTGGGACACTTCCCAATCATATCTCATATGGTGTTTTTGAACCAATTTAGATGGTACGTGGTTTAGTGTAAGCACTGTGGATTCTAGAGCATAACCCCAGATGAAAGTTAGAAGATCAACAAAACTCATCATTGATCATACCATATCTAGCAATGTGCGATTCCTTCTTTCTGAAACACCATTGTGTTGTGGTTAGACCTATAAATGGACCGAATACATAGCGGATATTGCTATATCCAATAACTGAATCTGAAAAAAATTTTAATCCAATATCCCATATAATATCCCACCGATATCATGTAATAATATACGAATCCAATTCGAAATGAATAATACTCAAATTCTTATAAATATCCAATCCAAACCTAAAAGAATGAATTATTATTAATAGATATATTATATATAAAAATGTTGATATTACTATGAATATGTATGAAAAATATCTATATTTGCATAGTATTATATGTAGATAATACATATTTAATAATATATATATATATATATAATTGTCTGATTTGTAATTTTTGAAGCAAATACATGTATATCCGATATCTTATCCAAATTTTTTTGATACATAATTTGATATCCTAAATCCAATCTAGATTATGTAGATTTCAGATTTCTTTTTCTTCTAAATTTTAAATCCAGATCGAATGTGCAAATTTCAGATATCCATTTACAAGCCTAGTTGTGGTATTCTTGGTGGTGTCTATTATAATTTAATATCATTGTCTCAAAGAAGGTCCTCAAACTCTTGGCTTAAGTATTCTCCACCTCGATCAGAATGAAGTGACTTAGTACTTTTACCAAGTTAGTTTTGTACTTCATTCATGAAATCCTTTAACTTTTCAAGAGTTTCCAACTTATGTTTCATCAGGTAAACATAAACATACCTACTGAAGTCACCAGTAAAGGTAATGAAGTACTGATAACTGCCTCTAGAATTTGTCCTAAAAGGACCACATACATCAATATGTATGAGTCATAATAGATCACTAGCCTTTTCACCGTTACCCGTGAAAGGAGCCTTTTTCATCTTGCCCAACAAATAAGATTCACATGTATCTATTGATTTGAAATCAAAAGAGTCCAAATAACCATCTTTATGGAGTCTAGAGATGCAATTCTCACTGATGTGCCATAGACGACAATGACAAAGATATGTTTTGTTTGAGTTATGTTTTAGTTTTTTGGTATTAATATTATAATTATTTGTCTTATGATCCAGGAAACAAAGACCATAAGACATTGGGGAACTACCATAAAAATCTCATTTTTTTTGAAATTGAACATTGACCATTCTTATGAGATTCATATCCATCCTTGTACATATAAGATATATAAATAATGTTTCAACTTATGGAAGGTACAAAATAACAGTTCTTTAACTCTATTACAAGCCTCTTGGGTAGAAATAAATTATAAGTTCCAACTACAGTGGTAGCAACTCTTGATCCATTTGCAACACGTGATTCAATCTCACCCTTTTACAAAGGCTTACTTCTTTTCAGATCCTACATATTCGAGCATATGGAGATCTACATCCAGTATTTAGTACCCAATATGAAAAAGTAGATAAATTTATCTCAATAACATATATATTTGAAGTGGACATCTCTATCCCCTCCTTCTTCGTCAGTTCCTCCAGATAGAGAGGGAAATTCCTCTTCCAATCTCCAGGCTGGTGACAGTGGTGATAATTGGCTCCCTTATTCACCCCTCCCTTTGCTTTGAGTGCCAAAGACTTGGGCTTCTAGATAGCTTTCAACCTCTTATTACCTTTGCCTTTGCCCTTTGACTTCCCTTTTCTACTGATCATCATCACAGACTTGGGCTTGTCTTTCTTTATTTATGCTTCAACTGTTCTCAACATGTCAAGTAATTCTGACAACGGTTTGTCAAAATCATTCATGTTGTAGTTCATGAAAAATTGACTATATGACTCTAGTAGTGACTGCAGAATCACATCAATGATAACCATTGACCCAAAGGATATCCCAGTCTAGCAAGGTTCACCACATCCCAATAAGCTCGAGCACATGGGGATCTACTAGATCTCCTTCTGCCATGTTGTACTTGAACAACGCCTTGAAGACATCATATCTCTCATGTCTTGCCTAATCTTAGTATATGTTCTTAAGATGTGTTACCATCTCAATCACATCCATGTACTTGTGTTGTCTTTGCAACTCATACTTCATTGAGCGCAACATTAGACACTTGACATCGAAGTCTTCAGAGTGCTTCTTGTAACTACCCCTGTCAGCCTTAGGCGTAGTGGGAGCATGTTCATCTGGATTTGGTGTCTTCAGAACATAAAACTTACACTCATGTGTGAGAACAATTCTCAATGTACTAAACCAATCATGAAAATTATTCTCATTTAACTTGTCCTTCTCAAGGACTGATCGCAAGGAAAACGTGTTATTGGTTGCCATTTAATTCTATATATATTTTTTGCAATTTTGTCAAAACACTTTTTTGATATGACTTGATTAAAATAAATTTTGATGATGTTTAATTAGGTCTTTAATTAGTTACTACTCCCACTATTTTATTCAAATTGATTACCCTCACATATCAATTTAGAATATTGCAGCGTACAATCTTCTAGTGATCTAAGATTCATTTTTCATCAAATCATGAGTCAGCTTTGGTTGATCGCCCACAACTTGACTATTTAGGTAGGGTGCATAACTCCTTGTGACAGTCATATAAATAATTCTAGGTACTTAATATAATTAAGATCACCTAGTTAAGTCTGACCAAAAAGTTAACACGATAGTAATGCATCCTACTTTGGCAGGCGCACATAACTACCATCACACTTCCACGAGATGGACTGCACACCACACTTTGGCGTAACCTACTCTTAGTCAATCACGTTTTCATGTGTGTTTTTTAT
Source organism: Alisma plantago-aquatica (assembly GCA_963693085.1). Lineage (NCBI taxonomy): Eukaryota > Viridiplantae > Streptophyta > Magnoliopsida > Alismatales > Alismataceae > Alisma > Alisma plantago-aquatica. The sequence continues at coordinate 973,587,930 of OY856411.1, read as the reverse complement.
GAAAAATATAAGACTTAATATGTTTGATTGAGGGATTTTATATTTATATAAATATTTATACATATCCAATCACCACATAATTATAATACGTATCATATACATACTACAATAAAAAATGACATATGCAATTATAAAACACAAGTAATGGTTATGGCCATACTAATGTAATTTCTTGGAGCCACAAGGAATTACTACCACCTAAGGTTCACATCATATGTAGAAATCTGTTGCTGATGAAAATATGTGCTCGAACTAATCTAGGTCGATCGGTTTAACTCTTGAACTGATTAGTTTGCCTCCGACACAGTCGGTAAGTCTTTTGAAACAGTTGTCTAGTCTTAGGTTCAAGCGATGTATGGAATCCTCCAGTCAATTGGTTGGACCACCAGTTGATAAATTCACCTCATGTCGTCTTGCCTCTTTGGTCCTCCAACTAATCAGTTTGACTTTTGAGCCGATTGATTCATCTTGTGCCGAACATCTTGTTTTCCATAACATGATATAAAACTATCCTATGTAACATATTAGATGATAATAAGGAAAGTTGGAGTTACATTCGAGGGGAGTATAGGAAGGAAATAATTAATACTTTTACATATAAAAAAGGAGAGAGACTCATTATGAAACTAAGATATAAATAAGATTAACAATCATCCACACAAGATTGATAGTGTTATTGACCATAACCATGCTAACATCCACCATAAAAACCAACTTTTAGGGAGACATGTCTAAATTGCATATATATCATATCATATATATATTATACATGATCATATGTGATATTTAATCGGATATGAACATTAATCATTTCAAATATTCACATCGTATGCAATTAATAAATGATGAAAATTAAAATCAGATCATATCGATTAAATCTCAAAATAATAAATTGACGTGGTTCTAATACCAATATTGAGAAATATGGCATCATATACGGCAACGGAAACAAAATTTTACTATCATATTCCTTTTGACAGTAGATCATGTCAATAACTATGTAATAGGAAGGGAAGGTTTGTGTGGGCTCTGATCTCCAAACCATGACATAAACACGATTAAAACTTAGCGGAAGCGAATCGGTAATCAGCGGAAGACAAAAATCACGGGAAATTAAAACTTTTCGAGATAAGGACTTGGATCCATAAAAACTTCTTTCATAAAGAGAGATAAACTGTTTACATCTCATGATAATTACTTCAGAAGTAATTATATACATCAAGATACAAAATCTCAAGATCACTAAACAAAAGACTCCAAGACCTGAGAGTACAGAGGACACATAGGACTGACTCTAACTACACCACATGGCAGGACAATCTCCACCTGAGATTACTGCTGCCCCTGGTGCTGCTGCTGCTGAGACTGATCACCTGTAGGCTGGTTCCTTCGTCTCCGACGTCCACCTAAAAAGTTGAAGTCTACGGGGTGAGACAATTATACATAATTGTCCCAGCGAGAGTTATAACTCTTTGCCATAAGCTTTATTATAACATCAAAGAATATCTTAAGCAGTAAAGACTTCAAAGTATTCTATAACAGTTGCAGGTATAACAAGATTTCTACAATTTAGGAGATATGGAGGATATAAACACTATTGCAATGTAACATCAATCAACTAACTTGGAGTCATCTCTAACAAGTTATACTACATGGTTGATTATGTTTTACAAACAACATTATGCCCTATGGAGATGAGGCATACCACTCATACTCCAACTGATCGCTGAGAAGTCACATCGGTATCATACATAGGTCATTAAGAGAGCCGGATTCTCATGACCTTCACCTTCCTCAGTCAGTAAGAGGATCACTTGTAGGTCATCTCGTGTCTCTACTACTATAGCTCACCAGGGTAAACTGGTCCTTCGCTATTCTAGAGTCACAGTGGCGTTCTGTACTCTGTTCGTCATCAGGAGGTTTCATATTTACCTACCACTGATACGGATATCTGTGCTTTCTTCGTCATCAGGAGGTTTCATGTTTACCTACCACTGATACGGTATGGAATTATAGTGAAGGATGGATGGATTACACATCTACATCACTTTCCTACACTAGGATGTAAGGTTCTACACATCCATGTACCCCACCACTACTACAGAAATAGCATTCAGTGTCGCTTTTCTGGGCGTCGGTTTTTAAGGAACACGGACGCCTTATATTAAAGGCGTCGGTTATTTCGAAGAACCGACGTCTATATTCAAAGACCAGCCAAACACGGGTACCGCTTTGTATACAGCGTCGGTTGTTTATACAAAACCGACGCATTATTTCATCCAATTTTCGAGCGAAAAAATAATGTCACTTTCGGCGTCGGTTATTTAGTTAAAACACCGACGCTTATGTGCGATGGAAATTTGCGCGAAAAGTGTCCTTTTCCGCGTCGGTCGTCCTTTACTAACCGACGCTGAATGGGGTTCCCGCCAAACATTTTCACGAAAATATCGTCCAAATGGACGTCGGATGTTGCCAACGACCGACGGTAAATATGTTTAGGCGTCGGTTGTTGTCAACAACCGACGCTATTGGGGAACTTCATAACCTTCGATCGCCCGACTCTTCCCCTCATTGCTACCCTATTTCCATATTGCGGCGATTTCTCCGGCGATTTCTCTGTAATTTTTCTCCGGCGCTTCTCTCCGGTGCCCCATCTCCGGTGTCCCCTCTCCGGCACCCCTCTCCGACACGTTTCTTCTCTGGCACCCCTGCGCCGCCGCCACGCCTGACAACCGGCGCCCCTGCTCCAACCGCCTGCGCCGCCGCCACGCCTGACAACCGGCGCCGCCGCCACGCCTGGTGCCCACCTGCCTGCCACGCCTGAGAACCGGCGCCGCCGTACCCCCTTCTCCTTCTCCTCCGCCTGGCCGCTGCCTGCCTGCCGCCGCCTGGCCGCCTGCCTGCCTGCTGCGGCTGACGCTCCTGCTCGTCGGAGTCACTGCCGCTGGTTCTGGAGCTCGTCGGCCGCCACCCACGTACTCAACCAGCTCGACCTCACCCTACTCTTCTTGCCCAGGTACCTGCAGACCTACCCAGGCGCGAAATTGGTTCTTTATGTGCTGACCTAATCTGTTGCCTAATCTGTTTGCACGAAATTGGCTCCCTACTCTGCTTGCTTAATGTGCCTAATCTGCTTTAAGTGGTCCTAATATCATAACATGATAGTTTTATTATATGATTTGTGGCACTTTAGGGTGTATATACATGCAAATTATATAAGTGATAGATGTTGGATGTTTGTCAAGGTTTTTTGAAGATTGAATAAGTGATAGATGCTGGATGTTTATTTATTTCATCTATCCATGTTGCCTATAGTTTATAACATTGCATTGTGAATTATTGCATGTTTGAAACTATGAAATTCTTGATTTATTAGATGATATTCAAGAAAACCCTAGTTTGATGAGCATGTTGTTAATCATGTTAATTATGATTCTTCTATATATTCTGATGTCATTATATAATTATGTGATCCCAACATATTAAATTGAATTAGAATGATTTCATGAATTATAGGGTTTATATAAGAATGACAACACATGTATTTGTTGGCCTAGAAACCCGTCCAAGATTTACTCAGTAGGAGTAAATCTTGGATAGTCCCCAGTTTGGGACTGTTCTTGAACACCTAATCTCACTTAGGATGTAAGTGTATAATGTGTATTGGGTTTTCGAGAAAATTTCGGTAGCATTTCCCCGTTTGTTCTCTAAGTACATATGTACTTAGAGAACAACGGGGAAATGCTGCCGAAATTTTCTTGAAAACCAAATACACATTATACACTTACATCCTAAGTGAGATTAGGTGTTCAAGGATGGGATAGGTGGTACACATTTATTATATATAAGATTGACATCAAATGTGTTTGTTGGCCTAGAAACCCGTCCAAGATTGACTAATATATACTTGTTTCCTAATATATACTTGTTTAAAAGGTTAACTGATGTTATACAACTTTTTCTGAAAATATATAACATCGTTATATGTACTTACACTTTGTTAATACTAATATTGTGCAGTCTCTGTCTTCCCATAACAATGACTATGAATTGGGCCTCTATGTCAATGTTAACGTTCCCTATTGAAGAACAATTGGACATCATCCTAGATGATCGTTCCTTAAACCAATTGGTCATACCCAAACATTGGCGTTTTCTAAAAGGAAGACACTACATGCCTGGTAAAGTGACCCTAACTTTTGGAAATTATTCACATGTAATCGAGGTTGAGTATGATTTGGCGGGAAATCTTGTATCAAAATCCGGTTGGCATGATTGGATTGGAGAGTTGTATCTGGTCCGTTGGAATAGGCTTTTTCTCTGTCCAGTTGGCGATAATTCCATCAAAGTTTGGATAACCAACAACAACTGCGACACCCTCGATCATCTTCTGCGGTATGAGCGCAAGGCGTCGGATATCATCTATGAGGAATCGGAATCTGAGGCCCCTATCAGTTCAGATTCGTCTAAATACAGTGAGGAGCTTCGTGACACAGCTTCATCATCAAAAAGAAGTTACTGATGCATGCGGGACCATGTTGGTGTAGTATTTAGTTGTCTATCTATCTAGACTTGTCTGTAGTAATAGTTTTTTTAATTATGCGCATGTTTAGGGGTACACCAACCCCTTTGTTTAGTTATTGTTATAACTAAAGTGTGTGTTCCCATGAATGGAACTGTAAGTTGCTACATGAATGCTTATAACTGAAGTGTGTGTTCCCATGAATGTTCCCATTTACATGATTACACTACTATTTTCTCATATTGTCTTGCCTCAAAAAAAAATTCTTTTATTGTTTAGTCTATTTTAATACGACATACTTGCTTATATCTTTCTTAATGATGAACTGTAATACGACATACTTGCTTATATACTTGTTTCCTAATATATACTTGCTTTCCTAATATATACTTGCTTTCTCTGATCATAGAATGGATAGATCATGGATGTCCATTCGTAATCGTTGCACCCCAGAGTTTATATCTGGTCTTGATCAGTTTATTAGATTTGCCGAGGAACATAGGAAAAAACCTACAGATAGGTTCTACTGTCCATGTAGGCATTGCGGTAACAACTTGAAACTCAACACTGGTGAGGAAATCAAAAGTCATGTCATGTGCAACGGGATTGTACAAGGCTATACAGAATGGCACTGGCATGGAGAGATTTCAAAATCGAATCCAGTAGATGTCAATAGCAGTGCTTGGGTGGAAGAAGAAATTGCCTCCGATGACGTAAATGTGAACGAACCAGTTCCAGCAGACATTGTTGATGCGATGCTAGATAGTTGTAGGGTAGAGCACACCGATCCACCTCCTATCTTTACAAACATTGTGCATGATGCTGAGATACCGTTATACACAGGCTGTGCTAAGTTTACGAAGCTTAGCGCTGTGCTGAGATTGTATAAGTTGAAAGCTAACAATAGATGGAGCGACAAAAGCTTCACTGAATTGTTGACTTTGTTGAAAGAAATTCTTCCTGAAGGAAACGAGCTGCCAATCTCAACATACCAGGTAAAGAAAATGTTGTGCCCAATGGGAATGGAGGCCAAAAAGATACACGCATGCCCGGATGATTGTGTATTATTTCAAAAGGACTATGTAGATTTGAAAGATTGTCCAAAATGTGGTGCGTCACGATATAAATTGACGACTTCGGGGGAGTCCAAAACTGGTTCTCCTGCCAAGGTGTTGTGGTATCTACCTATAACATCACGGTTTCAACGCTTGTTTGCAAATCCAAAAGATGCGAAGAATTTGAGGTGGCATGCAGATGTTAAGAAAAATAATGATGGGATCCTACGACATGCGTCTGATTCCCCACAGTGGAAGAAGATTGATGTATTGTTCCCTGAATTTGGTGAAGAAGTCAGGAATCTAAGACTTGGGCTTTGTACAGACGGGATGAATCCGTACGGGACATTGAGCAGCCAACATAGCACTTGGCCAGTCATGCTTGTTATATACAATCTTCCTCCCTGGCTGTGTATGAAAAATAAGTACGTTATGTTGTCATTGTTGATATCGGGCCCTAAACAACCCGGAAATGATATCGATGTTTATCTTGAACCTTTGATTGATGACTTAAAGAAACTTTGGGCTGAAGGTGTGATGACCTATGATGCTTCTGCAAGAGAGACATTTCGTTTGCATGCTATGTTGTTTTGCACTATTAATGACTTTCCAGCATATGGGAATTTGTCTGGATATAGTGTCAAAGGAGCTAAAGCGTGTCCTATATGTGAAGAAAACACTGATTCAATAAGACTAAAATATGGCGGCAAGACTGTATATCTTGGTCATCGAAGGTTTCTTTCAAAATTCCATCCGTATCGTAGGAAGCGCAAAGCATTCAATGGATTGAATGATGAACGGAGTGCACCTAAACCTATACCAGGGGATGTTGTTTATGAAAGAGTAAAAGACATTGTCAATGAATTTGGTAAGAAATCACAATGTAGTATGGCCACACGGAGTGACAATTCTTCATTAAAAAAGAAGTCAATATTTTGGGATCTTCCTTATTGGAGTTCTTTGTCAGTCAGGCATTGTATCGATGTAATGCACGTTGAGAAAAATGTTTGTGATAGCATCATTGGTACTCTATTAAATATACCAGGTAAGACTAAAGATGGGATAAAATCCAGACTGGACCTATGTGAAATGGGAATAAGGTCAGAATTAACAGAATTACGTGAAATGGGTAATAAAAGAACATACTTACCTCCCGCTTGTTACACGTTGTCTAGAAAGGAGAAGAAAACTTTTTGTGAATGCTTGGTAAATGTTAAGGTGCCACATGGTTACTCATCCAACATCCGTAGATTGGTATCAATGAAAGATCTGAAGTTGATAGGTCTTAAATCTCATGATTGTCACACTCTAATGCAACAAATATTGCCCGTGGCAATTCGATCTATATTGCCGAAGCATGTAAGGTTTGCAATTACCAGACTTTGTTTCTTTTTCAACAGTCTATGCAGCAAAGTTATTGACCCTGATACTCTCGATAATTTGCAAAGAGAAGTGGTTGTTACCCTATGTCAGCTTGAGATGTATTTCCCTCCTTCGTTCTTTGATATCATGGTACATCTTGTTGTCCACTTGACTAGGGAAGTGAAAATCTTGGGACCGGTTTTCTTGCATTGGATGTATCCCTTTGAACGATACATGAGCGTTTTTAAAGGTGATGTTCGAAACCGTTATCGTCCTGAAGGGAGTATTATTGAAGGTTATGTGGCGAGAGAGGTTATGGATTTCTGCAATGACTTTCTCAGTGGTAATGACACTCCTGATAATGACACGAATATTGAGGAGGGCAAAGGAATTTTGGGATCACGGGTGAAAGTAATCAGCCGTGAGCAGTTGGAACAAGCTCACTTGTATATTTTACATAATATGGACGAAGTGAGTGTTTATATCGAGGAACATACCAATTTCATAAAGAGACAACATCCTCGAGCAAGTTCAATGTGGCTTGCTAGAGAGCATAATAAGACTTTTACTAAGTGGTTTGAAGATAAAGTCTTACATCAACTATCTCAAACACCAAATGATATTACAGAAACTATCAAATGTCTCGCCTTTAAACCAAAACCGAATGTTATGTCTTATGAAGGGTTTGACATTAATGGATTCACATATTACACAAAGCGCCAAGATGATAAGAGTGTCGTCCAAAATAGTGGGGTCACTCTTCAAGCGTCAACTATGTACTTTGCAAGTGCAAAGGATAAGAGTCCACGTGAAGCTAAAATGTCATATTACGGTGTCATTGAAGACATTTGGGAGTTTGACTACATAGATTTCAATATTCCGCTCTTTAAATGTAATTGGGTTGATAACACCAAAGGAGTTATAGTGGATGAATTGGGTTTCACTTTGGTGAACTTTGAAATGATTGGCGAGAAGGCTGAACCATTCATATTGGCATCACAGGCAAAACAAATATTCTATATCGATGATCCTGCAAATGATAAATGGTCGGTTGTTCTTCATGGTAAAAGACAGTTCATTGAAGATCCTATAGATGAAGAAGAGTACTATGATAAGTATGATGACTCCAGTCCATTCTCAGTTGGGTTGCCAACTCCATAAAATATTGAAGCTAATGATGACTTATATGTGCGCGGAGATCACAATGAAGGATTGTTAATTGATAAAAGATCACAATTTTAGAGACATGTATGTTTATACAAATGGTAAATGTTTTCCTTTTTCTAGTTTATACAAATGCTAAATGTTTTCCTTTTTCTAGTTAATACAAATGCTAAATGTTTGCCTTTTTAATGACATTTTCAGATGCGCGGAGGCGGCTGCAAAAATGGTAAAATACAAACGTTTAGAGTAATGTTTGCTTTTTTAATACAAATGCTAATTTAGTGTGTTTATTTTTGTCAAATTTTAGGTTGATGATGCACATGTACCCACTGAAGCACTGGAGCAACTTGATGTGCGGAGAGGGACATTCCAACTCAAGATATCGTCTACCGTTTCCTCCTCCTCCGCAGTAATATCCTCATCTCTAAACGTTTCTCGTAGGATTCTGAACCCCTTCCTTCCCTCTACTGCATCGAAGCCATGCTGCAGTTGAACCCTTTCGCCGAGCCCTACCCGGCCAAGTAGGCGTCGCCTGAAGTACCACCGTCGTCGTCGTCTCCACCTCCATCGCAACTTGCTGTGCTAGTCCTGGCAGTTTATCACCCCACATGCCTTCCTCCCCAGTTCCTGCCGCTAGATGACCACACAATGGATCCAAGAGGATATGCAGGAGTTCGCCAAAGACTATAAGCTGAGTATACTCATCCTATAGTCTGTGGTGAACGCCTGCATATCCTCTTGGATTCCATTGTGTGGTCGTCTAGCGGCAGGAACTGGTGAGGAAAGCATGTGGGGTGATAAACTGCCAGGACTAGCACAGCAAGTTGCGATGGAGGTGGAGACGACGATGACGGTGGTACTTCAGGCGACGTCTGTTTGGCCGGGTAGGGCTCGGTGAAAGGGTTCAACTGTGGCATGGCTTCGATGTAGTAGAGGGAAGGAGGGGTTCAGAATCCTACGAGAAACGTTCAGAGATAAGGATATTGCTGCGGAGGAGGCAACGGAAGATGATATCTCGAGTTGGAATGTCCCTCTCCGCACAGGAGTCTGTGAGGGAGATACTGGAGGAGAGTTCTATACCATACACAGGCGAAGAAAGACATCGATACCATACATGAGGTATTATATATAGTCTCATTAGTTAGTATAAAATATATCAATCTTATTTTTATATTATTACTTATATACATCATTCTCTTTGCAGGTGTTTAAAACTGACCACACTATAGGCAAACACTTAAAAAATGTACATGCTCCATATACGAGGGAAGCATTAGATGAAGTAAGAGAAGAATGGGCAATAGTTGTACAAACAGTGGCAACTGTAAGATATAATTGGGATGTTGATAGTGATGATGAATGATACTTTGTAAATGAATGTTTCTGAATGTTAAAACATGTATTTGAATGATTCTATATGTGTGAACGTGACAATTGAATTGATGTCTGAATGTATCTACTTGTGTGAATCTTTTTATGTTAATTTTGCAGGTTTGTGGCCTGTTTGTAGGCTGATATCAATGGATGTCGTAAACCTGCAGTTCAGAAAACTGAACTGCAGGTTCTCATCCTGCTGACCAGCCACAGTAGGCCTGCAAACAGATTTATAAAAAAAAAAATAGATATAGGCGTCGGTTATTTACCGATAACCGTCAGCACAGACTTACAGCGTCGGTGTTTTATAAAACACCGACGCCAAAAGTGTTCGCGCTACAGGAAATGGGAGTCATCTAGGACACTTTTCTGCGTCGGTTGTTTAGTATATAACCGACGCAGAAAGCGTCCTAGATGACGCCGTTTTCTGTGGCGAGAACCCTTTTGGCGTCGGTGTTTTATAAAACACCGACGCCTTTATATTAAATAGGCGTCGGTTTTTTAACCGACGCTGAAGTGTCCACCCTTTTAGCGGCGCCCACATAGGCGTCGTTCAGAAACCGACGCCAAAGGGGGTTAAACAATCGACACTAAAAGGCACTTCTGTAGTAGTGCACATACTCAAAAGTATGTGCTCCAGGAGTTCCCTGAGGAAAACCTGTTTCACCATCACTTAAACTCTGACAATGATGGATCTATGATCAAGGCTCTACATTATACTTGATTAGTTAGGTACATTCAATATTCTTTAACAGCATACATTGTTCTCCAAACAATAACAATAGCATAGCAGCTATAAAAGAAGAATACTAAATGTAACAGGCCTAACTCATATCAATCATCATTTCTCATTATCCTCATCACAAGTCATCTATAAGGCATGACCTTGATGGTATTCATGGCTCTCACAGCCCATTATCAGCATAGGATGCCACTGACAAGGCATCAAATTACCTTACTTATTCATAAGGCTAACAACATGCCTTTAATGAATATAACATCGACATCCATACCTGGATATGATTACCTTCATATTAGAACCTGCATGGTTAATACAACTGATAAAGGTAATACAAAAATAAGGAATATACTTCCTACTCTTGTCATAAGAGTTAAATCTCTAATTCACATCAAATAGAGTTTAATACTCAAAAGCATGCCATTACCCTTGAATTAGGGTTTACTATTCACATTACATGACATCACCCTTGAATTAGGGTTTACTATTCACTTTAAGGTGAATTGAACTCATAACATCATCATGTATGAGTAACATCTTCATTGATGCTCTTAGATTAGTTAAAGGTTCATTATTTATCATAATTAGGGTTTCTATGATCTCACACAGGTGGATCATACCCTAATTATGCTCAATCCTGTGCATTGGAGATGCTTTAATTGAGTTTTCACCTGAAAAGGGTACTTTCTCTCTCTAGAAGTACTTTCTCTCTCTAGAAGTACTTTCTCTCTCATCATAAAGTTAGGTGATGTCAACATCACTCTAGATCAGGTCAGATTAAGTCATCATAGGCTAACATAGCCCAAAACATCACCATCATGTGATTAGGGTTTGATTTGATCAAGGTATTACTTAATTTACCCTTCAGGGGTATTTTGGTAATTCACCCCATTGATCATCATCCTGGTCAAAACCTTAGTCAATTAACCCCTTAATATCCTAGGTTGTCATTAGGGTTGATTAGGGCAACATTGAACCATTTATATCATCAATTGATTGAATGAAGTCAACCTTGAATCACATTGATCGATCTTCAACCATCAATCTCCAATTGATTTGAGATCGTTTGAAAGTGTTGACCGTTTAGCTAATTTGACTTTCCAAGACCGCGAGCCCTCCTCTAACTCCAAGACCGCGAGCCTCCTCAATTGGTCCAAGACCGCGAAGCTCAAATTGATGTTAAGACCGCGATGGTCAAGTTGATGTCAAGACCACGAGGATCATGAAGACCGTTTGCCCTTCTTTGACCTCAAGACCGCGAGGCCCCTCGTGACCTTGAGACCGTGAGCCCCCTCTCGGTCTTGAGACCGCGAGCCTCCTCACGACCTTGAGACCGCGAGCCTCTTCACGACCTTGAGTCCGCGAGCTCACATGGTCTCAACCACTTGGACCATCAACAAGATTCAATGATACAACCGATAATGTTAACCCATGTTGAAGCCCTCAAAAGGTCAGAGTTATGTTGACCACTTATGAATTGGGTTAATTAAGGTTATGCTTAACCAATTGGTCATTCAATTGACCCTCGATTGTTGACCAATTAGGGTTGAAATCGATTTAATTAAGGTCTATCGATGTTCACCCATCAACACTCAACAATGTGACTCCACACAAGGTTGAACCCTTCAATTGAGCTCCAATTGGGCCCAAACTTGGCCCAAACGGTCTTGAGGTCATGTGGGTGGTCCCCACATGGTCTTGAGACCGTTTGCCCAAGATTTCATCAAAGTATAATATGATTTGATAGGGGTTGAACCATGATTGAACCACAAAACAGAATTTTGATTAAATTGATAACTTATTTGCAATTAGGTCCTCAACTGGTCAAATTACTTAACCCTAGACCTTCAAACGGTCTTGGGTGATTGTCCTATTGGTCTTGAGATCGTTTGGGTGACCCCTAAACGGTCTTGAGACCGTTTAGGTCAATCAACCCTAAAAACCCTAATTAGGTCACCATAATTTCAGTACTGATTTCACCTAGGGTTAGCCCTAGTATTCACCCTTCAACTCTTAGCCCATTTGGAATTAGACCATCAAACTTGGTGGGTTGTTAATTAACATTATTTTGAACAGTAATCTCATACGGTCAACGCCTGGTCAACGACCTTACACGGTCTTGAGACCGTTTGCCCAAGAAGGCAATTTCAGACCGTTTGAGAATCAGGAATAAATTCATTTAAAGTTGTTACTTAAAAAGGTCATATCTCCCGATTCCTTTGGAGTTAGCCTCCCAAATATTGAGGGTAATTAACCTATATAATTAGGAACAGATTTCTTATACGGTCCACGCTCGGTCAACGGGGCCAAATGGTCTTGAAGACCGTTTGCCCTGTCGCGGTCTCGAGACCGTTTGCTCACCTCGCGGTCTTGAGACCGAGAGAGCAAACTGGTGAGACCGTTTAAGAAAGTGAAAAGCGGTGGATTTTTCTTGGAAATCACGCCTTCATCTCCTAGCTCAAGAACAGTATGAATATCCCATGGATTTTCTTGCAAAATAACAGGGAAAAGTAGGGAAACATGAAGAACTATCATCTAACCGCATATAAGAGATGTATATAGTAAAGCATGGGTTTAAAGTTATAAAACCCGCCTAAAGCTTGCTTCTTGAGCTCCAAGATTTCAAGATCCAAGCTCTAATGGCGTCCTTGAGTTCCCACAGGTTGGCCAAGGTGAAAACTCCAAGGAAAGATGAAAAGAGATGGCTAGAAAGGTAGAGTTTCAAGAGTTAGCCATGAAGTTGACCTTGAATTCGAGTTCTAACCATGGAATTAGGCAAGAAGAGGGGTTCAAACCTACCTTGCACCCTTGGTCATTCCCCTTGAGCTCCAAGACAGTCCTTAGTCAGCCAAGCAAAGAGGAAACAATGATATGCACGAAGGAAAAGTTCCTTTGCTTGAGAGGTGAAGTATACATATACTTGGGTGATGTTTCATTAAAGGCCCATAAGTTTCCCCATAATTCCAATTAAGTCCTTCCTTCATTACTTGCTCGTCCCTTCCTTTTTATTATAAAGACGAACCTTATCTTAAGGTCTAGAAAAAGAAGGCAAAGAAGAACAATCTAATAATAAGGTACATACATAAAGAGATATTGCACATATACCCTGATTATTCAATCACAAGGCATATTTCATAACTTGATAACTCAATTGTGGTGACTTCCTCATCATTTCTTCTCTAATGATGGTAAGAGTTCTAAAAGATACATTAGATGATATGTTTTACAAATTGAATCCCTTAATTTGGGTAAATTGCATGTTACCCCAAATTAGGGTTTCAAGCACCGGGATTGCTTCCACAGCTGCACCTTGGTGCCCAAGCTTGGGAAATCCCTCATACTTTGCCAAAAAGATTCTCATGATGTCTCAACATCAGAGGAACATCTCATCATGTGAAAATTGCAAGCTAACCCTTTTAACTGGGTAAATTGCACATAGGTCCCTGTATATCAAAACAATGCTACAACTTTAAATAAAAAGGAGCAAATACTGAAATATATGTTTCTGAGAAACTTAATTACATGCTCAGAGTTAATCACAAAGATTTAATTACATATTTAGGCAAAACACCTAGGGTTAACTCATAACCCAGGTCAGGGATGTTACAAATTATCCACCCCTTACAAGGATTTCGTCCCCGAAATCGATAAAACATACTAAGAGAAAAGGGCAGGATACTTCCTTCTCATCTCATCCTCTAACTCCCAAGTGGCTTCTTCAACACCATGATGGTTCCAGAGGACTTTCACAAGACTTATATCTTTCTTCTTTAACTTTTTAATTCGTTTATCCAGGATTGACACTGGTCCCTCCTCATAGGATATGTCATCATTCAATTCTACCTCCATAGGTTGTAGAACTGACTCGGTGTCTGGGTGACATTTCTTTAACATAGAAATGTGAAACACAGGATGTAACCGCTGTAACTCAGGTGGTAGCTCTAGTCTATATGCTACCTTTCCAATCCGTTCGATGATTGGATAAGGCCCCATATATCTAGGAGCTAACTTCCCTTTCCTTCCAAAACGAAGGACCCCTTTCCAAGGTGAGACCTTGAGATACACTCTGTCTCCAACCTGGAACTCTAAGGGTCTACGACGTTTGTCAGCATAAGATTTCTGCCTATCCTGAGCAGTCTTAATCTTTTGTTGTATTACTTTAATCTTTTCTGTGGTTTGCTGCACAAGGTCAGGACCTAACAACTGGTGCTCACCAGTCTCAAACCAACACAAGGGTGATCTACAACGTCTACCATATAAGGCTTCATAAGGTGCCATATCAATACTATGCTGATAGCTATTGTTATAGGCAAACTCTATCAAGCTTAGGTGTAGATCCCAACTTCCGGTGAACTGGAGAACACATGCTCTCAACAGGTCTTCTAAGGTTTGTATGGTCCTTTCCGACTGTCCATCAGTCTGTGGATGAAAGGCCGTACTAAACCTTAGCTTGGTGCCTAAGTCTTGGTGTAACTATTCCCAAAAACGACTTGTAAACTGAGGACCTCTGTCAGAAATTATTGTGACAGGAACTCCGTGCAAACGCACTATCTCTTTAACATACAACTCTGATAACCTTTCAGCAGAATAGGTTGTTTTGACAGGTAAGAAATGTGTTGTCTTAGTCAACCTATCAACAATTACCCAAATGGAATCATGTCCTTTGCTTGTTCTGGGTAGGCCAACAACAAAGTCCATGGTCACATGGTCCCACTTCCACTGCGGTATGGGTAAAGGTTGCATTGTTCCTGCAGGCTTCTGGTGTTCAGCTTTAACTTGCTGACATACAGGACACCTCAGAACAAACTCTGCAACATCCTTTTTCATCCCAGGCCTCCAATACAGATCTTTCAAATTCCGATACATCTTGGTGCTCCCTGGATGCATAGCATATATGGAAGAATGGGCTTCTTCCAGGACTAACTTCCTCAAGTTGTCCACATCCAGCACTATCATTCTCCCATTATAACAAGCTACTTGGTCCTCTGAGTCATGAAAACCATCTTGCTTCTCATTTCCATACTGAGATCTTATATGTTGAACTGCAGCATCACCTAGCTGTGTCTCTTTAATCTGCTCCCTTAGGGTAGGTTTAATATGCATCTCAGCCAACAATCCGGCTAACAATGACACCTTCAACTGTACATTGTCTTGCCTTAAAGAGATAAGCATATCTCTCCTAGAGCATACTAAAGAGTTTAGTTGTGATCTATTCATGGTTGATGTTGCTGATTTCCTACTCAAGGCATCTGCAACAACATTGGCCTTGCCTGGATGGTAATCAATTGTACAGTCGTAGTCCTTGATTAACTCCATCCAGCGACGTTGCCTCATGTTGAGCTCATGCTGAGAGAAGATATACTTAAGGTTTTTGTGGTCTGTGAAAATCTGGAATGTCTCTCCGTAGAGATAATGCCTCCAGATCTTCAAAGCATGAACCACAACAGCTAACTCCAGATCATGTGTTGGATAATTCTCCTCGTGTTTCTTAAGCTGTCGGGAAGCAAAAGAAATCACTTGTTTATCCTGCATCAACACACATCCTAGTCCATTTTTGGAAGCATCACAGAAGACTACATATCCTTTTCCTTGTTCAGGTAGCACTAGCACAGGTGCACTTGTCAATCTCTCCTTCAGCAACTGGAAAGACTGTTGACACTTATCACTCCAAGAAAAAGGAACATCTTTCCGGGTTAACTTGGTCAAAGGTAAAGCTATAGAACTAAAGTTCTTAATGAACCTTCGATAATAGCCAGCTAACCCCAAGAAACTTCGAATCTCCATTGGTGTTTTCGGTTGTTCCCATTGTAGAACAGATTCTACCTTTGTAGGGTCAACACGAATTCCCGAGGCAGATATCACATGTCCAAGAAAAGATACCTCCGGCAGCCAGAACTCACACTTGCTAAACTTAGCGTACAACTTATGTTCTCTTAGCAAGGTCAAAGCTTGGCGAAGATGCTGCTCATGCTACTGAGCATCCCTACTATAAATCAGAATGTCATCTATGAAGACGACAACACACTGATCAAGGAAAGGTCGAAAAACTCTATTCATGAGTTCCATAAATGCAGCTGGTGCATTGGTTAGTCCAAATGACATAATCGTGAACTCATAGTGACCATATCTTGTCCTAAAGGTGGACTTGGATATGTCACTATCCTTAATACGGAGTTGATGATATCCAGACCTCAAGTCTATTTTTGAAAAGACTGTTGCACCACGCAACTGGTCAAAGAGATCATCAATCCTCGGCAGAGGGTACTTATTCTTTATTGTTACTGAATTGAGTTGTCTGTAGTCGATGCACAACCGCATTGACCCATCTTTCTTTTTAACAAACAAGATCGGAGCACCCCAAGGTGAAGTACTCGGTCGGATAAAACCTCTTTCAAGTAACTCTTGAAGCTATTTCTTGAGTTCTGCCATCTCGGCAGGCGCCATCCTGTACGGAGTTTGAGCTATGGGTTTCGTATCTGGAATCAGATTGATTTCAAAATCAATCTTCCGAGGTGGTGGTATACCAGAAAGTTCTTCAGGAAACACATCTTCAAATTCCCTGACTATAGGAACTTTAGTAGGATTGGAACTTTCCTTGGTAACATCTACCACATGGGCTAAGAATGCATAACATCCTTGCCTCAACAGCTTATCAACAACCATAGCTGATACAAGACAGGTGGGTAGAATCTTTCTTTCTCCTTGAAAGATCCATGTGTTGCTTTCATCAGCAAACACAGCCAACTTGGACTCACAATCCAAGACAACTCTATACCTTTCTAAGGTATCCATCCCAAGGATTATATCAAATCCTTTCATATCAAGTGGTATAAGGTCCACTTGAATGCGATGGTCAGAAAAGAAGAGGATGCAGGGAGAACATACCTCCTGCAAAACAGCAGACCCACTCAACGGAGTCTCTAACAACAAACTATCTGCTCTATGACTAACAGTCACATTGTAGTTACAAATCACTTCACGAGTGATGAAAGAGTGCGTAGCACCCGAATCAATAAGAACGGATACAACACAGAATGTAGACATATCAGAATATAAAAGTTTCATCTGACCTGCCACTACCCGTGGATTGACCACTGCCTCAGGTGGGTTCATAGCATAGAACCTCGCTGTCGCCTGGTGTTGAGGTGGTGCTGATGATCCAGCTTGAGACGCTTGTCCACGTCCTCGATCTGCTCCTTGATGTTGTCTATTCTGAGATCCCTGTTGATTCTGTCTCGGGGGTTGTTGTGTCACACCGACAGGCCTAGAACGGCAATCCTTCATCAAGTGTCCCACCTTACCACAGTTGTAGCAACTCTTCTCCTGTTGCTGTGGTCTGGGTGGTCCAGTAACTGACACTGATGCAGAACTGTGCGTCCCTTGAAGCGGTTGACTCCTTCCTCTACCTCTGCTTGGTGTCCATTGAGTTTGAAAACTCGATCTGGGTGGTGGAGGGTTAGGTGCAGAGAATCTAGGTTTCTTGGAATCCCTAGATGAAGAACCCTGGAACTGTGGATATCTTTTATGGGTTTGTATTTTCTCAACCATAGATCTCTCTATCCTTCGGACTGACTCAACGAAGGTAGAGAATCTCTCTCAGTTCTCTAAGGTAGATACAGGGGTTGACATATCAGAATTCAAACCCTTCTCAAATCTTCTGATTCTTTCCTCATCTGTAGCAGCCATGTGCGGACAGAACCGCAGCAACTCCATGAACTTAGCTTCATATTTGCTAATGTTCATCATACCCTTCCTTAGTTTCTCGAACTGAGAGATCTTCTCATCTAGGAAGGTCTTTGGAAAATATCTTTTCATAAATTCCCGACGAAACTCTTCCCATGAGAACTCTACTCCAGGCCTCTTCTGCTCTTCCATGTTCCACCAGTGACCAACACTGCCTTTGAGAAGATAGACAACATGTCTAACCTTCTCAGCTTCCGGAATCATAAGAATCCTGAAAGCCTTCTCCAACTCTGTCAACCATAAGTCAGCATCTACAGGGTCGGCAGTTCCAAAGTAATCGGTAGCTCCGACACGACAAAGTCATTCGAATGTCTTACCGATACCTTGTGCTTCAGGCTAGACAGGTGCCCTAGGTGCAGGAATGGGCATCCTATCAGTTATGTGTGTCATGGCAGTCATGAACTGCCCGGACATTGTCTGTACAGCTGGGTTACTCACGTCAGCTGGGTCGAACTGGGGTGGCCCTCTTGGCGACTCAGGTGCAGGTTGTTCTATCCTCGGAACCCTTGCACCGCCTCGAGGTGCACTAGCACTACTCTCTGCCACGTACTCATTATGATGTTCTGACATCCTTAGGTATCTTCTTCTCCTGAGGAGCAGAAGATTCTATTAGATAAGGAAGGAGTACTAAAGATAGACTCGACATCCTAAGTCCTATTCCTCTATAGACTCAACTGAACCTAGAGCTCTGATACCACTAATTGTGGGCTCTGATCTCCAAACCATGACATAAACACGATTAAAACTTAGCGGAAGCGAATCAGTAATCAGCGGAAGACAAAAATTACGGGAAATTAAAACTTTTCGAGATAAGAACTTGGATCCATAAAAACTTCTTTCATAAAGAGAGATAAACTGTTTACATCTCATGATAATTACTTCAGAAGTAATTATATACATCAAGATACAAAATCTCAAGATCACTAAACAAAAGACTCCAAGACCTGAGATTACAGAGGACACATAGGACTGACTCTAACTACACCACATGGCAGGACAATCTCCACCTGAGATTACTGCTGCCCCTGGTGCTGCTGCTGCTGAGACTGATCACCTGTAGGCTGGTTCCTTCGTCTCCGACATCCACCTAAAAAGTTGAAGTCTACGGGGTGAGACAATTATACACAATTGTCCCAGCGAGAGTTATAACTCTTCGCCATAAGCTTTATTATAACATCAAAGAATATCTTAAGCAGTAAAGCCTTTAAAGTATTCTATAACAGTTGCAGGTATAACAAGATTTCTACAATTTAGGAGATATGGAGGATATAAACACTAGTTTAATGTAACATCAATCAACTAACTTGGAGTCATCTCTAACAAGTTATACTACATGGTTGATTATGTTTTACAAACACCATTATGCCCTGTGGAGATGAGGCATACCACTCATACTCCAACTGATCGCTGAGAAGTCACATCAGTATCATACATAGGTCATTAAGAGAGCCGGATTCTCATGACCTTCACCTTCCTCAGTCAGTAAGAGGATCACTTGTAGGTCATCTCGTGTCTCTACTACTATAGCTCACCAGGGTAAACTGGTCCTTCGCTATTCTAGAGTCACAGTGGCGTTCTGTACTCTGTTCGTCATCAGGAGGTTTCATATTTACCTACCACTGATACGGATATCTGTGCTTTCTTCGTCATCAGGAGGTTTCATGTTTACCTACCACTGATACGGTATGGAATTATAGTGAAGGATGGATGGATTACACATCTACATCACTTTCCTACACTAGGATGTAAGGTTCTACACATCCATGTACCCCACATACTCAAAAGTATGTGCTCCAGGAGTTCCCTGAGGAAAACCTATTTCACCATCACTTAAACTCTGACAATGATGGATCTATGATCAGGGCTCTACATTATACTTGATTAGTTAGGTACATTCAGTATTCTTTAACAACATACATTGTTCTCCAAACAATAACAGTAGCATAGCAGCTATAAAATAAGAATACTAAATGTAACAGGCCTAACTCATATCAATCATCATTTCTCATTATCCTCATCACAAGTCATCTCTAAGGCATGACCTTGATGGTATTCATGGCTCTCACAGCCCATTATCAGCATAGGATGCCACTGACAAGGCATCAGATTACCTTACTTATTCATAAGACTAACAACATGCCTTTAATGAATATAACATCGACATCCATACCTAGATATGATTACCTTCATATTAGAACCTGCATGGTTAATACAACTGATAAAGGTAATACAAAAATAAGGAATATACTTCCTACTCTTGTCATAAGAGTTAAATCTCTAATTCACATCAAATAGAGTTTAATACTCAAAAGCATGCCATTACCCTTGAATTAGGGTTTACTATTCACGTTACATGACATCACCCTTGAATTAGGGTTTACTATTCACTTTAAGGTGAATTGAACTCATAACATCATCATGTATGAGTAACATCTTCATTGATGCTCTTAGATTAGTTAAAGGTTCATTATTTATCATAATTAGGGTTTCTATGATCTCACACAGGTGGATCATACCCTAATTATGCTCATTCCTGTGCATTGGAGATGCTTTAATTGAGTTTTCACCTGAAAAGGGTACTTTCTCTCTCTAGAAGTACTTTCTCTCTCTAGAAGTACTTTCTCTCTCATCATAAATTTAGGTGATGTCAACATCACTCTAGATCAGGTCAGATTAAGTCATCATAGGCTAACATAGCCCAAAACATCACCATCATGTGATTAGGGTTTGATTTGATCAAGGTATTACTTAATTTACCCTTCAGGGGTATTTTGGTAATTCACCCCATTGATCATCATCCTGGTCAAAACCTTAGTCAATTAACCCCTTAATATCCTAGGTTGTCATTAGGGTTGATTAGGGCAACATTGAACCATTTATATCATCAATTGATTGAATGAAGTCAACCTTGAATCACATTGATCGATCTTCAACCATCAATCTCCAATTGATTTGAGATCGTTTGAAAGTGTTGACCGTTTAGCTAATTTGACTTTCCAAGACCGCGAGCCCTCCTCTAACTCCAAGACCGCGAGCCTCCTCAATTGGTCCAAGACTGCGAAGCTCAAATTGATGTTAAGACCGCGAGGGTCAAGTTGATGTCAAGACCGCGAGGATCATGAAGACCGTTTGCCCTTCTTTGACCTCAAGACCGCGAGGCCCCTCGCGACCTTGAGACCGCGAGCCTCCTCACGACCTTGAGACCGCGAACCTCCTCACGACCTTGAGACCGCGAGCCTCTTCACGACCTTGAGTCCGCGAGCTCACATGGTCTCAACCACTTGGACCATCAACAAGATTCAATGATACAACCGATAATGTTAACCCATGTTGAAGCCCTCAAAAGGTCAGAGTTATGTTGACCACTTATGAATTGGGTTAATTAAGGTTATGCTTAACCAATTGGTCATTTATTTGACCCTCTATTGTTGACCAATTAGGGTTGAAGTCGATTTAATTAAGGTCTATCGATGTTCACCCATCAACACTCAACAATGTGACTCCACACAAGGTTGAACCCTTCAATTGATCTCCAATTGGGCCCAAACTTGGCCCAAACGGTCTTGAGGTCATGTGGGTGGTCCCCACATGGTCTTGAGACCGTTTGCCCAAGATTTCATCAAAGTCTAATGTGATTTGATAGGGGTTGAACCATGATTGAACCACAAAACAGAATTTTGATTAAATTGATAACTTATTTGCAATTAGGTCCTCAACTGGTCAAATTACTTAACCCTAGACCTTAAAACGGTCTTGGGTGATTGTCCTCTCGGTCTTGAGATCGTTTGGGTGACCCCTAAACGGTCTTGAGACCGTTTAGGTCAATCAACCCTAAAAACCCTAATTAGGTCACCATAATTTCAGTACTGATTTCACCTAGGGTTAGCCCTAGTATTCACCCTTCAACTCTTAGCCCATTTGGAGTTAGACCATAAAACTTGGTGGGTTGTTAATTAACATTATGTTGAACAGTAATATCATACGGTCAATGCCTGGTCAACGACCTTACACGGTCTTGAGACCGTTTGCCCAAGAAGGCAATTTCAGACCGTTTGAGAATCAGGAATAAATTCATTTAAAGTTGTTACTTAAAAAGGTCATATCTCCCGATTCCTTTGGAGTTAGCCTCCCAAATATTGAGGGTAATTAACCTATATAATTAGGAACAGATTTAGTATACGGTCCACGCTCGGTCAACGGGGCCAAACGGTCTTGAAGACCGTTTTCCCTGTCGCGGTCTTGAGACCGTTTGCTCACCTCGCGGTCTTGAGACCGAGAGAGCAAACTGGTGAGACCGTTTAAGAAAGTGAAAAGCGGTGGGGTTTTCTTGGAAATCACGCCTTCATCTCCTAGCTCAAGAACAGTACGAATATCCCATGGATTTTCTTGCAAAATAACAGGGAAAAGTAGGGAAACATGAAGAACTATCATCTAACCGCATATAAGAGATGTATATAGTAAAGCATGGGTTTAAAGTTATAAAACCCACCTAAAGCTTGCTTCTTGAGATCCAAGCTTTCAAGCTCCAAGCTCTAATGGCGTCCTTGAGTTCCCACAGGTTGGCCAAGGTGAAAACTCCAAGGAAAGATGAAAAGAGATGGCTAGAAAGGTACAGTTTCAAGAGTTAGCCATGAAGTTGACCTTGAATTCGAGTTCTTACCATGGAATTAGGCAAGAAGAGGGGTTCAAACCTACCTTGCACCCTTGGTCATTCCCCTTGAGCTCCAAGACAGTCCTTAGTCGGCCAAGCAAAGAGGAAACAGTGATATGCACGAAGGAAAAGTTCCTTTGCTTGAGAGGTGAAGTATACATATACTTGGGTGATGTTTCATTAAAGTCCCATAAGTTTCCCCATAATTCCAATTAAGTCCTTCCTTCATTACTTGCTCGTCCCTTCCTTTTTATTATAAAGACGAACCTTATCTTAAGGTCTAGAAAAAGAAGGCAAAGAAGAACAATCTAATAATAAGGTACATACATAAAGAGATATTGCACATATACCCTGATTATTCAATCACAAGGCATATTTCATAACTTGATAACTCAATTGTGGTGACTTCCTCATCATTTCTTCTCTAATGATGGTAAGAGTTCTAAAAGATACATTAGATGATATGTTTTACAAATTGAATCCCTTAATTTGGGTAAATTGCATGTTACCCCAAATTAGGGTTTCAAGCACCGGGATTGCTTCCACAGCTGCACCTTGGTGCCCAAGCTTGGGAAATCCGTCATACTTTGCCAAAAAGATTCTCATGATGTCTCAACATCAGAGGAACATCTCATCATGTGCAAATTGCAAGCTAACCCTTTTAACTGGGTAAATTGCACATAGGTCCCTGTATATCAAACAATGCTACAACTTTAAATAAAAAGGAGCAAATACTGAAATATATGTTTTTGAGAAACTTAATTACATGCTCAGAGTTAATCACAAAGCTTTAATTACATATTTAGGCAAAAAACCTAGGGTTAACTCATAACCCAGGTCAGGGATGTTACAGTTTGCAAGACATATACTTGGTCCTGGAGCAAGTCCTTCGACTATTCATTGTTGTAGCATGCTTCTTTCTCGAGTTGCACCTATATGAATGTCGATGCTGGCCACCTGCTTGATCACCACAGACGACGATTGACTTCATGCTCCTAGTGGGTGACAAATGCCTCCTCGCCTCTATAGTAGTCCATACAGACCACCAAGAACTACTATCATTCTAGATGAGCAGACAAGAAGGAGTTATCTCTCCTAGTCAACATGCTAGCATCAACTTTCTCTCCTAATTGTCTCTTCTTTGCTATCCCTCCTTTTGACAGGTAGGACTTGCTCGGGTTCTCACATTACCACAAATGTGAGAATACAACATTTGTTAGAGATTATTGTTATGTCTTTGGAAGGCCTCGAGTACCCCTCTATTTATAGGAGGTCCAGGGTCATGATTTCGAGTTTGAGCGAGAGTTGAAGAGACAAAACTTTATGAATTTTTGTAGCATGGGAACTATGAACCGGCCGGTTCACTAATGAACCGATTGGTTCATAGATGAGACGATTGGTTTAACCCTTGAACTGGTCATTTCACTATGTTTCCTATTTGAAATTCTATTGGAAAATAATATTCGATTAATGCACAACTTGATGTCAACACTGATTCTTGATCTAATTGAATTGATCAACCAAACAACCAGTTGACAATGTGAATCGTCCTGTTCATAGATCTGAACCGATTTGTTCACTTGCTGAACTGGTCATTTCAGAGTTCTCATTGCCAATGTTGATTTAAATTGACATGTCACTTGATTTGATTAGTTCAAAACTTGAATCAGTCAGTTCACAATCCTGTTAGTCAGTTTTCAACCATTGTTGTTTTAATCGAATATCGAAACACTTTTGATAATCAAGTTAAACATCATTCATGAATAATCTCCTATTCCAGGTGTATCTTATATCTGTAACCCTATAGGTTCCAAGTTACGTTGGCAGTGAATGTCCATAATTGATTTATGACATCACAAGCAATGAGTGATATCTAGAAGACATCATTGCTACCCAAGTAATCAAAAAGTTAGAGAACAACTTCAACCTATAATCTGTGATTGGTTTTACCGTGATGGTATAGTTCCTTTGTCACTAATATCCCGGTCGAACTCAAGGCATGGAATCATCATCCCCTTCAATGTTCAATCCATGTTCCTTGAATTAGAACAATTTTTTTGAGATATATGTAAGCTCAATATCAGATGTTGACTCACAAGCGCATGGCCATGCATTTATCAGTCTCACTTATCAAGCGGCTAAGATATCAAACTCCTATAGAAGGGACAAATTCCATCTACGTCACTCACAGTCATACTCATGTGTCACAATGCATCCAAGCACCACCTTTGTGGAAACCCTTATTCAAGGTCATAGTGGATGATGTCAAAGTACACCAAACCATAAATGATGAGTGTAGTGATTTTAGGTCTAAGAACCACAATCACCACCATCACTATGAGATATGATTTTGACTACTAATCATAGTTTATATACATCACTCTCAAGGTGGGTCTGTTCGACACGCTGTTCTCTAACATGTAATATGTGATTAGTTTGATATCACATATCATGACTAATGAGATTCTATCATCAATCTAGTCTTATGTCTTATTGTTGTCTATTAGCCTTCCACAATAACATCTGACTATGGAAATAACAAGAATCTATATACTCTTAACATCCATATGATCTCATTGTTCATGTCCTCAATCCAAAGACATACGTCATTGAGTAACATCATTCCTTAGACATTTATTATGTTACATCATTATAGCATGCATGAATAACATATAATAAATGGAAGTTTGCCTTAATTATGAATCAAATCATTTACAAGATATGCCATTACAATCATCATATGATTGGCTCTCTGGGCATACATAACGATAATATGATCCTCATTATATGTTGTACTACTAGATCATAGTAAAATTTCATATTCAATTTTCTTATAGTTTCTTCCCTCACCTTGAAATCTTTCACATTAGATACTACATCCCGATGATTGACTGTTTGGTACCCAAATCCTTACAAGTGGTATTGATGTTGAGGTGTAGATGTCAAACACTAGAATACTCTACCGTCTGCAAATAAATTATCGAGGATATCACTTATTGCATTGACCTTCACAAATAAATCAATGACCTTAATACAAATTGACACATCATATGTTGCATAGACAAGATGAATAAAATAATGGGTGGCAATATCAATATGCACTTGAAGAATGAAGCCAAATATTTGGATGGAAAACCTTATCAATATAAAGTGCAACAATGATACCAATGTCATAAGGATATGAATGACATATATAGTACCAACTTAGCTCGATGAACTTGATAATTACATGAGTTTGTTCTACTTGAATTAATTATTGATAGTTTGGAGAATGCCATTGTGACATTAGACACTTCATGACAAAAGTAAGGTTGTTGGTGAGAAATGTACCAGATGAGATCCAAAGAAATGGATAAAGAGAGAGAAAACACAAATGTTATAATTCAATAGAAGGTACTTTTACATTAACAAAAATTTAATGAAGATATTTTGCACTCTCTTTGCATTCCATTGGTGATAATCTAGATCCTATATACACCATATCGTGACTTGAAAATGCATGACATGTTTCAATAAATACAATAGAGAGTAGTTAAAGAGACGTTAACATGTTGAGTGTTCATATAGTGAATAAACATTAGATTCAACATGTACATCACCGACAAACACCTTTACATTCAAATTTTCACTATAGTAATTGATCCCATGCCAGTAGGTTTTCTTTGGTCCTTACGCAAACATAAATACATCCTTACAATTTCATGATACATATATAGATAGATAGATAGATAGTGGTAGTTGGTGGTGTGTGGCATTGTCATCCATAGTATCTTGATGTTCAGACCATGAATTATTGAAGATAAGTAGTTTTGCAGGCTGGAGGAAGTCTAGAAATTTAAATTCCATAGTGAAACAACATCCATTACTGATTGTATAAGAGGATTCTCTCCATACTTGGGTTCTCAACATTCGAACAGAGCTATAGAACATGCTGGTTTTGGAAAGTAATGGTGTGGTGAGGTAGACTTTAGTAGAGGACTAGTGGAGGATGATGATGATTTGTAGGTTTGTTCTACATTGATGTTAAGGGATCTAGTAGGCAAAGTATGAAAAAGCTAGGTTTTTGCTGGTTTTCAAGATGATATTGATGCATATAAAATAGGGATAGATAGGAAGATCGAAATTGGAGAGGTTTAGAGATAGCTTGAAACCACATATCAAAGCATCATCATGTCTTAAAGAATAGTTTTACTAGTTTAAGTACTATGACATGAAACCAATTGTTTCTCCTTGAGTCAGTCGTTACTATAAGAATGTATACATGTATAATCTTAGTAATAAATGTAGGTGTGCCTTGTAGAAAAGAATATTCTAGAAATATCCTATACAAAAAAGAATACTCTAGATATATCCTCTATATGAATGAATATTTTACATATATGCTCCTATAAAACTCCTATATAATGATATTACAGTCCTCCAAAGGGACAACTAATTTCATTTCCAATATGGTATTAGTTGGCACTCTATAGTATAACGTGCTCTGCCAACCTCTCCTCCAAGCAACGCTTCCCCTCTCCCCCAATCATCTCCTAAATCCTATCAATGGTTGGTGATGCCAACTTTCCACATCCTCCTCCTAAATCGTTGCACCTTGCTTTCACCGTTTCTAACATCCATAATCATGTTCAGATCATCCTTGAATCTGAAAAAAATTTATATTCTTCATGGTGCTCGCTCTTCAAACTTCATGCTGCCGCATACAAAGTGCAAGAACATTTAGTCATCCATCTCATATGATATTGTGTTTGGATTTCTTGAAGAAAATTCCACATCCCATGATGCATGGACCTGTCTTGCAAATAAATTACTTTCCAACAAAGGTGCTTGAGCTTATCAACTTTTAATTAAATTTACCAACCTCAAACTTTCCAAGTGTCCCTCACTGGATGATTACAATAAACAATTGAAACTTATTTCATACCAACTTCATGATTTTGAAAGCACTATTAACAAACAACGACTTGTCTTACAACATATTAATGATCTTCCTACTGAATTTGACACTATAGTGTCAACCATTCAACAAAGCACGTCACTCTCAACTTTTACCACTACACGCTCTACATTGTGCCTTGACCAAAAACGTAGTGTCAACACTACTGCCGCATCCTTTTCAACTATTTTACTTGCACCCCAAGAAGGAGAACCTTCTTTGTTTCCTCCACCATCCCAATTAGCAACAACAAACTCCTGACAATCTTCTTGGAATAGTGTATATAATTCTAGTGGAGGATGTGGCGGCCTTAACAACCATGGGGCACTCAACCCCATTTCTCACCGTGGTATTTACAATAGCAACAACAGTGGTTTAGCACACCTTCGAAAGTCCCTCCTTGCCCCTACCAAACAACTCCATGGACTGTAACTCCTACATTGGGAATATTAGGACCCTCTCCACGTCCAGCGGTAGGACAAGCTGTCCTTTCTCCAACCTTACAACCGTGATAACAGGAAAATATTGCAAGCACATTCAAAACTATGACTCTTCATGAACCAAATAAAAATTGGTATATGGACATCAACACCACCCCTCACTTGACACTGAATCAAGGTACCATTATAAATTTGTAATTCTCACACTCCGCATCATATTTTAGAAATGATAGTCGCATTCCAATTTTAGCATATATCCATTGTCAAATACAAACACCTACCAAGCCTATTCACCTTCACAACGTTCTTCTTGCCCCTCAAATAATTGAAAATGTCATTTATGTGTGAAAATTTACCATTGATAATAATGTTTCTATGGAATTTGACCCAGTTGGTTTTTCTGTGAAGGATCTTGGTACATGGACACTTATTATGAGATTTAATAGTTTCAGGGATCTTTATCCAATGACATCTTTGGGTACCAAAACCTCCATGCCTACCATCACCACCCTTGTCGTCGCTCCATCCTCCATTTGACATGATTGTCTTGTTCCTCCTGGTGGACATGTCATAGATCACCTTCGATCTAACCACCATTTTTTTTGTAATACGGAATGTCAATCTCATTTGTCATTCATGTCAAGTTAAAAAATATGTTCACCTTCCCTTTTATGATTCTCACATTGTTATAAATTCTCCATTTAATATTATTTACAATGATTTGTAGACCTTCCTTGTTGAAAGTAAATCTGGTTATCGATATTACCTTGTACCTTTAGATGTCTACACTCATTTTTTATGGTTGTTTCTATTAAAATATAAATTTGAAGTTTTCTCCAAGTTTCTTCAAATTCGTTCATTTATTGTTATCCAATTTAGATGCTAGTTTAAATAATTTCAATGTGACAAGGGACGTGTATTTGATAATTGTCAATTTCACAACTTTGTCGCTACTCATGGCTTTGTTTTCCACTACTCTT
Organism: Alisma plantago-aquatica; assembly: GCA_963693085.1. NCBI lineage: Eukaryota > Viridiplantae > Streptophyta > Magnoliopsida > Alismatales > Alismataceae > Alisma > Alisma plantago-aquatica. The sequence goes on along the minus strand of OY856411.1, from coordinate 973,558,964 downwards.
TCCCTCAAACATCCCCCAAAATGGAAATATTGAACATCAAATTCTCTATATAAATGAAATTTATCCGCACACTACTTTCCCATGCCTCTCTCCCTCCCACTTATTAGGGTTGAGGCCCTCCACATGGCTTGCTACCTCCACAACATTCTTCCTTCCAAAGTTTTAGCCTTTTGTACACCCACATTTTCCCTTTATCTCAAGCATCCAATTTACGTTTTCTTCGATTGCCTTTGCTATTCTAACATTAGTGTTGTGGCTCCTTGCTCAACTTGTTGTGTCTTTATTGGTTACCTGGTCAACCATCCTGGATACCACTGTTTAGAATTAGCCACAAATAAAGTTATCATCTCTCTCTATGTCACCTTTGACGAGAATATTTTTCCCTTTGCCGATCCTGCAACATTTAACACATCCACATATAACTTTCTTGAGCCTCACTTCACACCTACACCCATTGTCCACTACTTTCTCCAATGACCAACCCCACCAAACCCTCCAACCACTAAAGTTGCAACCCCACTCACCAACCACTAATAGATATACTCTCTCCAACCACACCACAATCTTCCCCTCCTCCACCCAAACCACCATGCATGCTATGAAAATTCGCTCCCAACATGGGATTTAAAAACCCCATATTCCTATAAACCTTCACACTCAAACTGTCCCCACTACTACCATGATCTCCCTTATACCAAAATCTCCTACCATTGCTCTTTTAGATCCCAACTAGAATGCAGGTGTGCATGACGAGTATCGTGTGTTATTAGAGAACAATATATACACCTTGGTTCCTCGTCCCGCTGATCTTAATATTATTCATTGTATGTGGTTTTCTCATCACAAGTTTAATTTGGACGATTCTCTTCAACGCTATAAAGCACTCTTGGTTGTCAATAAAAAATCTCAATAGGTGGGGTGGATTGCGATGCAACTTTTAGTCCAGTTGTTAAGTCTACTACCATTCAGACCATCTTAAGGATTGTATTTCTCGTTCTTGGCCTATTCATCTTGATGTCAAGAATGTATTTTTACATGGTAACTTAAATGAGACTATCTACATGCACCAACCACCTAGATTTACAAATCTATCCAATCCTAGACATGTCTACTTATTAAAAAATTATTATATGAGTTTGAAGCAAGCTCCTCATGCATGGTATCAACAATTTGCTACCTATATTACACAACTGGGGTTTTGAAGCAGTACTAGTGACTCATCCCTCTTTATTTATCGACATGGAAAAGATAGATTTATCTATTATTATATATATGAAATTGTTTTAACTACTTTCAAACATTCTATTGCGCCATACTATTGATCTTCTTGCACAAGAGTTCACCATGACAAATTTGGTGCTCGACATCATTTTTTGGATTTTTTGTGACGCATGATACTCATTGTCTTTTTGCATCTCAGCAAAGTTATGCTCAAGATGTTTTGGCATGTGCTTCCATGTAACTCAATTGCTACTCTTGTGGATACCCAGTCTAAACTTAGTGCCACTGCTGGACCGCCTATATTGGATCTTACTTTATATCACTCTCTGGCAAGTGCCCTCCAATATCTTACATTCACCAGGCCCAATATATATTATGTCATCCAACAAATGTACCATTTATGCATGATCCACGTGAGCCTCACTTTAATGCTCTTAAGTGTATCTTACAAATATCTTCAAGGAACTTTGGATCATGGTCTGCACTTATCTACTACTCCCATCAATAGACTTACAACTCATTCTGACAATGATTGAGGTGGTTGTCCTGATTCTCGCCGCTCTACTTCTGGCTATTGTGTTTTCTAGGCGATAATCTAGTCTATTGGTCTTCTATACGCAAGGCTACTGTCTCCTGCTCTAGCGCTGAAGCTGCCTATCGTTGTGTTGCTAATGTTGTTGTCGAGTCATGTCGGCTTCACAATCCTCTACTCAAACTTCACATCCCTTTGCTTGTGCCATTGTGATTTATTGTGATAATATTAGTATAATTTATTTATAATATTCTAGCAATATCCTTGGGCACTCTCGAAGTATCCTCTATAGGAAATTATATTCTTTAAATATGCTCCTATGAAATTCCTATGTAATAATGGTATGACAGCCGTCCAAAAAGGCGACGAATTTAATTTCCAATAATTACTTCTTGCAGAAAGAAGGTATGGCGGTAGCAGTTAAAGAGGGCTAGATGGCTTGGAAAGATAATCAGACGTGCTTGCAAATAGACAATGCATAATCTTCAATTGTTGGTGGAAGGTCCGGATGAAGAATATGTTATATCAGCGGTAGAGTTCGATAAATAAATTTGACCACGTACTTAAGAAAACGACGATGAGAAATTTTTAACGTATAGTAGAGACCATATGAATGAAGAGATTGAATATGTTGATTCGTTATCTAGAGAAACTATATATTTTAAATCGTTTTACATGTCTAGCTCTACTGTTATGGTGTCGTTACGTTAATTAACAAATATTACGAAGAAAAAACAAAATGGACATTGACGACGGTGATATTAAACACATTTTTCAGTCTGTTTTCTTCTTAAAAAATATCTTTTATTAATGCTAGCTCATTAGGGCCGCGAGGCTGATGAGACAGCTTCCATTACATCTATGCATGTCATCTATTATTAATAGAATCTGTTTTAGGCTCTGATTGGTTTGTCGTAACTGGTCCGGAAAACTTATGAATTGGAGTTCCTTAAACAATTTTTCATGATTGATTTAAAATAAGCTTTGGAACTTGAGTTCCGTGACTTCCCGTGAGTTACAGACTTACATACAAAATTCAATTCCCGAGTTCTCTCTTAAAAAGAACAGAAAACGAGCTCCGAGACAACTAAAAATATTTCTTATATAATTATATTCTTCATTCATCCTAAGTGACACATGTAAAATATTTATTATTAAAAATATTAGCAGTGTGGATATAACTTATTGCTAAAATCATAATATAATATGACAAATATCATACATTATAATCACACTATGTAAACTACTTTATACTATAACCACCATTATTAATGCGATTTACAAAATAAAAAATATAAACATCATGAGAAAACACACCGCACCATGTGAAAATATTGTGATTCACCTAATATATTTTTATTATTCACGTTTAAACAATGTGATGTGAAAATAATAATTAAATATAACCATACATGGATAATATAGTAAAAATTTGATACAAAATAATATAAAAATAATATTTTACATTGTGTTAAACAATGGTGAACCAAAACTTATATTTACAAGTACATGAAATGTGAAAATTATTATAATACTTTGTACATATATATATAAAGTGAAATAAAAATATTGTGATGTGATTTTAATCATAATAATTTTATTAAGATTATAATTACCCATAATAAAATATTTTTTAAAGAAGAAACATCTGCACCATAACGACTTGTTGAGGTTATTATGATTTAAGAATATTATGATTATTTTACAGATATGATTTTTTTTGATGGCACTTATTTATATTATACGGTAATAATTAACAATATTTTTAGTGATTTCCATACTTACAATACACCAATCACATGGAAGTGAATGAAACTCAAGTTTCAGAAACTGAAATGAAGTTCCCAAAAAATGAATTTCACGAAACTTATGACTTACACCAAACCAATAGGAGCCTTAAGTTGAAAACTTGGGCTGTAGGATCACTACACGCATTATTAGATATCAAACAAACTCATTGGTGATTTATAAAAAGAGAATACAAAACCTATCGGAATACGTTAGAATTGCTAATGTTTAATTTGCATGGGATCTTCATGTCCAGGGTCATATGGTTTACTATGTTTTAAACTATATTTTCTACGGTCTATACTTTTATCAATTATATATTTGTACGGGTAGCTAATACATAAGAAATCAAAGACTAAACTAAAACGATATTATTATATTAGACTTTAAATTCAATTTTTGTCCGAACATATTTGACAAATAAGAGGCGATATATAATAACACCAAAAAAATTGGTACGCTACAACTCCCCCACTCTTAAAATAGATTTCATCCTCAAGATCTACTCCATTCTAATAAAATAATTTATATTTAGAGTTTGATTCATATTATCTCTTGTAAACTACTTCCACTTTTCTAGGTTTATTACAAATATATAGTTAGAAATTCCGTAACTAGCAACACTACTTTCAGTCATAACTCCTACTAGATTAGATAGAAAGCCTAGGTCTTTGTTCGGGTGTCCATACATTTCTTACTATAATCTAATTGGTTCAAGTTTACATCAAATTCTCACTTCTTAGTAGAAACATTATCAACATTATACATTGGATATGATGGTTAAATGATACACAATTTCTACAAACACATTTACGTAACGAAATGGCTATAGAACTCAAATTAAATAACGCAAACATTATCGATCAAAACTTTCAATAATGGACCAAATTAATTTATCAACAATCTATTTTTGTCTATAAGAGTGCCATGCTACATATTTAATGATTCTCACAAGTATCAACATGAAATATTTATCCAATATTTCACATTCACCAAGATTTATCAACTACAAGGGTTCCACGTGAATTATCTAGAAAACAAATTTCAAGTGTAATTTAGTATCTAAATAATAAGTTATTCATTAGATAAAATTATGCACATACATGTAGAACTCATATTTTGTCTTTGAATTTTGATTTTACTATTAACATGCAAGAAGAATCATTAAGTTTATTTTGTACTTACTAAACTTTTTACTTATGTAGTATACACATCAAAACCAGTATGATCTTGAAGTACATCCTTTTTTTTATTGTGAAGTGATATGTGCACTAAACAACTCAAACTCATTATCCGAAATCGTGTATATCTCAATAGAATTTACAAATAAGTATATATTTAGCTAATTGAGAAATTCCTAGAAGTCATTAATTATTTTTCAAGTTAAATTTGCAAAATTATCGTGAAGCAAGTTATCCTACCAAGTAATATCTACAAAAAAGTCTATCAAATCAAGTTTCTATTAGGAAAATAGGCATGTTGAGTAAGATTTAAAATAATGAAAATATTTAATGTGTCACTACTTCCCTTCCCCCCTTAGAAGGATATTTTTCCACAAAATCATTATAATTAATAGGGTCACTATAATGTGTTTTTTCATTTTTCTAGATGAGACAATTACAATTTGCTCAAAACATAAATACTAATCGATCATACCCATTTCTAGATAATGTCATACTTGGTTGTATGAGACAATATTATGACATGCAACCTCACTATACACTTTTAACTAAGTTCAAGCTATATCATTTTCTTCAAGTTCAATTTGAATAAATAAATAAATTTGATTTCTCTAAAAATAATAATATTGAAAACATGTAAATGAAGCAACTAAGATGCAAACACCAAACAATTTCACATTATTATGATTATATGCCTTTCACACTACTTGGAGGAGGTAAGAGTGATCTAATTATTTTGTTTACCTATTATGGTTGTTGGGGTATAATAGTCATTCCTATCTCTAATCATATTAAGTGTTTGTGATTGCATTTCTATTTTTGACAAATAGAAGTTTATAATAAGGAATTTAGTGTAATGTGCTTGCAATAAACAATAGTGATTGACTATGGTATGAGTATAAGCTCCACGAGTCGCTAGCACACTCTAAGGGTGTTCTAGGCTTGCCGACTAAGTTGTGATAATGTTCTAAGATTTATTTGACTATGTTCTAACTATACCATATGTGTATTCTATCTAAATTCTACAAAACAAACTAGTCTTTCTTCACGGATCAGTTCATTGACAAATTCCTCTATGAAGGCCCTCACATATAGGCACGATTGTGAGTCTGGCCCTCGCAAATGGGTCGTGAAGGGAACCCTTATGAGAAATACCAACGACCCTCCAAAATACAATTGTCATGGTCTAAGTGACCCTCAAAAGTGTTATATTGAGGGACTATATAGCCTTCATAAACACATTTTTAAGGGATTTCTTAATTCTCACATATACATCTTTAAGGAACTTGATGGTCCTGATAAATATATTTTTGATGGGATAATGTCTTCATTAATATTATTTTTTAGGGGCTACTTGGTTCTCATCAAAATACAATTTTGATGGTCAATTTAATGTTCATCGCTTCATTTTTAAGGGACTAAAACCTTTATGATGGACTAATAGACATTATTTATTTATATTGTTGATTTATTTGTTGATTTTTATGCAGTTGTATAAAGAGTGAGATCCGATAGGGGATCCATTCTTTAGTGAATTGAAGAATAAGTCCATCCAATTCCAAATAAGAAGGAAAGGAGGAATTCATTCATTCTCAAATGGTATACATTTCAGAGCATGAAGTTTTTAAGAAACGGAAACAAAACTATTACAAAGTACAATGTGTATCACTATACAATTTCTCATCACCATAAAAGGTGATATTACAAAAACTTGAACTAATTACAATTGAAGATAGTAGCAGAGAGTAACCTAGCCATTCCAAGCTATCCTTAAGTCCGTGTCATGTTGGTGATCTTCTTGAGTCCTTGTCTTCTAATGTATCTAAACTTGGGTGGAAGGGAACATCACCAAGAACATAGGAAACAACATGGAGGTCAGCAAAGAGCCGAGCATGTACATATAAAAAAACACTTTGGGCATTATATAAGGTTATAAGTGGAAAATAATGTTCCCACAAGAAGAAGGCTATATACGGTTAGGTAAGTTCAAAGAATTATAACAAGAGAAATGTGGCATATTAAAATATAGATTATAAGTATGAGAATAAAAGTGCCTTGCCATAAAAAATAGACACATTTCTAATTTAAAACAATAAACATTTGCATGCATAACAATGTAGACTAAATATACCTAAAACATGTCCATAACACCATAAGATCATGTCCTAAAATAAATAAGGGTGGAAACACACGCCCCAGGTTTGTTGTACATAAGTACCACTATTTTAGATATTCTGGTCAAACATGTAGCATGCATAAATAGAGTGGAAAGACTTGCATTTTAGTCAGATTCTCACAAAATGGAAAACAAGAAAAAGGGGTCCAAGAACCCATCGTAAACAAGATATATCAACAACCATAGGAATATATCGAACAAGAGTAGAAAATATAAATGTTCAAGAGATTCCTCATTAAAAGAATGTAGGTTTTTGATTAAATAATGCCCAAAATAAATAGAAGATGTACACACCTGATTTCATGCCTAACTCTTTTTCTAGGGGTCAATCACACATTTCGTCCTTTTCAACCTAAAATCGGTTTATATACCTATTAGCCCACAATTGTCGAAGCATAAACAAGAGTATATCTAAATGCACTATTGGCTACTTTATGTGGATTTTGAAATTTTAAATATTAGATATACACATATATAGCATGAAGGACCTGATAAGCTATTATTGATGATAATACCCTTATAAAAATGTCTAGGGTTTAAGACAACATGCCTGTATACATCTATATTGGTCATATAGTCATACTCAAATCTTGTTAAGTATATGGATACATGTATATTCCACATAATAATATAAAAATACAGAATAGTCCCACTAGAAAGTCATCCAAGGTTTATCTTGTCAATTATGTAGTCATCTACATATATGTTTTTCTTTCTTTTATCATTTAGCTCATAACTTGGCCAAAATGGTTATATATACTCCCTAGATTCATTTATAACTACCATTGATTGTAAAAATATATTTTCATGAATCTAGGGTTTTAAATTCATGAAACAAAGCTCATTGATATATTTGGATATTCTCACTAGAGATTATTAACTTTTTGAATAGGCTAGACCGGTTAATCAACATTGATGTCATTGATAGAATGATTTGGATTGACACTTTAACAATGTTTTATGAATATTTTCTATTCATTATATAGCTCTATACTAATGTATCTTAACGAATTGATAATATGAAATCCATGATTACAAATTTCTGACTTACCATTAATAGTAACCCAATATGCATTTATCATATGATAGGTATGTAGACATGATCACATATTTAGGTGGTGTTCATTTTAACATATTACAATATTATTCACAGCTATATATAGTTGTTCTAAGGATAAATGATTATGTAACCTATATAGAAAATTTAGATTACCAATTCCAATGTTAACCTTAATCATGTTATTTGAATTTGACTGATTAACTAGAATTACAAAAAATCAACTACAAGTAATGATTGATTGACTTACGTATTCATCAATGCTAGCTGGCCTTTAGTGGTTGTCTATAGATTAGACTCCTCTTCATGTTAATAAGAACCTGATTGAAGTTGGTTTTGATGGTGTAGAAGCTGGCATCAATCAAACTTAGTAGTCAGTAGATCTGGTGTTTTGGCTCCTGATAGATTCAAAGGTGACATGCTGACCTTGAAGGAAGTAGGAGGTCGCATGTGGGAGGAGGATGAAGATGTCATCTTCTAAAGCTAGGTGGAGAGGTGAGAAGGGATAGATATGGACTTTTGCCTACTAAATTTCATCAATAGAGTTTGTAGCATGTTGTGTTGAAGGGGTCGACATGGTTGTTGTAGGTATGTGTTTCAGTAAGGGTTTGCTGCATTTTGGTGCTAATACATGGTGGTGTTGGCAAAGAGATGAGGAAGTAGGTCTCAGTGTGGTGGTGGTAGTGAACTGATGTGAGGGAGGTGGTGTAAAGAGGACGTAGAGTGGGGATTCTAACACTATTTTCAAACCATAACGTGCTAGGGGTCCTGTATTGCAGGTTGCTACATGTTGTTGCAGGATCATCATGAGCATGAGGATCTTGGTAGGGAGGGTACCATGTCTAGCTCAGGTCCTAGACATGGTGGTGTAGGAAGAGGAAGAAGATAACAGATGAAGACTAGTTGGTGATGGTTGGTGGAGCCGATCGCGGCCATGACAGTAGGTAGTGTGACAATTGCTTCATGTCATGGTTGTAGGGCACAAATGAGAGGGAAGAAGGAGAGGGTCAGTGATGGTAGTGGCCACACGAAGTGGTGGTGGGGAAGGTAGGTGAAGAATAATGATGACCTTTTCTACTGTGGGTTCCAACATGGTCTTCACCTATCATGAGACCGTAGGTAGAAATGCCGTGAAGGTGGTCTGTCACGGTGACACAATGGCTGGAATTAATTTTCAGGAAGGAGGCAGAAGATGGTCTTGGTGATGGAGTAGTAGACGATGGGAAGTGGTGATCAAAGACTCTACACCTGGTGGCATCATTGCCCTTAATTACCATATGAAGCAAGGTGTCGAGGTGAGCGGTAGGATTTTAGTGGAGTCAATAATGTTGTGTGTTGGATCCTAGATGGGTGATTAGATGCTCTAGAGGGGGGGGGGTGAATAGAGCTGAATGCACTTAAACAAAATTCATTAGACCTTCAAGATATATCACAAGATAAGGTTGCTAAATAGGTAATTTGAGTGCAACTAAAAGATGCATAGCAAGGATGAGAGAGATTGATCAAACACAAGTAGACAAGCTATTTAGAGTGGTTCCACACTTCAAACTAGAAGTATGTCAGTCCACTTACCTAGAGAGGTCAACCTCTAGGATTTCCTAACCATTGCATTCTTATATTCATTCATAAGACTTTCAATACATGACCAAAAAAAGGACTTACCTATCCAATACAAAGAGTCTTCAACCTTACCAAGGACTTACCCACTTTGCAAGAGTCTTTTGCCTTCTTCCAAGGACTTACCTACTCTTGCACAAGTCTTCAGCTTTGCAGGAATTACCCACTCTTCTTAGATCTTCCGCCTTTGACTTCACCTTCACTCGGAGAAGCTTCCACCAATGACTTACCCACTTGAGCAAGGAGTCTTCTACCTTCACCAAGGGCTTACCCACTCTTGCTCCAAGTCTTCAACCTTGATCTTCACCAAGGGACGCCTTCCCTTGTTCTTCTTCACCTCTCTTAGATAAGAGAGAGAACCTTCATCTTCATGGTTGAAATGAGAGATGGGGAGGTGGTGGAAGTGAGAGCCTCACAAGATATACATGTAGGACTAGCTCTCTTACATATTTCCTACTCACTCTAATGGATGTAGCAAGTGATTAAGCTTAGAGAGAGAGAGAGGAGGCTGTAGGAAGTACTAAACTATAGAATAGGAACCTCATATAGAGTTTTGCATTGAATGCTCAACCTTGGAATGAAGCCCAAGGGGTCCTATTTATAGCTGGGGATGCCTCTTAGCCCTTGGGAACACTTGAGAATGAAAACTAGCAATTTTGTGGCTTGCAACAGATATATCTTCACTTGTTGCAACTCCACAATGGCTAGAAGCACTTTTCTGCACTTTTCTGTACAGTGCAATCGGTTGAGTTTCTATGAGGGTAACTCGACCGATAGAGTAAAAGACAAAGCCGATATTCAGACCATCGATCGAGTTTGTCCTGGGGAAACTCGACCGACTAATGAAAATCGAATTGGTTTGGTACTCCATCAGTTGAGTTCTGTGAAGTGTAAACTCGACCAATCAAAAGTCATTTTCAAGATCCAATCAGGATCGGTCGAGTTTGCAACTCACATAACTCGAATGATGAACAACCTGATGTGAATTTTAGAAAATAGCTTTTGAGTGCTTAAACATTCAATCTAAGAGCTCCTGATTTTTTCTAAGCTTAATTACAAGTCATACAATCATTACAAGTGATTTACAACATGATTCTAATGGATTTACATAATATTACAAAAATGTGCACTTGTATTGACTTTGACTTGTCCTTTCTCCAATTTGAGATGCATAACTTAGGGCATTTGGAGTGTGTCTATACCTAATCTGAAATCACTCAAGTAGAGACATTAGACACCAATATGTGGATTGGTTAGTCATCATCAAAACATGGGTTTAGTCAATTTAGATGTGAGTCAGCATTGACCTAATTGACCTTGAGTCAACATTCTCCCCCTTTTTGAAGATGACAAACCATTCCATAAATGTATTGAAAGCTTTTAAGTAAAATCATACCTTCGGAGAAACCTAGGGTTTTCAATAGGATTGAGCTCATATGCTCCCCCTCAATTGATGCACATGGAGTTCTCATACTCCCCCTCAATTGATGCTATTTCTCCTGCATGGTTAGCTTTCATAACATTTATAGAAACCATGTCGTTTACTCATATATGTTCTACACATATATGTCTTCTCCACTTTACCTTCTCCCCCTTACATGGACATACTTCTCTTCTTCATGTAAGACATGCCTTCTCCCTATTTTGTCAAAAGAAGACATACCTTTCTCCCCCTTTATCATTTCAAAAAGTGGGGGTTATGAAGAAATAATAAACACCACTTGTTAAAGGAAAGGAGATAACAAAAAAAAAATATAAGGAGAGTAGAAGAGCACAGCCAGGGGCTTGTCCAAGCATAGAAAGAAAAGCAAGTTAAAGCATGCACTTGAACAACCCTAAAAGGCAAGATAAAGTGCTGCAGAAATATAATAAATCACAATTTTGACCCTCAAGATGATAGAATTTGCCCAAAAAGTATCAGGGCTCATGGCAAAGTGATGAGCCTTGCTCAGAAGGTTGTTTCTGCATAAAAAACACTACTCTTGCAGCAAAAACTGAAACTGGAGTAAAAGTTGCATGAAATCCAAAAAAGTACTCCAATTTCTACTTATAATGTAGCTCTATATGCCCTGCATCACAATGTTATGCAATCAACTCATGATAGTAGATATGCAATTCAAGGAACAATCTTGAATATGTATGAGACAAGATACAAGCATAGCATATAGATGAGCAAAGATGCCAATTATAAACAAGGCTAGAACTACATGTATATGAACTACTAGTAGATGATATCACAAGTTAGGACTACTAGTAGGATCTAGATCATAGCAAGAGATACCAAAAGATACACAAGATAAAGCAATCTATGAGTAGATGTAGAGATATATCCAAACAAATAGATATGCAATCTTAAAAGCATGAAAGGATATAACTCACATACAAATATGCATCCTTACCAAAAGATGATTACCACTAAGAACCTCAAGGTTGTATCAAAATAAGATATACACCTAGATAGATGTAGCAAGTTAGGGTACAACGGAAGCAATTTTTAGAAACAACTAAGAGATCCAAAGAGATCTTCATCAAAACCTGCAAAACAACTCAAAGCAAGTAATTACAAGATATAGATATACCAATTTAGAGAAATTAGAGAGATAGAGTTGTAAGCAAGATAGGCAATTTAGAACATGGCAATATGCATATATAAAGGTACCAAATGAGAGTGCCAAAGAATAAGGCTATTGGTTGAGAAAATCTAGTTGAGAGGGAAATTCTCATTCAATAAGACAAATGTATATTCTGTGCACAGTGTTATCGGTCGAGTTCTGTGCATTGACAACTCGACCGATGACATTTGCTGGAAACATCCATTGGTGCCTATCGGCCGAGTTTCAAATAAGGCAAACTCGACCGACAGAGCAGCTGTCAAAAAGCAAATATATTTTATAAAAACATATTTAAAGGCATGCTAAATGTACAAACCATATCCAAACATGTCTAAGCAAGTTAGTAATGCACTATAGAAGCATTAGAAATAGGTTTTGAGCAAGAGTGTGAAGAGAAACACAAAATACCATTTTGACTCAAACCACATGCATAGTGCACACGAACTTGACAAAAACAAGTTAGAAATGGTTATAAGCAAGAAAACATTTACCTTTATTCTTACCATTCCTTTTCCCACTTGTTGTCACTCTCTACACATCTCACCTTTCTTCTTTCATGTGGATTGAGAAGTCAATTTGCAATTTAATAGCTCAAGTCAATCCATTTGCAAGTACCTATAAGAAGAAAAATGAAATGGTCCCCAATCATATTTTTGGGTCCGGAGGGGTTAGTTTAGCAACCCATGTCCTATTGCTCTTGGGTGCTTTCCTAAAAGGACAACAAGGAATATTGGAGGTCCTTTATCTTTGTTGTTCCCTTGACTACTATCATACCCTAAACCATGTCTACCAATTTGTTTAGTAGTATGGTGTAGGATGTCATTAAGATTCTTTTTACCAACTAAGAATTTTTGCAAAGAAGATCTCAAACTATCATTATCATGCATAAGAGAGGAAACAGTAGAAGACAATTGATTGATGTTATCTCTAGCATGCAAAAGATCATTTTCTAAGCAAAGAACTTTAGTTAAATAAGAATCTCTATCAATATGAAGAGCAGAAACATCATTTTCTCTACTAGTAGAACTAGAACATGATTCATGAACATTGATTTTAGCAAGCAAGGAGGCATTTTCTGTTTCTAATTCTTGCAAAACAAAATCTTTGTCCTTGTTTTCAGATTTAAGAACATCAATATCATGCTTGAGAGAATCAATAATTAAAGTATGCTCTTCATTAGAACTAGGCATAAGAGGTTGAGCTTCTAGAAATCTAATCTTATCAAGCAAACTAGCATTTTCAGGTTTAAGAGAATCTACTTGGCTAAGACAAGCATTTTTGTCATCAAGCAAGCAAGAATTAGTATGTTCAAGATCATCTAATTATACATGCATATTATCAACAATTCTAGCAAGCTTTTTCTTTTTCCTTTTATAAGACTTAAGAGAGGCACAAGTATCATGAATAATAGAAATCAAAGATTCTTTATCTAAAGAGTTTAGATTTACCTCACTTGAGTCCTTACTTGTTGATGCCATAAGAGAAAAATGGATTCTCCTTCATCACTAGATCTTGAGTTTGATCCTCCACTTGAATCTTCACTTGAGCTTGAGTTGGAGGAGTCACTTGAGCTTGAGTGGCACTTATCTTCTCTTTTCTTGTGATGATGGATCTTCTTGCCTTTATAGAATCTACCCTTAGAGTACATGACATCTTCTTCAACTTGAGAGGATGGAGAGACTTGCTTCATGATAGCTTCAATTTGAGCTTTCATTTCAGCCTTATTCATTCTCTTTAGCTCTTTCTCCTCTTGTCTTGCAACTTCTTCTCTCTTGTCAAATGTGACTTCATGTACTTGTAGATTTCCAATGAGCTCTTCAATAGGAATATCCTTAAGAGACCTTGCTTCTTCAATGGAAGTCACCTTAGGTTCCCACCTCTTGGGAAGTGTTCTAAGGATCTTTGAGTTGATCTCTCCACTAGACATAGGATGTCCTAGAATAGCAAGACCATTCACAATGGTGTTGAGCCTTGAGTACATGTTGGCTATCCTCTCCTCCTTTCCCATCTTGAAGTTCTCAAGCAACCCTTTAAGCATGTAGACTTTGCTTTCCTTCACTTGATCTGTCCCCTCATAAGTGATGCATAGCTTTCTCCATACCTCATAGGCCATCTCACAAGAAGAAATCCGATTGAACTCGGTGGGGGTCATAGAGGCATAGAGGATGTGCATGGCTCTAGCATTCAAGGTTGCTTTCTTCAAGGTAGCATCATCCCAGTCTTCAATCTTTGTCTTTGGTAGCTTGTATGGGCTGTTCACCATTTGCCACATCTCAAGACTTGTTCTTAGATGTAGAATTGAAGCTTTCTTCTCCAATAGAGGAAATTGCTCCCATAAAAGATTGGTAGGCTGATCAAGTATCTCCCTCCTTGGTAGTCACCCATCTTCTCCTACTTGTTGAGGTATGCTTAGAGAAGACCCGCTCTGATACCAATTGTTGGATCCTAGATGAGTGATTAGATGCTCTAGAGGGGGGTGAATAGAGCTGAATGCACTTAAACAAAATTCATTAGATCTTCAAGATATATCACAAGATAAGGTTGCTAAATAGGTAATTTGAGTGCAACTAAAAGATACATAGCAAGGATGAGAGAGATTGAGCAAACACAAGTAGACAAGCTATTTAGAGTGGTTCCACACTTCAAACTAGAAGTATGTCAGTCCACTTATCTAGAGAGGTCAACCTCTAGGATTTCCTAACCATTGCATTCTTATATTCATTCATAAGACTTACAATACATGAACAAACAAAGGACTTACCTATCCAATACAAAGAGTCTTCAACCTTACCAAGGACTTACCCACTTTGCAAGAGTCTTCCACCTTCTTCCAAAGACTTACCTACTCTTGTACAAGTCTTTAGCCTTGCATGAATTACCCACTCTTCTTGGATCTTCCTCCTTTGACTTCACCTTCACTCAGAGAAGCTTCCACCAAGGACTTACCCACTTGAGAAAGGAGTCTTCTTCCTTCACCAAGGGCTTACCCACTCTTGCTCCAAGTCTTTAGCCTTGATCTTCACTAAGGGATGCCTTCCCTTGTTCTTCTTCACCTCTCTTAGACAAGAGAGAGAACCTTCATCTTCATGGTTGAAATGAGAGATGAGGAGGTGGTGGAAGTGAGAGCCTCACAAGAAATACATGTAGGACTAGCTCTCTTACATATTTCCTACTCACTCTAATGGATGTAGCAAGTGATTAAGCTTAGAGAGACAGAGGAGGCTGTAGGAAGCACTCAACTATAGAATAGGAACCTCATATAGAGTTTTGCATTGAATGCTCAACCTTGGAATGAAGCCCAAGGGGTCCTATTTATAGCTGGGGATGCCTCTTAGCCTTTGGGAACACTTGAGAATAAAAACTAGCCATTTTTTGGCTTGCAACAGATATATTTTCACTTGTTGCAACTCCACAATGGCTCAAAGCACTTTTCTGCACTTTTCCATACAATGCAATCGGTCGAGTTTCTATATGGGTAACTCGACCGATAGAGTAAAAGACAAATCTGATATTCAGACCAACGGTCGAGTTTGTCCTAGGGAAACTCAACCGACCAATGAAAATTGAATTGGTCTGGTACTATATTGGTCGAGTTCTGTGAAGTGTAAACTCGATTGAACAAAAGTCATTTTCAAGATCCAATTAGGATTGGTCGAGTTCGCAACTCACATAACTCGAATGATGAACAACCTGATGTGAATTTTGGAAAATGGCTTTTGAGTGCTTAAACATTTGATCTAAGTGCTCCTGATTTTTTCTAAGCTTAATTACAAGTCATACAATCATTACAAGTGATTTACAACATGATTCTAATGAATTTACATCATATTACAAAAACGTAAACTTGTATTGACTTTGACTTGTCCTTTCTCCAATTTGAGATGCGCAAGTTAGGGCATTTGGAGTGTGTCTATACCTAATCTGAAATCACTCAAGTAGAGACATTAGACACCAATATGCGGAATGGTTAGCCGTCATCAAAACACGGGTTTAGTCAATTTAGACGTGAGTTGCACCTCTCTGGGAGTGTTGGCAACAATTGTAGATCAGAAAGGAGGCAGAGAGGAGAAGGGTATGACTAGGGTTAATGTAGATGGAGAGGAAAAGTGATAAGGAAGATGAGGAGGAGCAGGATAGGAAAGGGTCTTCAGTTTCTAGGCTTCCAGCTTTTATGGGCGCTAGGTCAGCCCGAGAACATGACTAGAGAAGGAGAAGACCACAAATAATGTTGTGGTTGGGGGAAAAAGTAAAAGAATTTTAGGGATATCAAAGTGACACTTCAATAATATCATTAACCTAATATAATTAATGTCCTTCTTAATTATTTCGATTGATCAAACAAATGGTACCGAAGTGATATGAAATTTTGTGGGAAAGCTTATTAAGACACGAGGAATTCAATTTTAACATAAACTTTGTCTTTTGGAAATGTTTGATTTCACATTTTTCTTCTTGTAGATTACATACCCACTGGTGTATTTGTTAACTTTCTTAATCAATTTATATATAATATTTCATAAATCTTAATTTCTCTTCACTCCTCTTATCCTATGAAAGTTCTAGAGTCCAAAAGTATAGTAAAAAATTATCTAATGGTTGATTCATATATTTAAGCCCATTAAGGATTGAATTACTTAATTGATGTTAAAACCTCATGTTGTAGGACATTTATCATGTTTATTTTGATTTTTGATTCTAAATTCTTCTAATTAAATCTAAACCGAGGAAAGGGATCTTAATATTAGTCACATTAGGAATGAGGCCTAGAAAAAGGAAGATCTAAGTTGTGCACCTAGATTTGGGTATGCTACAACACTCCACCACTTAAAGAGGATTTCTGTAACAACCGGACCCACTGCCCAAGGATCTAGTAGAGTTTTAGGAATGACGACTGGCCCCACATACCACCACTAGCCTTAATAAGGTGCTTTGTCCACACTCATACACAAGCGAGGATCAACTTCTTGACTGGTCACCCATCCTAGTACTACTCCAAGCGGAGCATGCTTAACTATGGAGTTCTTTAGTGATGGTCTCCCAGAAAAGGAGGTGCACCTTGGTTATATGAATAGTCCAATCATTCGTTTTAAGATCATTTTATCCGAGGTCTCAAATCTTGAGACGTTACAATCTCCCCCACTTAGACACTTGACCTCCTCGTCAAGGCTTAACTATATGGCCTCATAATATCACCCCATTTCAATACAAACCCAGAATGGCCCATGGACACCCAACTTCTGATCACGGAATACCAGTGCAAGGGTGGCTACATCACCATGGATAGCCCTTTCCAACTTGCTTGGAACGAACGGCTCAAGACTGGCATGCCACATGCCCATATGGGCCCACCTACTGGAGGGGAATTGGCTCTGATACCATTGTAAGACCCAGATCCACTTCCCAAGGATCTAGTAGAGTTTCAGGAATGACGAATGAACCCATAGACTACCACTAGCCTTAACAAGGTGCTTTGTCCACACTCACACACAAGATAGGATCAAGTTCCCGATTGGTCACCCATCCTAGTACTACTCCAAGCTGAGCACGCTTAACTATGGAGTTCTTTAGTGATGGGCTCCCAGAAAAGGAGATGCACCTTGGTGATATGAGTAGTCCAATCATTCCTTTTAAGATTATATTATCTGAGGCCTCAAATCCTGGGACGTTACAATTTCACCCCCAAAATCCAGCTGTCACTAGCCATGAAAACTAAGTCATACTCCTAGAGTCCAACCTAAGGGTTTTATTTTCTCACTATAATGGATCATACCATATATCTGATCTTACTATGGTTAGGTGGTAGCTACATACCTATGACCTAAATACCAGATATTTCTCATGTACTACTTATTACATCCACTATGTACTTTAGATAATTCTAAATCAAGTTACATTGTTAAAGGATAAAATATCATTGCTTCACCCCTTAAAAGGATTAATTTATATCCTAAATAACCATAAACAAATGAAACAAGAGTAAATCAACTAGGTTGTCCATATCAAGAACTTAATTGTTGTACTCTCCATACAACACTTAGGCCTAGGGTCTATTACTGATCGTGCCACTCAAGTGCTTCTCCAGGTAAAGAGTTTGTCTACAATTAAAACATCTTTGTGGTGGTGACTTTGTTCCAAAATCATCAATAAAATATGATAACCTTTCTTTTTTACATATAAATTAATAATGAAAATAAGTTTGACGATGAAAACCTTACGATGAAAAATCCAAAATTGGTGCCAAAAATCAAATTGAGAACCAAGTCCACCATTTATCTACCAAATGATACCTACTGTATTATTATATCATCACCATAGTCTACCGACATCTTCTAATTCCTCAATCTAAGGGTATGACAAAATGCACTCTAGTCTCATAACACATGAGGAAGAAAGGTTTCCTATTACACAACTTCTATCAAAACCTAATAAGGAATGAAATTCACCATTCCTCATGTCACTCGTAAACATAATTTACACTACCTCATCGCAAGACCTATGGGACTCATACGATAATCCAACGTCAAGGAATATATTTAGGGTTTTCCATTACTAACTGGTTTGCATCCATAGTGCCTTCACAAGACAAGGTAACCTATATAGTTGACATATTCATCTCAATCACTAGATAAACCAAGCACAACAATGGAGACAAAAGAGGTAAACACAATGATATCTATTAAACTTATAGATTTCTTTGACCAATTATTGCATATGAGGCATAACAATCTCAACGAGGATGGTATCCAATCCTTATATAGATGGATTCAGAACAATCTATGTGGACATACTCTAAGTTGAAGGTAAGGCCTGCCTTCCCATGATAGAGCTAGTCTAATTATCACATATTATGAAGGGAATCATCACCCTTCCAAAACTTAAGTCAGTTTCTAGGTTTATTATCCATGTATACTTGGTCCTAACAAATGGACATACTTGAGGCATCCTAGAAAATCAATGAGGAAAAGGTGAATCATAGAAACTACTTATAAGTCTAGCAGTGGGTATTCAAGGCAGTCTAATCCAAAGAGTAACTAGAGTTAAGAGTGTTGAAGTCAACGTACACTTCATAGTGCTCAAAGTAATATCCTAGAATACATGAGATAGGGATCAAATGCTACCGGAGTCAGCTCCATGTGGTGTCATATTTACTTCCATGAAAAGTCTAGGGGAGATTGGGATTAATCAAGACTGAGTCTCAATTAAATGTAGTTTGGGTAGTGGAGGTGACCAACTTATTTAAGGATTGAAAACACTAATTGGTATTTCACTACTTAAAAATAAGTCTATCAACAACCTCTAAAGTGTCACATACTTAATTAAGGGTCATCTTAAGATAACTTGAAATAGTTAATTACCGACTTCTTAGGGTCTGATACCATTTTGTAAAGAGTGAGACCGATAGGGGATCCATTCTTTAGTGAATTGAAGAATAAGTCCATCCAATTCCAAATAAGAAGGAAAGGAGGAATTTCATTCATTCTCAAATGGTATACATTTAAGGCATGAAGTTTATAAGCAACAAAAACAAAATTATTACAAAGTACAATATGTATCATTATACAATTGCTCATCACCATAAAAGGTGATATTACAAAAACTTGAACTAACTACAATTGAAGCCAATAGTAGAGAGTAACCTAACCATTCCAAGCTATCCTTAAGTCCATGTCATGTTGGTGATCTTCTTGATTCCTTGTCTTCTAATGTACCTAAACCTGGGTGGAAGGGAACATTACCCAGAACATAGGAAACAACATGGAGTTCAACAAAGAGCTGAGCATGTACATATAAAAAAACACTTTTGGCATTATATAAGTTTATTAGTGCAAAATAGTGTCCCCACAAGAAGGGGGCTATATACAATTAGGTAAGTTCAAAGAATTATAACAAGAGAAATGAGGCATATTAAAATGCAGATTATAACTATGAGAATAAAAGTGCCCTTCCATAACAGTTAGCCACAATTCCAATTTAAACAATAAACAATTACATGCATAACAATGTTGACTAAATATACCTAAAATAAGGCCATAACACCATAGGATCATGGTATAAAAGAAATAAGGATGGAAACACCCCCTAGTGGAATACACACACCCTATATAAGTATGGTTGTACATAAGTACCACTATTCTAGATATTCTAGTCAAACATGTAGCATGCATAAATAGAGTGTCAATACTAGCATTTTAGTAAAATTATCAAAAAATGGAAATCAAGAAAAAGGGGTCCAAGAACCCATCATAAACTAGGTATCTCAACAACCATAGAAATATAATGAACAAGAACAAAAAATATAAATGTTCAAGAGATGCCTCATTAAAAGAATGTAGGTATTGGTTAAATAATGTCCAAAATAAATAGAGTATGTACATACCTGATTTCATGACTAACTCTTTTTCTAGCGGTCATCACACACTTCGTCCTTGTTAACCTAAAAGTGGTTTATATACCTATTAGTACACAATTGTCAAAGCATAAACGAGAGTATATCTAAAAGCACTATTGACTACTTTATGTGGATTTCAAACTTATAAATATTAGTTATACCCATATATAGCGTGAAGGACCTAATATGCTATTATTGATGATAAAACCCTAATAGAAATGTCTAGGGTTTAATACAACATGCCTTTATACAGTTATATTGGTCATATACTCATACTCAAATCTTGTTATGTATATGAATACATGTATATTCGACATGGTAATATAAAAATACAGAATAGTCCCACTAGAAAGTCATCCAGGGTCGATCTTGTCAACTATGTAGTCATCTACGTATATGTTTTTATTTCTTTTATCATTTAGGTCATAACTTGGCCAACATGGCTATATATACTCCCTATATTCATTTCTAACTACCATTGATTGTATAAATACACGTTCATGAATCTAGGGTTTTAAATTCATGAAACAAATCTCATTGATATATTTGGATATTCTCATTAGAGATTATTAACTTTTTGAATAGGCTAAATCAGTTAATCAACATTGATTTCATTGATAGACTGATTCAAATTGAGAGTTTAACAATATTTTACTAATACAATTTTCTATTCATTATATAGATCTATACTAATGTATCTTAACAAATTGATAATAAGAAATCCATGATTACAAATTTCTTACTTACAATTAATAGTAACCCAACACGCATATACCATATCATAGGAATGTAGACATGATCACATATTTATGTAATGTTCAGTTTAACATACTACAATATTGTTCATAGATATATATAGTTGTTCTAAGGATAAATGACTAAGTAACCTATATAGAAAATTTAGATTATCAATTCCAATGTTAACCTTAATCATGTTATTTGCATTTGAATGATTAACTAGAATTCCAAAACAATCAACTACAAGTAACGATTGGTTGACTTACATGTTCGTCAATGCGGGATGGCCTTTTGTGGTTGTCTATAGATCAGACTCCTCTTCATGTTAATAAGAACCCAATAGAAGTTGGTTTTGATGGGGTAGAAGTTGGCATCAATCAAACTCAACAGTCAACAAATCTAGTGTTTTGGCTCCCAGTGGATTTTCAAAGGTGACATGGTGACCTTGAAGGAAGGAGGAGGTCACAGGTGGGAGGAGGATGAAGATGTCATCTTCTAAAGCTAGGTGGAGAGGTTAGAAGGGCTAGATATGGACTTTTTCCTACTGAATTGCATCGATAGAGCTTGTAGTGTGTTGTGTTGAAGGGGTCAACATGGTGGTTGTAGGTATGTGTTTCACCAAGGGTTTGATGCATGTTGGCGCTAATACATAGTGGTGTTGGTGAGGAGATGAGGAAGTAGGTCTCAGTGTGGTAGTGGGAGTAAACTACTATGAGGGAGGTGGTGTAAAGAGGACACACAATGGGGAATCTGACACTATTTCTAGACCATAATGTGCTAGGGGTCCTGTGTTGTAGGTTGGTACCTATTGTTGTAGGCTCATCATGAGGGTGAAGATGTTGGTAAGGAGGGTACCACATATAGCTTAGGTCCTAGACATGGTGGTGTAGGAAGAGGAAGAAGATAACAAGTGAATACTAGTTGGTGATGGTTGCTGGAGCTACAGTGTTGTGGGCATGGTGGTTGCTTGATATGATGTGGCCACATGAGTAGATGGCAGTCTGCTCACTGTCGTGACTGTAGATGGAAGAGAGGAGAAGGTAAGTATGGATAGAATCTATTGTGGATGACTATATGAGGAAGGAATGAGTCCATGGTGAGTTTATGAGGGTGAACATGAAGGAGAAGAACAACATGAGGCAAGGATGAGAGATTGCGCCTCTCTGGAAGTGTTGGCACCAACTACAGATCAGAAAGGAGGAGGAGAGGAGAAGGGTATGACTAGGGTTAATGTAGATGGAGAGGAAAAGAAATAAGGAAGATGAGGAGGAGGAGTCCAGGAAAGGGTCTTCATTTTCCTGGATTTCGGCCGTTGCGAGCGCTAGGTCAGCCTGAGAACACAGCTAGAGAAGGGGAAGACCATAGACAATGTTATGTGGTTGGGGGAAAAAGTAAATGAATTTTAATAATATCAAAGTGACCTTTCAATAATATCATTAACCTAAGATAATTAATGTCCTTCTTCATTATTTTGATTGAGCAAGCAAATGGTACCAAAGTGATATGAAATTTTGTGGGCAAGCTTATTAAGACATGAGGAATTAAATTTTAACATAAATTTTATCTTTTGGAAATGTTTGATTTCACATTTTTATTCTTGTAGTTTGCGTACCCACTGGTGTATTTATTAACTTTCTTAGTCAGTTTATATATAATATTTCATAAATCTTAATTTCTCTTCATCCTCTTATCCTATGAAAGTTCTAGAGTCCAAAAATATAGTCAAAAATTATCTAATGGTTGATTCATATATTTAAGCCCAATTAAGGACCGACTCACGTAATTGATGTTAAAACCTCACGTTGAAGGACATTTATCACCTTTATTTTGAAATCTGATTCTAAGTTCTTCTAATTAAATGTAAATCAAGAAAAGGGACCTTAATATTAGTCACATCAGGAATGCAACCAAGAAAAAGGAAGAGCTAAGTTGTGCAACTAGATTTGGGTATGTTACAAGTTGTTACTCTAAAAAATGTCAATTTTAGACAAAAAAATAAATTTAAATCCCAAGCAATATTTTAATAATATTTACATGACCTCATAAGAACATTCACACACCAAACTTTCACACAAGAATGCCAAATCACCAAAAAGCAAATATATAAAGAATCAAAATATCAGCCAAACATTGTGTGATAAATGTTAGTAGAAATAAAGAAAAATATAAATTTTGATATTGATAACAAGAAACATATGATGTTTGAAACTCCTAAGATCCATAAGATCTTCATATTCCTTCAAATGGTGTGATGCTCTTCATTGATGTCAGCCTGCATACAATTAGATCCATTATGCTCCATAAAAAGACACATATCATTACATTAGTAGAATTTGAAAGGCTAATATATACATAAATCATAGTATAAATATGAAATTACCCATATCATTTGGTTCTAGTCTAATCTAATGTGCATTTAGGGTCTAAATTCATTTTTAAGAACAAATCTTCCCTTCCAATATAAATAGGAAGAAAAGATAAACCAACCATTCATCTATATATGAAGGACAATGAACACAACCAAATAGAAATTTTGGATAGATATATATAGTACATCATCACCATAATATGATTATACAAATTCATAAATAGTGTGTTGACCACATGTGGTAACACTCTCCTATTCTTTAATTTAGAATTCCCTTTCCAATCTCTATACATCTCCCATGGCTCTAATAGGGTTTCATGGAATATGAAACTTTTGCGTCCTCTGTATTATTGTGAAATGTTTTGTTCAATTGATAACTAAGGGAAGAACTACAACTCGACCACTTGGTGACCAAGTTTTATCTATATCCAAACCTAGCTCAAGACTAGGTCCAATGTTGACTATAATCTATGGTAGTTGAAAAGTTTCCACATTAGATTCTGTTCCCATAATAAGTTTTTTCACATGAGTATAACTATTATCTGACCCTACCCCTAGTTCTACCACCTTCCCATTAGGAAGATCATTCAACTGATGTTGATTTCTAACATTATTTCATTTAGCATCTACCATTCATTTCCCCGACCCATTTCTATAAGTCTCCTTGTACATTGATTCAGATAGACATGCATCTCTAGTCTTGCCCAAAGAATGAATGACTCACTATCACATAATAAGAATTACATCTAGTTATAAGGTATAAGTTGGAGGAAAAAAGGTTCCAAGTGCTTATATATTCCATACATACGATGTCTAAAAAAGGTAGAGAAAGATTGCAACATTCACATCTTAACCATTATACTTTTTGTGATGAGGAATCTCTCCCAAAAAGGGCCACATAAGAAGCAACCTGACAACATAAACCATGGCGCCATAGTCATTTGCACAACACACATAATAGTATAGATTGTAGTTGCTAAACTAGCCCTATCTAATGTGAATTTATTTTCATAAAAAATTTCCTCAAGAGATTCAAATCCAAGACTTCATTCTAAGCAAACCCACCTATTTACCAGCCTTGTCAATCTTGACTGGCATGAATTTAATATAATAATATAGGTATGCAAGAATATACAAATGTGGTGAGTATTTTTGTTTACTTTCTTGGTATGTTATATTAGGGGAGGGTTCATGTCTTTTATGACCTGTATTTTGAAATGCAGGATAGTTGTTTCTTTCAACCCCCCTTTGAATATGCAACTAGCAAATTGACAAGCTAAACCAACTAACAAGTGTGAGTACTAGTATTTACTTTGATATGTGATTCTAATAGACTATATTATGCCATCTGAAAAGACATTTGAATTAGATTCATATCTATTTGCTTATATCCTATACATTAGATTATTTTAAATAATAAACATTGATAACGATCTCGAAGAAGCTCTTAATCAAAAAAGTTAAATATAAGTTTCAGCCTAACGTACATATTGCAAATGCTTATAATATAACTAAAGTCAATTTCGATCAGGGATATCATCCAAATAATGCTATCTTGAATAGAGTTTACAAATCACGGAAGCTTAGGATGTAAAGTTAGATTAGATCTATATAAAAGCTTAGGATGTAAAGTTAGATTAGATCTATATAACCCCATTCCTAAAAATGTGTATAGCGAAACAACAAAGAAAATGAAAATACGAGCATTATTTGTATATAGGAACATAATATTTCAAAGTTACCTTTAAGCCTAAAAGATATTACGCTATGGAAAAAGAATAATAAACTATAGTAGTGTGGTATGTACCTCGATTGCAGTGATGATACAATAGGAGGCACATCATCTCAATTCTTCTTGTGGGGAACATGTTGGATTTTTTTGTATTTAATAATAGATGAACTAGGATATGGTTTTCAAAATACCTTATTTGGTCAACACATGTAACAACAACTTCTATCGTTCAAGGATGAATTGGTTTTTCTATCCAAAAAGCTTCCTAATGTGCAAGATAAAGCACATATTTATCACTAACAACAAGATTTAACATATATTTATTGTAGATAATAACAAATAAAATGATAACATCATGTATCAAACCATGACACAAATTTAGAAGTACATGTCAATATTATATTATAAATATGTAATTGTTTATGCATTAGCATACTATTTTTGAAAATATGTATGAGAATACAAAATCTGGAATGTAGGTCCCAATTAGATATTATAAAAGACGGTCTAGATTTGGGTATAACACTTTGTACAATTTTTCATTCTTGACCTATTCCATGTTGGCTAATTTAGAATCAACTTGATTCTTCTCGGACTAGAATCCAACCTAAATTCAACAATTTGACATACATAGTAGTATCATTTAAAATGGATCCACTCTATTATTTGAAACTAATATTAGAGATCAGTTTTAGTAAATTTTTTTTGTCTTGGAACACTAACTAGACATAAAAATCATAGCAATAAAATAACAAATTTTGTATCATCAAGTTTCTTTGATGAGTCATTTAGATGAATGTATGATTGTACATTGTGTTTCCCTACTTCTTAAAATATTAATCAATTCCGTAGTTCAACCTCATTTCTCACACATGCTCTGATTATAAAATACTATCACATTAAAAAGTTAGTGAAGCCTCTAATCTTGAAAATTTGATAGCCACTCTGTAACTGTGGCAACACATCCCACTATCACACAGACATCGAGGTGTTACGTGAAAACGTGCGGAAAACACCGTCATTCACAGATTACCAAAAACTTGGGTTAATTAAAGCCGATTGCAGAAAGTAGGTGACCAAGAAACTATTATATTCCGATCCATATCCTGCAGGGAAACGGTTATATAAACATTTACAAAATTCTGACATGTGTCCACAACTTAGGAGATCAACTGTCAAGCTATCACATGAGTTCATCACCTGTTATATATACATAACGGCCCACATCCGGCCAACAACAGGATATACAAACCATCAACAACTATACATCGTGAAACAATGTCAAAACGCTCCCAAGGACCTGAGAGTACAGGGATGACTCTAGACTTCACTACAAAATAACCAAAACAACAACATGTCCATCTCTTTCCTTCTACTACTCTTCTTGCTTCTCGGCCGAAACCCCACAACCACCACCACGTCTAGCTCGACCACCTAAAAAGGTTACAAACCAACGAGGTGAGACACACAGTCCCAGCGAGAAACATAACTCCCCGCCAAAACCATAAGAACCTCAGAAAGATAAAGCAAAAGCAGTAGATAACTGGTAAAAGGTACAACAAGAGCAGTCTATATAGCAAGGCTATTCATACCGTCAGGTTTACCAGATGTACGGAAGGCATATAATCCAATATCTCTTTATGGAACATGATTAACAAGATAAGATCTTATTACATAACATGAGGAACGTATAAGAAATTGTATGTATAACAAGATTAACTACGTAAGCAAGGCCTCAACCAATGTTCCGTGTTTTGCCTTAAGCAGTAAATTCTATTTGGATGGATTACGAGTTATTATGCCCTAAGGAAGTGAGCCGTACCACTCAGATCCACCCGACGGCTGCGAAACCCGGAGCCAGTGCCATATAAGGTCAATGGAAGAGCTGGACTCCATGACCTCCCACCTCGTGGTCAGTGCACGAGTACAACACAAGTAGGACCATAGTCTCATGCTTAAGTGGCCTCAGCCATAGGGTCAGCTCCCGCAGGCTACCCTCTGCCTAGCCCGCCTCGGTACAGGTCTCGGCACTAGTGAAACTGAGCCACAGGCATGTTCACCGTGCTTTGAGACATGAACGCATTCATGCTCCCATATCACATATTTCGAGCCATGGGACTATTCACCATGCTCTATACATATCCCGAGTCTGCAACCACAGATGCACTCGAATCCTCACTATTTTAGGCTAGGAGAAACCTCACATATTCAACAATATGCGCTCCGGGTTAACCCACAGGAGACCCCATTTCACCGTCACCATCTCCTGACGATGATGGATCTATGGCCAGGGCAAACTACATGATATGTTCCACTATGATTAGTTAGTATATTTTAAGTGGATTATTGAGGCAATCAAGTTGTATAGCATGCAGACTATAACAAGAATAAACAACATGAAACTCAATATCATGCTTTATTGCCATCAACATCACCATGATCCATCACAAGGATCCAACATTACATGTTACCACTTGGCCTCTTGCCAACCATCTAGATCCGTTGCAAGGATCATCACATTGCCATGGGATATCAATCCCTCATCAAGAGTAACCATTAGAACAGTGTTACTCAAACATATATACCTCACATCCCTTTACCTGGCTATGCATCTGTACCTGCATGGTTAGTATGCACAATCATCATGGATCATCAGAAGAGTTATATTATCAACATAGGGCAGTACAGATGATTATATACTTTATCATTCATGCCTCAACCTGTGACCATAGACATATGTCATATCAAGGTGTGATCAACCATATTAATTATCTTACTATCATCAATCTTAACAAGGGTCATCAACATCAACCAAACGTGACATCATAGGACAAGATCTAGCACATAAGTTTCCCAGAAGGACAAGACCCTTACTAGAAGCATCCATTACCCTAACCAGAAGAGATATCGACAGGGTACTTCCTCATATCATCCAAACACCTCTCCCACATAACGGCCAAAAAAGTTAGCCACATAAAGGCCAAGCACACAACAAGGTATCGGGCTACCACTTATATCGGGCAACAAGGAACCAAGCCATCTCGTACACTCATGTGTATCGTGCAGCGCGTGTCGTGCACCTCAAGTTGTGCAATGCTGCATCGGATATCAATGGTACAACGGCCACAAAGCCTATCGGGTAACTGAGCCTATGAGTGTGTCGCTCATCAGGCATCCATATGCAACGACTGGGGATACTAGGTGACACTCTATCGGGCATCACCACAACACCATGACACCCGAAATCAGCTAGCGACATACTCCATAACGTCCAAGGTATGGACACAAGGCTACCACCTGAACCAGGCATGTCGGGTAGAGAACACAACCATGTGTGATGCCCGACACACAAGGGTAACGACCGACATTCTACTCATCTAGGTATAACGACCAGGGCACAACCTCAAACGACAGCAAGGAAAGCATGTCGTCCAGCTAGCTAACCTCATCTATTGGCCAACACACAAGGCCAGGGCCAGGGGAGACGCCCAACACAGAACTAGCTAGCAAAGCTTCACAACATCAAGGTAAAATGAGGTTAAGGGTGTCGGGCAAGGTACTTATCATGGTGTGACGCCCGACACAACAAGGTAGGACCAGGTGTGTGATGCCCGACACAACACCACAACATAACATCCAAAGCTCTAGGCCAAAGAGGGATATCAGGAGCATCACCACCAACCCATATCGGGCAAAGAAAAGCAACCCAACAAGGTCGCCACCAACCTCAAGCACAAAAGGCACCAAAACCCTAATGGATCAAGAAGATGGATCACCTCTCAACAACCAAGAGAGAGGGGTCTTGCCTATCTTCTTATCACCAATCGGGCAACACAGGGACCCACCCTAACAAAGGTCTACAACCACTACAAAGCTCACCTCTTGAATCCATGGTGAGAGAAGGGTGTTGCTCAAGCAACTAGAACACAAGCTCACATCTCAACTCAAACGAGAGAGGAGTATTGATCATATTACTAGAGTTTAAGCTCACTTCTCAAGACCAAGGAGGGAGAGGGGTGTTGCTCAACAAGAAACCCTAGATCAAGGTTTGGCCAATAAGAGGCAACTAAGCAAGAAACTAGCAACATACATAATTGAAATGATCATAAGAAGCATAAAAGAAAGTAGTGTAGTTAGGGTTAGGAGTTATGTAACCCGCCTTAAGCAAGCTCCAAGATCCTAGCTCCAAGCACCACCATAAGAAGGAGAGCAAGGCACTCTAGGGTTCGACCACCACTAGAGGAAGAAGGAGACTCCTAGGAAAGGATCGGCCACCAAGCTTGCAAAGGAAGGGGATGTTGTGCACCAAAGAAGAGGGGAAACTAAGGAACTAAAGGGATCCTTAGCAAGAGAAAGGAAACACATATATAGAAGAGGATGGATGAGAAACCAAGGAAAGACAGGGCAAGGTGTAACCCACCTAGGGACACTTGTCCATATGCAAAGCCACCACTCTAGCATGTCCTAAACACATGTCCAAGGCCATCGCTACATGCATGCATCAAGCTCCAAGTGTCCACTAGTGGTGACACAAACGAGGTCAAAGAAGGTCAAAGGGTCCATGGGTGACACACCCCCACACCATGACCGACAAACTCCCTAGGCCGACACACAAAGCACTCCTTCCTGACACAAGGCTCACTTGCCCGACACAGAGGTCCAACAAGGAAAAGGCAAGGCATAACAAGGACCAACAAGCTCAACCAAGCCCAAGGCAACACAAGAAACGAGCCCAACTCTTCCTCTCAACACTAGAGGAAGCAAAGAGAGGGAGAAACCCCTCACAAGGTGAAAAACTTACCCACAAACCCTAGACTTGGGTTAATTGCAAGTAGCACCTCCAACCCTCAACAAAACACCAAAAAACCCTAATCACCACTAAAGGTGATTAGTAAGCAACTAAGCATCAGGGTTAAGCAAAGCAAACTAGATAAACCCTAAATGGAGGTTAGGGTCCTTACAAGCTATAACCCTCTACAAAGGGATTTTTTCCTCAAAATACGAAAAGAAAAGTGAGGGATACTTCCTCCTCATCTCTTCCTCAAGTTCCCAGGTGGCTTCCTCAACGCCACGATGATGCCAAAGAACCTTTACAAGAACCAGGTCCTTCCTATTCAGCTTCTTAACTCTTCTATCAAGGATCATTACATGACCTTCCTCATAGGTCACATCTTCATCAAGCTCAACTTCGACTGGCTGTATCACTGTTCCTGTATCCAGATGACTTTTCTTCAGCATACTGACATGGAACACTGGGTGTAACCTGTGCAACTCTGGCGGTAGCTCTAACTCGTAAGCTACCTTGCCCATACATGCTATGACTGGGTATGGCCCCATATATCGGGGTGCTAGCTTACCCTTCTGGCCAAACCTTAGCACACCTTTCCACGATGAGACTTTAAGATACACTTTGTCTCCTACCTGGAACTCCAAAGGTCGTCGGCGATTGTCTGCGTAAGACTTCTGCCTGTCCTGTGCCGCTTTCAACTGTTGCTGTATCACCTTGATCTTCTCTGTCATTTGCTGTACTAACTCAGGACCCAAAAGCTGATATTCACCAGACTCATACCAACACAACGGAGATCTGCACTTCCTGCCATATAAGGCCTCATAAGGAGCCATGTCAATGCTCCGTTGATAACTATTGTTGTAGGTGAATTCTATCAAACTAAGATGTACGTCCCAACTGCCTAGGAACTGCAAGACACAAGCCCGAAGGAGATCCTCCAAAGTCTGAATTGTCCTCTCAGACTGTCCATCTGTCTGTGGGTGGAAAGCGGTACTGAACCTCAACTGCGTTCCCAACGCTTTGTGCAACTGTTCCCAGAATCGACTCGTGAACTGCGGACCTCTGTCAGAAACTATCGTTATTGGAACACCGTGCAACCGCACTATCTCATCTATGTATACTCGTGCAAGCTTCTCGGCTGTATACGTTGTCTTTACATGTATGAAATGGGTAGACTTCGTCAATCTGTCCACTATCACCCAAATGGAATCATGATTCCTAGTTGTCATGGGCAGACCAACTACGAAATCCATGGTTATATGATCCCATTTCCACTGCGGTATTGACAGGGGTTGTAATGTACCTACCAGATTCTGATGCTCAATCTTAACTTGCTGACATAATGCACATCTAGCCACAAACTCCGCTACATCTTTCTTCAAACCGAGCCACCAATACAAGTCCTTCAGACTATGATACATCTTGGTGACTCCTGGATGCATAACATACATTGATGTGTGCGCTTCTTCGAGCACTAGCTTCCTCAGATCATCTGCATTGGGGACCACCATCCTATCTTGGTAGCAAACTAGTCCATCCTTGGACTCATGGAACCCATCATGCATTTCGCTGCCAAACTCTGATCTGATCAGCTGCACTGCATCATCTGCCTGCTATACATCTTTGATCTGTTGTCTCAGTGTAGGATTGCCTTGCATATGTGCTACAAGTCCAGCTAACAAGGAAACTTCCATCTGCACATTCATCTGTCGCAAGGAAACAAGCATATCCAATCTATGGCATACCAAGGAGCTCAACTGTGCCTTCTTTGTAAAAAGAGAAGAAGACTTTCGGCTAAGCGCATCAGCTACCACATTCGCCTTACCGGGATGGTACTCGATGGTGCAATCGTAATCATTGATTAACTCCATCCATCGACGTTGTCACATGTTTAGCTCATTCTGCGAAAAGATGTACTTCAGGTTCTTATGATCTGTGAAGATCTGACACACTTCCCCATAAAGATAGTGTCTCCAAATCTTTAACGCATGAACCACTGCTGCCAACTCCAAATCATGAGTCGGATAATTCTCCTCGTGTTTCTTAAGTTGTCGTGAAACAAAAGAGACCACATGATATTCCTGCATCATTACACAACCTAAATCTTTCTTGGAAGCATCGCAGAAAACAACGTAGCCCTTTCTGGGTTCTGGCAGTACTAACACTGGAGCACTGGTTAGTTTCTCCTTCAAACTTTGGAAAGCTTGCTGACAACGGTCATCCCAGACAAAAGGTACATCCTTTCTAGTCAACCTCATCATTGGCAACGCAATCGCACCGAAGTCCTTGATAAACCTCCTGTAGTAACCTGCTAGACCCAGGAAACTACGAACTTCTATCGGCGTCTTCGGCTGCTCCCACTCTGCAACAGACTCCACCTTCTTAGGGTCCACCTTAACTCCTTCTGTGGATATTACATGGCCCAAGAAAGTCACTTCCTCCAACCAGAACTCACACTTACTGAACTTGGCATACAACTGATGTTGGCGAAGAAGAGTCAATTCTAGTCGAAGATGTCGCTCATGCTCTTTCCTGTCGCGACTATAGATTAAGGTGTCGTCTATAAAGACTACAACAAAATGATCTAGAAACGGACGAAACACCATGTTCATCAAATCCATGAAAGAAACATGCGCATTGGTTAGCCCAAACGACATAACCAAAAACTCAAAGTGACCATACCTCGTCCTAAAAGCTAACTTTGGTATGTCATCCGCCTTAATCCTCAACTGATGATATCAGGACCGTAGGTCGATCTTTGAAAACACTGTAGCACCACACAACTGATCGAACATATCATCTATCCTCGGTAATGGGTACTTGTTCTTGATCGCGACCTTGTTCAACTGTCGGTAATCTATACATAACCACATCGACCCGTCCTTCTTCTTAACAAACAATACTGGAGCACCCCAAGGCGATGTACTTGGTCGGATGAAACCTTTCTCCAACAACTCTTGCAACTGTTTCTTAAGCTCTTCCATCTCTACTGGAGCCATCCTATACGGTGTCTGTGCAAGTGCTTGCGTTCTTGTTACTAGATTGATCTCGAAATCAATCTCTCGGGGTGGAGGAACACCAGGGAACTCATCAGGAAACACATCCGCAAACTCTCGGACAACCGACACCTCCTCAAGGCTAGGACCTTTCACATTGGTATCCACAATGTGAGTTAAGAACGCCTTACATCCTTGTCGTAGCAACTTTTCTGCCACCATAGTTGATACTAGACACGTCAGAAGAATCTTCCTATCTCCTTGGAAGATCCACTTATTACCGCCATCATCAAACACATCCTGCTTGGAACCACAGTCCAAAACAACCTTATACTTCTCCAAGGTATCCATCCCAAGGATCACATCGAAACCATGCATATCGAGTGGTATAAGATCCACTCGTATACTGTGTCTCGAAAAACATATGACACAAGATGGGCATTCTTCTCGAAGCATCGAGGAACCATCAAGAGGGGTTTCTAACAACAAGCTATCTTTCTTACAACTAACAGGTAAACAACATTTTTCAAGCATACAATAGGCGATAAAAGAGTGTGTAGCACCCGGGTCAACCAGAACAGATATAAAGCAAGAAGAAGACATATCAGAATGAAATAACTCCATCTGACCTGTCACCACTCACGGGTTGACTATCGCCTCCGGTTGACTCATAGCATAGAATTGAGCCGTTGCTTACTGTCCACGTCCTCTGCTTCCTTGAGCAGACGATCCTTCTTGTGACACTTGACCACGTCCTCGCCCTCTGCTACTATTGGGATGCTTCCTATCTGACCCTTGTTGATTCTATCTCAACTGTTGCGTTACTTCAACATCTCTATTCAGGCAGTTGAACCTGAAATGCCCGATCCAACCACAAAGATGGCATGACCTATCTTCAAACCGTGGCCTAGATGGCCCTGTCACTGCCATAGAAGCTGTACTATGTCCTTTTGACGGTGAAGAAACATAACCTCTTCCCTTACTCGGAGACCACTATGACGGTACACTGGAACCTCTCATCACGGAAGGTGCTGAAAACCTTGGCCATAGATCCATCATCGTCAGGAGCTGGTGATGGTGAAACGGGGTCTCCTACGGGTTAACCCAGAGCGCATATTGTTGAATATGTGAGGTTTCTCCTAGCCTAAAATAGTGAGGATTTGAGTGCAGCTGCGGTTGTAGACTCGGGATATGTATAGAGCATGATGAACAGGCCCATGGCTCATGATATGTGATATGGGAGCATGAATGCGTTCATGGCTCAAAGCACGGTGAACAGGCCCGTGGCTCAGTTTCACTAGCGCCGAGACCTGTATCGAGGCGGGCTAGGCAGAGGGTAGCCTGTGGGAGCTGACCATGTGGCTGAGGCCACTTAAGCATGAGACTGCGGTCCTTCTTGTGTTGTACTTGTGCAGTGACCACAAGGTGGGAGGTCGTTGAGTCTGGCTCTTCCATTGACCTTGTATGGCACCAACTCCGGGTTTCGCAGCCGTCGGGTGGATCTGAGCGGTACGACTCACTTCCTCAGGGCATAATAACTCATAATCCAGCCGAATAGAATTTACTGCTTAAGGCAAAATACGGAATATTGGTTGAGGCCTTGCTTGCATAGTTAATCTTGTTATACATACAATTGCTTTTACGTTCCTCATGTTATGTAATAAGATCTTATCTTGTTAATCATGTTCCATAAAGAGATATTGGATTATATGCCTTCCATACATCTGGTAAGCCTGACGGTATGAATAGCCTTGCTATATAGACTGTTCTTGTTGTACCTTTTACCAGTTATCTACTGCTTTTGCTTTTATATTTATGAGGTTCTTGTGGTTTCGGAGGGAAGTTATGTTTCTCGCTGGGACTGTGTGTCTCACCCCGCTGGTTTGTAACCTTTTTAGGTGGTCGATCTAGACGTGGTGGTGGTCGCGGGGTTGCGACCGATCAGCAAGAAGAGCAGTAGAAGGCAAGAGATGGACATACTGCTGTTTTGGTTGTTTTGTAGTGAAGTCTAGAGTCATCCCTGTACTCTCAGGTCCTTGGGAGCGTTTTGACATTGTTTCATGATGTATAGTTGTTGATGGTTTGTATATCCTGCTGCTGGCCGGATGTGGGCTGTTATGTATATATAACAGGAGATGAACTCATGTGATAGCTTGACAACTGATCTCCTAAGATGTGGACACGTGTCAGGATTTTGTAAATGTTTTGTATAACCATTTCCCTACAGGATATGGATCAAAATATAATAGTTTCTTGGTCACCTACTTTCTGCAATCAGCTTTAATTAACCCGTGTTTTTGGTAATCTATGAATTACAGTGTTTTCCGCACATTTTCACGTAACACTTCGTTGTCTGTGTGATAGTGGAATGTGTTGTCACAAGTTTCTGAGCGGTACGACTCACTTCCTCAGGGCATAATAACTCGTAATCCAGCCAAATAGAATTTACTGCTTAAGGCAAAACACAGAACATTGGTTGAGGCCTTGCTTGTGTAGTTAATCTTGTTATACATATAGTTGGTTATACGTTCCTCATGTTATGTAATAAGATCTTATCTTGTTAATCATGTTCCATAAAGAGATATTGGATTATATGCCTTCCGTACATCTGGTAAGCCTGACGGTATGAATAGCCTTGCTATATAGACTACTCTTGTTGTACCTTTTACCAGTTATCTACTACTTTTGCTTTATCTTTCTGAGGTTCTTGTGGTTTCAGCGGGGAGTTACATTTCTCGCTGGGACTGTGTGTCTCACCCTGTTGGTTTGTAACCTTTTTAGGTGGTCGATCTAGACGTGGTGGTGGTCACGGGGTTGCGGCCGAGCAGCAAGAAGAGCAGTAGAAGGCAAGAGATGGACATGCTACTGTTTTAGTTGTTTTGCAGTGAAGTCTAGAGTCATCCCTGTACTCTTAGGTCCTTGGGAGCATTTTGACGTTGTTTCACGATGTATAGTTGTTGATGGTTTGTATATCCTGCTGCTGGCCGGATGTGGGCCGTTATGTATATATAACAGGTGATGAACTCATGTGATAGCTTGACATCTGATCTCCTAAGCTGTGGACACGTGTCAGGATTTTGTAAATATTTATATAACCATTTCCCTAGAGGATATGGATCGGAATATAATAGTTTCTTGGTCACCTGCTTTCTGCATTCGTCTTTAATTAACCCGTGTTTTTGGTAATATGTGAATTACGATGTTTTTCGCACGTTTTCGCATAACACCTCATTGTCTGTGTGATAGTGGGATGTGTTGCCACAAGTTTAGTATCATAACTCTAGGTTCGCTGAGTCTACAGGGATTTAGGACTAGGTTGTTGTCTATTTTTGTGAGTTTTCCAGATTTTCTTACCATCGTCTTCTTCCCTCAGCGGAAGAAAAGCCAAAATGTCTGGAAACCATGAAGAACACGCTGCCGAGAACAACGATGCTGCATCAGTTGATGGAGCTTTTAGTCAGGCACATGAAGATCGGGTGCCTGAGGTACCCCAACCTAACCCAGCCATTCTTGAACACCCTGCCTATCAACAGCTTATGGGGCAGATGATGGCTACGATGAATCTCATGGTAGAAAGATTGCCAGTGCCTCCACCAAGAGCACAAGCTCCCCATGGTGAAACATCAGGTATTAGGAAGACCTTTGAGCAGCTTCGCCGAGTCAGAGCTTCGGATTATGCTGGAACGGATGATCCAACAGATGCAGATCTATGGCTGACAAGTCTTGAGAAGGCTTTCCGGATCCTCGACATCCCCGAAGCAGACAAAGTGAAGCACGCTGTCTACCTTTTGAAAGGTAGTATTGGTCACTGGTGGACCATCGTGGAGGAGAAGCGTCCTGGTGAGGTGATCGGTTGGGAGGTTTTTCAGTGCAAGTTCATCAGCAGATACTTTCCGAAGATGTATCTGGATGAGAAGATCAGTCAGTTTGAGAGCCTGTGACAAGGAACGATGAACATCACTGAGTATGAGGCCAAGTTCATGGATCTGTTGAGGTTTTGTCCTCACACGGCAGCAATAGCTGAGGAGCGGATCAGACATTTTGAGAAGGGTTTGAGTACTGAGCTGACAACGCCTGTTTCTGCATTGGAGAACCGTGAGCGGTTTGCTACGTTTGTGGAATCGGTCCGGAGGATTGAACGATCAGTAAGAGAGAAAAGAGAATCCATGTCTAAGAAGAAGACAACTCAGTTCCAGGGACAGAGGTTTGGTGGCTTTAAGAAGCCAATGTTTTCAGCACCTTCCGTGATGAGAGGTTCCAGTGTACCGTCACAGTGGTCTCCGAGTAAGGGAAGAGGTTATGTTTCTTCACCGTCAAAAGCACATAGTATAGCTTCTGTGGCAGTGACAGGGCCATCTAGGCCACAGTTTGAAGATAGGTCATGCCATCTTTGTAGTCGGATCGGGCATTTCAGGTTCAACTGTCCGAATAGAGATGTTAAAGTAACGCAACAACTGAGACAAAATCAACAAGGGTCAGATAGACATCAACCCAGTAGTAGAAGAGGGCGAGGATGCGGTCAAGTGTCGCAAGCAGGATCGTCTGCTCAAGGAAGCAGAGGACGTGGACAACAAGCAACAGCTCGATTCTATGCTATGAGTCAACCGGAGGCGATAGTCAACCTGCGAGTGGTGATAGGTCAGATGGAGTTATTTCATTCTGATGTCTTCTTCTTGCTTTATATCTGTTCTGGTTGACCCGGGTGCTACACACTCTTTTATCGCCTATAGTATGCTTGAAAACTGTCGTTTACCTGTTAGTTGTAAGAAAGATAGCTTGTTGTTAGAAACCCCTCTTGATGGTTCCTCGATGCTTCGAGAAGAATGCCCATCTTGTGTCATATCTTTTTCAGGACACAGTATATGAGTGGATCTTATACCACTCGATATGCATGGTTTCGATGTGATCCTTGGGATGGATACCTTGGAGAAGTATAAGGTTGTTTTGGGCTGTGGTTCCAAGCAGGCTGTGTTTGATGATGGCGGTAAGAAGTGGATCTTCCAAGGAGATAGGAAGATTCTTCTGACGTGTCTAGTATCAGCTATGGTGGCAGAAAAGTTGCTACGACAAGGATGTAAGGCATTCTTAGCTCACGTTGTGGATACCAAGGTGAAAGGTCCTAGCCTTGAGGAGGTTTCAGTTGTCTGAGAGTTTGCGGATGTGTTTCTTGATGAGTTCCCCGGTGTTCCTCCATCCCGAGAGATTGATTTCAAGATCAATCTGGTTCCAGGAACGCAAGCAGTTGCACAGACACCGTATAGGATGGCTCCAGTAGAGATGGCAGAGCTTAAGAAACAATTGCAAGAGTTGTTGGAGAAAGGTTTCATCTGACCGAGTACATCGCCTTGGGGTGCTCCAGTATTGTTTGTTAAGAAGAAGGACGGGTCGATGCGGTTATGTATAGATTACCGGCAGTTGAACAAGGTCACGATCAAGAACAAGTACCCATTACTGAGGATAGATGATATGTTCGATCAGTTGCGTGGTGCTACAGTGTTTTCAAAGATCGACCTACGGTCCGGATATCATCAGTTGAGGATTAAGGCGGATGACATACCAAAGTTAGCTTTTAGGACAAGGTATGGTCACTTCGAGTTTGTGGTTATGCCGTTTGGGCTAACTAATGCGCCTGCTTCTTTCATGGATTTGATGAACAACGTGTTCCGTCTGTTTCTAGATCAGTTTGTTGTAGTCTTTATAGACGACATCGTGATCTATAGTCAGGATAGACAAGAGCATGAGCGACATCTTCGACTAGCGTTGACTCTTCTTTGCCAACATTAGTTGTATGCCAAGTTCAGTAAGTGTGAGTTTTGGTTGGAGGAAGTGACTTTCTTGGGCCACGTAATATCCGCAGAAGGAGTTAAGGTGGACCCTAAGAAGGTGGAGTCCATTGTAGAGTGGGAGTAGCTGAAGACGCCGACAGAAGTTCGTAGTTTCCTGGGTCTAGCAGGTTACTACATGAGGTTTATCAAGGACTTTAGTGCGATTTCGTTGACAATGACGAGGTTGACTAGAAAGGATGTACCTTTTGTCTGGGATGACCGTTGTCAGCAAGCTTTCCAAAGTTTGAAGGAGAAACTGACCAGTGCTCCAGTGTTAGTACTGCCAGAACTCGGAAAGGGCTACGTTGTTTTCTGCGATGCTTCCAAGAAAGGTTTAGGTTGTGTACTGATGCAGGAAGATCATGTGGTCTCTTTTGCTTCGCGACAACTTAAGAAACACGAGGAGAATTATCCGACTCATGATTTGGAGTTGGCAGCAGTGGTTCATGCATTAAAGATTTGGAGACACTATATTTACAGGGAAGTGTGTCAGAGCTTCACAGATCATAAGAACCTGAATTACATCTTTTCGCAGAACGAGCTAAACATGCGACAACGTCGATGGATGGAGTTAATCAATGATTACGATTGCACCATCGAGTACCATCCCGGTAAGGCGAATGTGGTAGCTGATGCGCTTAGCCGAAAGTCTTTTTCTCTTTTTACAAAGAAGGCACAGTTGAGCTCCTTGGTATGCCATAGACGGGATATGCTTGTTTCCTTGTGACAGATTAATGTGCAGATGGAAGTTTCCTTGTTAGCTAGACTTGTAGCACATATGCAAGTCAATCCTACACTGAGACAACAAATCAAAGATGTACATAAAGTAGATGATGCAGTGTAGTTGATCAGATCAGAGTTTGGCAACAAAAAGTGTGATGGGTTCCATGAGTCCAAGGATGGACTAGTTTGCTACCAAGATAGGATGGTGGTCCCCAATGCAGATGATCTGACGAAGCTAGTGCTCAAAGAAGTGCACACGTCGATGTATGCTATGCATCCAGGAGTCACCAAGATGTATCATAGTCTAAAGGACTTGAATTGGTGGCCCGGTTTGAAGAAAGATGTAGCAGAGTTAGTGGCTAGATGTGTAGTATGTCAGCAAGTTAAGGCTGAGCATCAGAAGCCAGTAGGTACATTACAACCCCTGCCGATACCATAGTGGAAATGGGATCATATAACCATGGATTTCATAGTTGGTCTGCCCATGACAACTAGGAATCATGATTCCATATGGGTGATAGTGGACAGATTGACAAAGTCTGCCCATTTCATACCTATAAAGACAACATATACAGCCGAGAAGTTTGCTCAAGTATACATAGATGAGATAGTGCAGTTGCACGGTGTGCCAGTAACGATAGTTTCTGACAGAGGTCCGCAGTTCATGAGTCATTTTTGGGAACAATTGCACAAAGTGTTGGGAACGCAGTTGAGGTTCAGTACCGCTTTCCACCCACAGACAGATGGACAGTCTGAGAGGACTATTCAGACTTTGGAGGATCTCCTTTGGGCTTGTGTCTTGCAGTTCCTAGGCAGTTGGGACGTACATCTCAGTTTGATAGAATTCGCCTACAACAATAGTTATCAACGGAACATTAACATGGCTCCTTATGAGGCCTTATATGGCAGGAAGTGCAGATCTCCGTTGTGTTGGTATGAGTCTGGTGAATATCAGCTTTTGGGTCCTGAGTTAGTACAGTAGATGACAGAGAAGATCAAGGTGATACAACAACAGTTGAAAGCGGCACAGGACAGGCAGAAGTCTTACGCAGACAATCACCGACGACCTTTGGAGTTCCAAGTAGGAGACAAAGTGTATCTTAAAGTCTCGCTGTGGAAAGGTGTGCTAAGGTTTGGCCAGAAGGGTAAGCTAGCACCCCGATATATGGGGCCATACCCAGTCATAGCACGTATGGGCAAGGTAGCTTACGAGTTAGAGCTGCCGCCAGAGTTGCACAGGTTACACCCAGTGTTCCATGTCAGTATGCTAAAGAAAAGTCATCTAGATACAAGAACAGTGATACAACCAGTCGAAGTTGAGCTTGATGAAGATGTGACCTACAAGGAAGGTCCTATAATGATCCTTGACAGAAGATTTAAGAAGCTGAAGAGGAAGGACCTGGTTCTTGTAAAGGTTCTTTGGCATCATTGTGGCATTGAGGAAGCCACCTAGGAGCTTGAGGAAGAGATGAGGAGGAAGTATCCCTCACTTTTCTCTTCGGATTTCGAGGACGAAATCCCTTTGTAGAGGGTTATAGCTTGTAAGGACCCTGACCTCCATTTAGGGTTTATCCAGTTTTCTTTGCTTAACCCTGATGCTTAGTTGCTTACTAATCACCTTTAGTGGTGATTAGGGTTTGTTGGTTCTTTGTTGAGGGTTGGAGGTGCTACTTGCAATTAAACCAAGTCTAGGGTTTGTGGACAAGTTTGTCACCTTGTGAGGTGTTTCTCCCTCTCTTTGCTTCCTCTAGTATTGAGAGGAAGAGTTGGGCTCGTTGCTTGTGTTGCCTTGGGCTTGGTTGAGCTTGTTGGGCCTTATTATGCCTTGCCTTTGCCTTATTGGACCTCTGTGTCGGGCAAGTGAGCCTTGTGTCGGGAAGGAGTGCTTTGTGTGTCGACCTAGGGAGCGTGTCAGCCATGGTGTGGGGGTGTGTCACCCATGGACCCTTTGACCTTCTTTGACCTCGTTTGTGTCACCACTAGTGGACACTTGGAGCTTGATGCTTGCATGTGGCGATGGCCTTGGACATGTGTTTAGGACATGCTAGAGTGGTGGCTTTGCACATGGACAAGTGTCCCTAGGTGGGTGACACCTTTCCCTGTCTTTCCTTGGTTTCTCCTCCATCCTCTTCTATATACGTGTTTCCTTTCTCTTGCTAAGGATCCCTTTAGTTCCTTAGTTTTCCATCTTCTTTGGTGCACGACATTCCCTTCCTTTGCAAGCTTGGTGGCCGATCCTTGCCTAGGAGTCTCCTTCTTCCTCTAGTGGTGGCCGAACCCTAGAGTGCCTTGCTCTCCTTCTTGTGGTGGTGCTTGGAGCTAGGAGCTTGGAGCTTGCTTAAGGCAGGTTACATAACTCCTAGCCCTAACTACACTACTTTCTTTTATGCTTCTTGTGATCATTCCGGTTATGTATGTTGCTAGTTTCTTGCTTAGTTGCCTCGTATTGGCCGAACCTTGTTCTAGGGTTTCTTGTTGAGCAACACCCCTCTCCCTCCTTGGTCTTGAGAAGTGATCTTAAATTCTAGTGATATGAGCAATACTCCTCTCTCGTTTGAGTTGAGAGGTGAGCTTGTGTTCTACTTGCTTGAGCAACACCCTTCTCTCACCATGGATTCGAGAGGTGAGCTTTGTAGTGGTTGTAGACCTTTGTTAGGGTTGGTCCCTATGTTGCCCAATTGGTGATAAGAAGATAGGCAAGACCCCTCTCTCTTGGTTATTGAGAGGTGAGCCATCTTCTTGATCCATTAGGGTTTTTGTGCCTTTTTTTGATTGAGGTTGGTGGCGACCTTGTTGGGTTGCTTTTCTTTGCCCGATATGAGGTTTGTGGTGATGCTCCCGATATCCCTCTTTGGCCTAAAGCTTTGGATGTTATGTTGTAGTGTTGTGTCAGGCGTCACACACCTGGTCCTGCCTTGTTGTGTCGGGCGTCACACACCTGGTCCTGCCTTGTTGTTTCGGGCGTCACACCATGATAAGTACCCTGCCCGACACCCTTAACCTCGTTTTACCTTGATGTTGTGAAGATTTGCTAGCTATTTCTGTGGTGGGCGTCTCCCCTGGACCTGGCCTTGTGTGTTGGCCGATAGATGAGGTTAGCTAGCTGGACGACATGCTTTCCTTGTTGTCGTTTGAGGTTGTGCCCTGGTCGTTATACCTAGATGAGTAGAACGTTGGTCATTACCCTTGTGTGTCGGGCGTCACACATGGTTGTGTTCTCCGCCCGACATGCCTGGTTTAGGTGGTAGCCTTGTGTTCGTACCTTGGACGTTATGGAGTACGTGGCTAGCTGATGTCGGGTGTCATGGTGTTGTGGTGATGCCCGACAGAGTGTCACCTAGTATCCCCAGCCGTTGCATATGGATGCCTGATGAGTGACACATACATAGGCTCAGTTACCTAATAGACTTTGTGGCTGTTGTACCCTTGATACCCGACGCAGCGTTGCACAACTTGAGGTGCATGACACACGCTGCACAATACACATGAGTGTATGAGATGGCTTGGTTCCTTGTTGCGTGATATAAGTGGTAGCCCGATACCTTGCTGTGTGCTTGGCCGTTATGTGGCTAACTTGTTTGGCCGTTATGTGGGAGAGGTGTTTGGATGATATGAGGAAGTACCCTGCCGATATCTCTTCTGGTTAGGGTAATGGATGCTTCTAGTAAGGGTCTTGTTCTTCTGGGAATTATGTGCTAGATCTTGTCCTATGATGTCACGTTTGGTTGATGTTGATGACCCTTGTTAAGCTTGATGATAGTAAGATAATTTATATGGTTGATCACACCTTGATATGACATATGTCTATGGTCACAGGTTGAGGCATGAATGATAAAGTATATAATCATCAGTACTGCCCTATGTTGATAATATAACTCTTCTGATGATCCATGATGATTGTGCATGCTAACCATGCAGGTACAGATGCATAGCCAGGTAAAGGGCTGTGAAGTATATATGTTTGAGTAACACTATTCTAATGGTTACTCTTGATGATGAGATAACATGCATAATGTGTTTTGGTCTGAGGACCCGAGTTTGGCTATAGTGCCTTGATGAGGTGCTATCCTCTGTTGATGATCTGGGATTGCCATTCTATGGTGATGATGTAAGCCTTGAGAGGCAATGCCACTATGTGATGAGGGATTGAGATCCCATGGCAATGTGATGATCCTTGCAACAGATCTAGATGGTTGGCAAGAGGCCAAGTGGTAACATGTAATGTTGGATCCTTGTGA
Source organism: Alisma plantago-aquatica (assembly GCA_963693085.1). NCBI lineage: Eukaryota > Viridiplantae > Streptophyta > Magnoliopsida > Alismatales > Alismataceae > Alisma > Alisma plantago-aquatica. The sequence continues at coordinate 973,514,982 of OY856411.1, read as the reverse complement.
TGGATCAGGGTGATGTTGATGATAGTAAAGCATGATATTGAGTTTCATGTTGTTTATTCTTGTTATAGTCTGCATGCTATACAACTTGATTGCCTCAATAATCCACTTAAAATATACTAACTAATCATATTGGAACATATCATGTAGTTTGCCCTGGACATAGATCCATCATCGTCAGGAGCTGGTGATGGTGAAATGAGGTCTCCTGCGGGTTAACCCGGAGCACATATTGTTGAATATGTGAGGTTTCTCCTAGCCTAAAATAGTGAGGATTCGAGTGCAGCTACGGTTGCAGACTCGAGATATGTATAAAGCATGGTGAACATGCCCATGGCTCAGGATATGTGATATGGGAGCATAAATGCATTCATGGCTCAAAGCACGGTGAACAGGCTCGTGGCTCAGTTTCACTAGCGCTGAGACCTGTACCGAGGTGGGCTAGGCAGAGGGTAGCCTACAGGAGCTGACCCTGTAGCTGAGGCCACTTAAGCATGAGACTACGGTCCTTCTTGTGTTGTACTTGTGCACTAACCACGAGGTGGGAGGTCGTGGAGTCTGGCTCTTCCATTGACCTTGTATGGCACCGACTCCGGGTTTTGCAGCCGTCGGGTGGATCTGAGCGGTACGACTCACTTCCTCAGGGCATAATAACTCGTAATCCAGCCGAATAGAATTTACTACTTAAGGAAAAACACAGAACATTGGTTGAGGCCTTGCTTGCGTAGTTAATCTTGTTATACATACAGTTGCTTATACGTTCCTCATGTTATGTAATAAGATCTTATCTTGTTAATCATGTTCCATAAAGAGATATTGGATTATATGCCTTCTGTACTTCTGGTAAGCCTGATGGTATGAATAGCCTTGCTATATAGACTGCTCTTGTTGTACCTTTTACCAGTTATCTACTACTTTTGCTTTATCTTTCTGAGGTTCTTGTGGTTTTGGCGGGGAGTTATGTTTCTCGCTGGGACTGTGTGTCTCACCCCACTAGTTTGTAACCTTTTTAGGTGGTCGAGCTAGACGTGGTGGTGGTTGTGGGGTTGCGGCCGAGCAGCAAGAAGAGCAGTAGAAGGCAAGAGATGGACATGCTGCTATTTTGGTTGTTTTGTAGTGAAGTCTAGAGTCATCCCTATACTCTCAGGTCCTTGGGAGTGTTTTGACGTTGTTTCATGATGTATAGTTGTTGATGGTTTGTATATCCTACTGCTGGCCAAATGTGGGCCGTTATGTATATATAACAGGTGATGAACTCATGTGATAGCTTGACATCTGATCTCCTAAGCTGTGGACACGTGTCAGGATTTTGTAAATGTTTATATAGCCGTTTCCCTACAAGATATGGATCGGAATATAATAGTTTCTTGGTCACCTGCTTTCTGCAATCGGCTTTAATTAACCCGTGTTTTTGGTAATCTATGAATTACAGTGTTTTGCAAGAATGGATACATGAGAATGCCAAATGGATGAATGACAGAAAAATTGCCAAGAAGCCGAGCTGAAGGCAAGAAACTCAGAACTTGTGGGAGGCAACCCACCTAGGTTTGGGAATTTTTGACCCAACCTTACATTTTGATACCTCTGATTTATGTTTACATTTTTCCAAGAAAAAAAAAACACACACACACTTTATACATGATGGTTCTAGCTATTTGTGAATCATGCTAGGACAGGTGCATTGGAAGGAGGAGGATGCATGGTTGATATCACCAAGTAGGAGATAAAAATTGAAAAGAAAATTGCAAATCAGTAGAAAAGCTACATGAATAAGACCAACATGGCCTTTTTGCACAAAATGACTGTGTTGCTGGCAAGCCAGAACGGCCGTTTTGCACAGCACAGCTGTGGTGGCTCGGTCATGTACGGGAACCTTGAGATCTCCCTCCCCCACTTGGTATTTTCCTACCCCGACTCCATGCCCCCAACCCTATCATCCTAGACTTCTATTTCATGTTGCGGAAAACATGGTTTAAAGGTTTGGGGTGGTAGGGTGGTAATCCCTTTTTCTACCTCACTTTTTTTATGTTCCTTGTTCTAAATTTTTACTCAAGATGATCAAATAGTATAACCATATCTTATACTTGTGTATCCATACTTTGTGTGCTTGCTTTGCATACTTGCATATCATGTAGTTTACTTTCTTGCAATTTTTTTGTAATTTTCAAAAATTTTGCTCTTTTTACCATACACTGGATAACATGTAGATTTTTGATTACTTTTGCATGTTTTAGCTAGGAGTTGCTTGTTTTCTACTTTAAGTTCAATAATATAAGATGTGATTGAAGGCAACTTGGCACCATTTTGGCCAATTTTTCCCAAATTTGATGTTTCTTGCCTAAAAGTGTGTTTCAACCCAATCTCTACTTTTTGGATTAAAAATGATAACCTTTGACAAATGCAAGTGATTTATCATTGTTTGTTGTTAAATGGTATCAATTCTTGACTTTTTACATGTGCATCACCTCTCTTGTGTTTGTGGATGATTTGGTCGAATTATGATTTGTGCAAGCTATGAGCGCTTAGTGCCAATGAAATCACTTGATTGAAATATCAATTTCAGGTTGTTTATTCATGTGGTGTGACATTGTTGGATGAAGTGTTGGATTAATTCTCATGTAGGATACCTTATGTTGAGAATCACGCCAATGACCCCTCTTTGACCTGACTCTTCACTCATCATCTTCTTACCCCTCCACCTCATGAAAGAATGCCAAAGTGTACATATCAGCCGTGGCCACCTCCAAAAGTTTGGGGTGGCCACATATACATATCACCACTTCACTCTCATCACCATATGTCCTATCTACTCCAAGGGAAAAGAAAAAGAAAATAAAAAATGCAAAAAGAAAATAAAAGGATGCTCCTATTTAAGAACATTCAAATAAATAAAAGATGAGTGCTCTATGTAATAGCACTCCAAAATCTTACAACAACCCTTTCTTCCATCTTTATACCCATTGAGCTAGGAAACATCAAACCTAGATCATTTTTCCCTTTTTCGCAGCCACATGGGTCATTTGGTGTGATTTGAAACATAAGTTTGAATGGGTGAAGGTGAAACAACACTCCTGGTCGTCATTGATTAACAACATCATGAAACGGTTTACCCGAAACAACATGAAAGAAATATGGATAGCTTGTGTGTTTTATGCACTATATTTTAAGTTCATATGCTTTGTGCTATTTTCATGATTGGTTTGTGAAATCAGGAGAAGATAGAGGTGGAATGCATGTACTTAGTCACTATTGATCCTATTTAGCTATAATCAATCTTTACATTGCATTTGTCATTTCTGGCTTGCGAAAATTTTGTAGAGAGATTGAGTTGGAGCATACTTGAGGACAAGTATGTTTCAAGTTTGGGGTGGTGATTCAACCCTATTTTAGCGATTCATCTTGTGTCATTTTGCATTTCAATCACATCTACAACTGTTAGATTACATGTTATTTCCCTCAATATGTGTTTTATTGTCAAATGCACTTATGGATGGTTTTTGCATGTTTTATAGGTACTTTTGCCACTAATTGATGGATTGGAAAGAAGATGGTTGAATCTAGGGTTTCCCTAGGCTTGGAGGAGCCCAAAATGAGGTCAAAACCACTCCAAACCTACCCCAAGTGGTCAAAAGATGTATTGAATCAATAACCTTCATGGATGGCCAAGTTCAACACTCAAATGTAGGGGAAGGACCCCAGAACGGCCGTGCTACCATGGAATGGCCGTTCTAGGACATGCCCCAATCAATAGAATCTTCAAAAATTGACCCAGTTGGCTAGAACGGCCGTGCTATCAAGAATGGCCATTTTGGGAGTTCCCAGCAAGGCTGTGCTACCTGTCCCAGAAACCCAAAATTCCCCTGTTCATTCCATTTTTTCACCATGACCGTTCCCATCCACCACGGCCGTGCTACCCATTGCCCACCACGACCGTGCAACCCAACACGGCCCTGCTACACACAATTTTACCCGATTTTCTGCACTATTCTACCCACTTTGCCCCCACTTAACCTAATGCTCCCCCACACCTATATATACCTAGGTGGCAGATGGGGTACGAAGTTAGCTACCCTTCAACCACTCTAGCCTTCCCATTTTGTCCTCCATCCATTCCCACCTCATTCTACCTCCATTTCACCATTTCCACCACCAAAACCCTAGTTTTCCATTATTTTCACCCATTTCCACCATACATCCATGCCATTCACCTACCTTGGAGGAGGGAGCTCAATCTACAACTGCTAAGATGTGGAGAAGGAGGAGTATTCACTGAGCTCATCATGGATTTTCACTCCTCTACTCATTCTATCTCTTTTCTCTTTGTATTTTGCTTTGTTATGAGTAGCTAGGTCCCTTGGGTGGGCTGTTTGGGGGATTTTATGTTACTTTGATACCATGTTGGGGGAAAATGACATGTAAACTTTGTGATTCCATTTTTTAATGATTATATTCTATTTCTATCTCATTCTCCATGAATTTCTTGTTGGTTTGTGTGTGAAATCACCTAGAAATTTAGGCAAATTGCTTATATGTGTGAATTTTGGGATTTGCCCCTAGGTCTAATTCTTGGATCCCTAGGTTGCCTCCCATCTTCTTACATTCTAATAAATCTCCCTAAACTTAAGTGAGAGATCTAAGTAGCTAGATTAGATAATTCTAGTGCAATTAGCATGGAGCCTTCTTAAGGCTAGAATGTGGGGGAATTGGGGTCCAAAACCCTAATTTCACCTCCCCATTACTACCCTCGGCCCCTAATTGCCCTAGGAATGCCTAATATAGAAGCCTATACTTGATTAGACTCTAATTGAATTGAACCTAATCTCTAACCCAATTGAGCCTCATAAGGGTAGTAGGGGGTGTTAGGGACTAGTTCCCCTATACACAACCTAGCATATCAATGGCCAGTTAGTAGCTTAGGTTAGTTCATTAGACTCTAACTTGTTGTTTGGTTTGGATAATCTAGATGGAATCATAATATTCATATGTCACCCCCAACTTAAGTGATAAGTTCATACCCCTAAACAACCCATACCTCTCTTTATTGCTTGAAACCCTATTCTATGCTTGCTTAGCTTAGTTAGCTCTTTCTTTGCTTAGTTAGCTTCTTGCATCATTTTTGCCTTGTTCATGTTAGTTTAGCTCTTTAATTGCCCTTTTGCTTCTCTCTTGCTTGCCTTAGTGTAATTTGCCTTTTCATACCTAGCTTAATCCTTTCTTGCCTATTTAGTCTTACTCTAGCCTAGGGTTAACTTAGATTTCATTCTTGCCTTTACTTTCTTGTTTGTCCATAATATTTTAATAATCAAAACAACCTTCAAACTCTTAACCCTAGTCTCCACAGTAGGAACCTAGTGAAACTAAACCGAGCTTTAGTGCCCCCTCTTCTCCATGTGGATCGAATATATACTTGCCACCTTCCTATACTACAACACGACCCCGTGCACTTGAGGGTGTAGTTGTTTTAGTGTGAGTAAGTGTTAAGTTAGGTTTTATAAGTATCGAAAGTGAATCCATAGTGTGCTTCTGTCCACGTGGTTGCATCTATTCAAAACTCCAATTGAGTAGTGTGTAACACCATTGGCGGGAGCACACCAAGCTTTCTGTGTCAGCATCAACTGTAGATAAGAATGACCTTCCCAAGATGATGGGAATCTTTCTATCCTCCAGCTCCATATCAAGTACAATTAAATCCATTGGGAACACCGTGCCTTTTTCTTTATCTATCATCACTAAGAAATCATCCACTCTACCCCTAGGCACTTTTATGGATCTATCTGCCAACTGGAGAGTGTTATGTGCTGGCTTCAACTTGCCTAAGCCCAGCTCAACATAGACATTGTATGTCATAAAATTCACATTAGATCCCAAATCAAGTAAGGACCTATCTATGCGATGTCCCCCTATGTAACTAGGTATGAGTGGGGCTCCTGGGTCCTTTCTCTTCATGGGAAATGAGTGTTGTATGATGGAGCTCACTTGTTCAGTTAATCTCACCTTCTTTGGAATCCTCCCCGTTGACCTTCTTTCCACATTGCATAGGTTCTTGAGAAACTTGGCATAAGATGAGATTTTCTTAATAGAATCCAAAAGTGGAATGTTCACCTTCACTTGGCGAAACTCCTCAAGAATATCAACATTGTACTTTTGCCTCCTTTTCAATTCTGGTGGCTCATCTAGTGCTTCTTTGAATGGAGGATCACTAGTTTTTGCCATACTTAAATGAACATGAGGCAGAATAGTAGGGATGGTGGGACCTACAAAAGGGATATGTGGTGGATCACATGGATTCCCAAACTCAACATGCGGTATCACAACATCATCTTCAACAATATCAATCGCAGTTTCACCACTTGGATGCCTTTGCTTTGCCTTATCAACCTTTCTTTGACTTGTGGGCTGCTCAAGAGTTTTTCCACTCCTTAGAACTGTCACAACACTACCTTGCTCATGGTGGAGAGGGGGAGCATGTTGTGGCTGTGGAGGAGGTGGAGGTGACACTTGGGGTTGAAATTGAGGTAGAGATGGGAATTGAGGGGGAGGAGAGAATTGGGGTTGGAAAGTGAAGTTTTAGGAAATTTGAGGTGAGGGAGGTAGTGGATGAGTGTAAGGCTTGGACCAGCCTTGGAAGGAGTGCATTAGATGTACTTGCATGGGGGTGGACTATAGAAAATGTGGGAAGAAGGCATAGGTCCACTTGCTTAATGGTGGCTCATGTTGGGTTTTGAAGACAATTTTTCTTCTTGGAGAGTGATTATGGAAGATAGCTGCTCTATTCTCTCTTCTAACCTTGCAACATCTCTTTGAACATAATCAAATACTTTCAATCTAGAGAGAATATCTTCCTCAAACCTTGAGCTATATGTGGGACTTTGTGGTTCCTGGTAGCTATAGGAGTGAGGTGTCTTATTTTCTTCCCCATAGAACTCAATAGCATTGATCGAATGACAAGGAAGTTTGGTCACTTGGTTTCTCATGAAGCTCACCATTTCACCAAACATTTTCATCAATTGTGGGCTTGAATCATCATGAGTTGGAGATGTCACACCAAAAGATAGGTCACTGCCACTAACCATACTAGAAGCTTTTATCCTTGAACTTTCTACCAAATTCTCAAACAAGGGCCATGTCTCCTCAGGTGGTTTAGCCATAAAAATTCCTCCACAAGAAGAATCCACTGTAGCTTGACTTGCATGAGAAAGACTAAAGTATAAGGACTGAACTAGCTGCCACAAAGGGATCTCATGATGTGGAAATTCTCTCAAAATCTTTTGAAATCTCTCGCAAGCCTCGTGGAATCGCTCATTATCTATTTGACTGAAACTTGCTATGGTACGCCACATCTGTGTCAGCTTTGCTATAGAGTAGAATTTCCTCAAGAAGGCATTTTTCATCACTCCCCAACTCATGATATATCTTCTTGAATCATACCACTTTTTGTCTTTTTCTTTGAGGGAGAAGGAAAAAAAAGTCAACCTAATTGTATCATCACTTGCTGTCGATGTCCTGAAGGTGTAGCATACTTCAAGAAAGGAGTCCATGTGCTTATAGAGGTTCTCACTCTTTGATCCGTAGAAGATGGGAAGGAGCCCAAGAAGACCTGGAGGGATGGAGAATTGCTCCCCTGACATCTGATCAACCCTGATAGAAAATGGTGATTTGTAGTTGCTAGGCATGAAGTAGTCTTGAAGTGGCTTGTGAAGTGCATTTTGGCCTTCCATCTTGTATTCCCCCGAATGGCTTGTCACATTCACAAAGCACAACAAAACAAAAGAGAACAAGTTAGTAAACCAATATACACAAAAAATGCAAAGAATAATGAATAAAGAATAGCAATGACGAGGGAAGTAGGAAAAGTCAAAGAAAAACTAACTAGCTAGGACGAGCACCTCTAATCCTTGACAATGGTGCTAGAAATCTTGATGTGTTTCTCAAACACAACAAAACAAACTAGAAAAAGATGGTGCCAAAGGGGAGAGTCAAGACCACAACTACTAGGTAGCTATGGCGCTTTCTGTCCCCAACAATGACGCCAGAAAGATTGGTGCGCTCCAGCCAATGGTGTTACACGCTACACAATTGGAGTTTGAATAGATGCAACCCCACAGACAGACACACACGGTGGATTCACTTTCAATATTTATAAAATCTAACTTAACACCTACTCAAACTAAAACAGCTACACCCGCAAGCGCATGGGGTCATGTCATAGTATAGGAAGGTGGCAAGTATAGGGTCGATCCATAGGGAAAAGAGGGGTACTAGAGCTAGGTTTAGTTTCACTAGGTTCCTACTGCAGAGATTAGGGTTAAGGGTTTGAAGGTTGTTTTTATTGTTAAACTATTATGGACAAACAAATAAGTAAAGGCAAGAATGAAATCTAAGTTAACCCTAGGCTAGAGTAAGGCTAAAAGGGAAAGAAAGGATTAATCTAGGTATGAAAAGGCAAATTATAGTAAGGCAAGCAAGAGAGAAGAAAAAGGGCAATTAAAGAGCTAAACTAACATGAACAGGGCAAGAACAACACAAGAAGCTAACTAAGTAAAGAAAGAGATGACTAAGCTAAGCAAGCACAAAACTAGGGTTTTAAGCAATAAAGAAAGGTATGGGATGTTTAGGGGTATGAACTTATCACTTAAGTTGGGGGGTGACATATGAACATTATGATTCCATCTAGATTATCCAAACTAAACAACAAGTTAGAGTCTAATGAACTAATCTAAGATACTAACTGGCCATGGATATGCTAGGTTGTGTATAGGAGAACTAGTCCCTAACACCACCTACTACCCTTATGAGGCTCAATTGGGTTAGAGATTAGGTTCAATTCAATTAGAGTCTAATCAAGTCTAGGCTTCTAGATTAGGCATTCCTAGGGCAATTAGGGGCCGAGGGTAGTAATGGGGAGGTGAAATTAGGGTTTTGGACCCCAATTCCCCCACATTCTAGCCTTGAGAAGGGTCCATGCTAATTGCACTTGAATTATCTAATCTAGCTACATAGATCTCTCACTTAGGTTTAGGGAGATTGATTAGAATGTAAGAAGATGGTAGGCAACCTAGGGGCAAATCCCAAAATTCACACATATAAGCAATTTGCCTAAATTCCAAGGTGATTTCACACAAAAACCAACAAGAAATTCATAGAGAATGAGATAGAAATAGAATATAATCATTAACAAATGGAATTAAAAAATTTCATGTCATTTCCCCCCAACATGGTATCAAAGTAACATAATTTCCCCCAAACAACCCACCCAAGGGACCTAGATACTCATAACAAAGCAAAATACAAAGAGAAAGGAGATAGAATGATAAGAGGAGTGAAAATACATGATGAGCTTGGTGAAGACTCCTCCTTCTCCACCTCCTAGAAGCTCTAGCTCGAGCTCCCTCCTCCAAAGTAGGTGAATGGCATGGATGTATGGTGGAAATGGGTGAAACTAATGAAAAACTAGGGTTTTGGTGGTGGAAATGGTGAAATGGAGGTGGAATGAGGTGGGAATGGATGGAGGACGAAATGGGGAGGCTAGAGTGGCTGTAGGGTAGCTAACTTCATGCCCCAACAACCACATAAGTATATATAAGTGTGGGGAAATCATTAGGTTAAGTGGGGGCAAAGTGGGTAGAACAATGCAGAAAATCGGGTAAAATTGTGTGTAGCACGGCCGTGGTGGGCAATGGGTAGCATGGCCATGATGAAAAAATGGAATGAACATGGGAATTTTGGGTTTATGGGACTGGTAGCATGGAAATGTTGGTCAACACAACCATGCTAGGAACTCCCAAAACAACCATTCTTGATAGCATGGTCGTTCTGGCCAACTGGGTCAATTTTGAAGATTCTACTGATTGGGACATGTCCTAGAACGGCCATTCCATGGTAGCACGTCCGTTCTGGGGTCCTTCCCCTGCATTTGAGTGTTGAACTTGGCCATCCACGAAGGTTATTGCTTCAATACATCCTTTGACCACTTGGGGTAGGTTTGGAGTGGTTTTGGCCTCATTTTGGGCTCCTCCAAGCCTAGGGAAACCCTAGATTCAACCATCTTCTTTCCAATCCATCAAGTAGTGGCAAAAGTACCTATAAAACATGAAAAAACCATCCATAAGTGCATTTTATAATAGGGAAATAACATGTAATCTATCAGTTGTAGATGTGATTGAAATGCAAAATGACACAAGATGAAGCCCTAAAATAGGGCTAAATCACTGACCCCTCTGAGCTATAGCCAAGAGAGATGAGTCCCCGATACATGGGTCCATTCGAGATGGATTGGTGGAGTTGCATATGTTTGGCCTTACCCCTTAGTATAACATGATGTATGATGTGTTCCATGAGTCTGATCTAGAGCACTATGTGATGTACTCGAGCCATGTGCTGAGGCATGAACCTATTGAGCTTCAAGAGAGGCTGAAATGTCCTGAGTCACCTATGAGGGTACGATATACCAAGGTGGGAGAGGACTCATATGTAAGAATATAAGATGATAAATGTTCTTTGAAAGAACCATGGGGAGGATGAAGCCACATGGGAGATGATGATGGACACAAGAAAGTCTTATCATGTTTGTTTGTATGTTTGGTGGAATTTTGTGGGCAAAATTCCTATAAGAGGGGAAGGATGTTACAACCCCATTTTTTGGGTTCATATGGTGGGAAATGCAATTTACCTAATAAATGTATGATTATGGGAATTGTGTGAATTATATGTATTTAATAGATTCCCTTTGCAATATTTCCTTTTTGCATGTGATTTCGTGGATCATAATATATTAATGGGTCCAACATGATTAAAAGAAAAAGAAGAAATCAAATAATGCAATATTAAGAAGGAAATTTGAGATAATAATAAAAATATGAGAAATATGTGGAAATATGGATAATGGAATCATCATGGATGAGATTTCGAGTCCACATGTTTTCTAATGGTAAAAGGAATCCAAATAAAGAAAATAAAAGATTAAGAGAGAGAAAATATGCTTAAAATATGTCTTATTAAGAGATAACTTGCATATGAATAAAAGTCCCTCATACTTTCGAGTTTGAGTCCCAAGCTTTGCACACATAAAGTTTAAGCCATCATGGACTTCTCCCTAAAATTTGTGATTAAAAGGATAAACGGATTGGGAAATATGAATTTTGTAAGTTTCCTAATGTGTAAAGGAATAACTAAGATAATGAGAAAAGAAAGATGTAGAAGCATCTAGAAGGCTAAGAATTATCCTTCAAGGATGTATTTCGTACCATTAGGATTTCTTGGGTTCCAAGGAGTCCAAGTTGCAAAGTTAATAGTATAAGAAAGAGAAAATACCAATTAAATGACATTTATTAAAGGAAAACTTGCACATGAAGATAATGCCCTTTTCCTTTGGAATTTGGGACTCAAATTGGATACACGGTTAGATTATGGCAAGATAAAGAATCCCTTAAAATTTGGTTGCAAAAGGATGCAAGGTTTATGAGATATGGCTTTTTGAACTTATCCTAAAGTGAGATGATAATTGGATTAAGATATATGTGTCACACTTTAATAGGGATTTAAATCCCAACTTTTGGTAATAAAATCATCACTCGCAACCATTTGATCCGTGATCCACAGTCTGGGTCAAGTCTCGGCCTCGCGGGAGACTGGAACCCAATGTCCAGTTTGTGAGAGATTCCACCGGAGATTGTTTGTGATTAAGGCAACCTATGAAGCCTTGGACAAGTCCATCTCCTTCAGGAGATCGCTACAAACTTATCCAACCCAAGGTTGGTTGGGTTTCGTTGAGGATTGGAAGAATCCCCAAATCATCAGAGACCTGTGGTTTTACCCTATATATAGGGGACGACTCTGGGCATCACGATCCATCCTAAAACCTCTACCCTCATAATCGGAGCACTGAGATGAGTAAGTTGGTGCCTTCAATTCAACAGATAGCCATGTTCTTCCCGCTCGTTGAGAAGCAGACCTCACTAGAGTAGCTAAGGTTGGTTGACGGTGAGGGAGTGGCACGAAGGAGGAATTGAGTGGTCAGGTGAGTTCGTGAGGAGCAGGCGGAGGTCTCAGTGTGGATAGTTCACTCACAGGAGGTTGGAAGCTTGAAGTCAACCTGAGAGTTGACTCTCGGCTCACTGTAGGCAACACACAGAGGAGGAAGATGACCCAGTGTGAAAGTACCAGTTTACCCTCCCGATCCTTTGGTCAAGGTAAGGGATTTTTAGTCCTTTGTTTTATTTTCTTCGCAGATGAGGCGTGTGTCTCGCTGGGCCCAGGCACTGATGCGGTGCGAGTCGATTGTCTCACGCCCGACCCCGCTGACTCGACTCAAGGGAGTCGAAAGGGATGCGTGGCATTCCCTGATTGGCCAAAATAGTTTTAATTGGTAAAAATTATAGAAAATTTTAGAAAGATCATATGAGAAAACTTTATATATGAAAGTTGATTAGAAAATCGTTAGGAATCTAATAAAAATACTTTTAAAGTATGATTATGTTTATAATTCCAAAAGTACTTAAAGTTGATCATATGATGCATGCAACTTTAATTAAAAACCCTAATTATGTTTGGAAATCAGATTTAAGGTCTTTAATGGGTTAATTTTAGTATTAGTAACCTGTTGAGAGGAAAAGTAAGATTTGAATATGATATTAGATAATGATTTGCTTATTTTAGGGTTTTACTAATGAATATATGATAATGCATATAGAAACCCAAATCTAGGGTAAAAGGGTGAATAACATGATTAATTTGAGATTCTTTAGAATAATGTAATTGTGAGTCCATCCTAAGCCTATTAGGAAGGATTTAACAAGCTTAGAGTTGGTGATTAGTTTTGCTATTTTAGGGTTTATAGTGTCAATAATGAAGATGAACCCTAATGAAACCCTAAAAGGAAGTAGGAAACCCTAGGAAGCGAGTTCAAATGAATAGAATCTAATAAAGTGAATAGTAAATAGATTACATGTACTTTTCAGGATTCTTGCTTGTGTGTGGATTGAACTACTTGTATGGATACTTTCTTGCTTGGATTACTATTAACTTGTTGATTCGACTAAACATGTATGTGGTTACTTTATGAATAATTGCCTTTAGTTTCACGGCATTTCTTGAATGTTTCTCGATTGATTGCAAACAAAACTGTTGGATGTTCAATTCTGCAATCCTATAAAGTCCCTATGTGTATCACAATTAAATATGAATGTGCTCCTTGAACCTACATTCCACCCTGATGTATGATGCAAGACCAAGCCCCAGAGGGAAGGTCTAAGTTGGTCATGCCCTGGAGGGAAGACCATTGGGAACCACGAGAGGTGACCCCAGGCACCAAGCTCATGATGGAGAAGGTGGCCTTATGTCACTTGCAAGGACAAAACCCTAAGAGAGGGTAATCCATGGTTTAGGGAAGAAGTGGTTGAGAAGTCATGTTGAAAGCGTAATTTTTATTGTTGATCAATTACTTGCTATAATTAGGTTGTTAGAAACTATTTGTGATATTTTGTTTGTCCCCACATACTAGTATAGCAATATACTAACCGACATTTTGTTTGTCGACATTTTAGGTGTTATCTGAAAATGACAAACAATAAAACAAAATCTGTGAAGATAACGTTAAGTAATCCAATGGAGGATTAGATAGATAGATTTTGTCTGCGGATAGAAGTCATATATCCTAAATTTTACAAGGTATGCAAAAGTTTTATTTTATTCCAGCTTTCCAATTTAGTATTAGTAGAATTTGATAATTATTTTTGATTAAATGTCAAACCATTGATCCTGAAATATTGGGATAATGCCTCTGACCTCTTGGTCTCCCTTGATTGGGGGTTACCGAGAAGTGGGGTCATTACATCGGTTTCTATCCAAAGAATTGACTCAAAATAAGATACCTCTAGGTTTTCTTAGAGGAATAAAATTTGTTTTTTCGAAATTGGGGTTGTAACATCCATCTTCAGACCATTGGGCCCATAACCCACAGGTCCCAAGATCGAAACACCATTGAGTTTAAAAAATTGGGGTTGTAAATTCCATCTTCGGACCATTGAGCCCATAACCCACAAGTCCCATGATCTAAATAGTGACCACCGTTTTGTTGGTCAACATTTTAGGTTATCAAAAAAATGGATATTCCTTTAAAGTGACATTGATGGAATAAATCTTCATAAAGAATTGGAGGATTGTAGTTAGATAAGTTCTTACTTGGGTAAAGACTTCCACTTCCTATATTTTGCAAGATATGAATAGAAAATTTTTATTCCATTAAAAGTTTAGTTGTAGTAGAATTTATTAATTATTGTTGATTATTTGAAAAACCACTGATCCTATTTTGGGATAACGCCTCTGACCACTTGGTCTCCTTTTACTGGGGGTTACCGGGAGGCGGGGTCGTTACATCCATATGAACCCAAAAATTGGGCTCTGATACCAAATGTAATGACCCCGCTTCCCAGTAACCCCTAATTAAGGGAGACCAAGAAGTCAGAGGTGTTATCCCAAAGTAGGATCAATGGTTTTGCAAATAATAAAAAATAATTACTAAATTCTACAAAAGACTAAACTTAAAACTTGAATAAAAATTTCTTTTCACATACCTTTCAAAAATAGGAATCTAGAACTTCTACCCACTGTAGAATTCTAACTAACTAAATCCTCCTTTAATATATTAACTTTATTCTTCACAAATTCCACTTTACCATTTTTCCACTTTTAGATATACCTAAAATTACGATAAACAAAATGTCAATCAATATAACGAATTATACTGGTACGTGGGGGAAATAATAATCTTGCATTTAATTGCAACATCATATTGCAAGAAATTATGATTAAACAAAGCAAACTTTATGTTTTAAACATGACTACTCAATCCTTACATACCCTAGACTCTGTGTTGTCCCTACAGTGGACATGGATACTACCTCTCATATGGTAGATCTTAACTAACCCCCATGATTCTACCTTACAGGTAGTTCAATACATAGGGTTGTGGAGTCATATGGTCCTACCTAAGGATAGACCAACACATCGACTCGTGATAACCTGATGATCCTACCTCACGGGTAGACCATATACTAGGTCATCTATCTCATCATCATCAGAGCTACAAAGGAGGACCATGATCTGAGCTAGACATGCACATATAATTATGGTGATAATCATAGTCACTTTATAGTTGCATGAAATAAAATACAATCAAGAAATTATTTCCAAGCAACTGATAAAATCTCAGGAACCACTGTGAAACTAAAGCGATTTAACCATAAGCATAACCACATACCTGATTTGGGGTCTCAAATAAGCAATATATCCAAATCCAACTAGATGTCCAATCAAGCAAGCCAATCAATCAATCAAGCAAACATTGATCTTGAAAACATGTATAACACCTAGTTGTTACCATGACATCCAAACAACTCTCTTATTTACAATCCTTGGTCATTACCTCAAGGTCTCTAGGGTGTCGACACTTTTGGGGTGATCTGACTCTTATGCATCTAAGGAGTGCCTCTCACTTTTACCCTTTAGGCCCCATGAAATCACGAAGGTGGCCAACCTACTAACCCATGGTCCTTGGGCAAAGGTAGCTGTTACCTCCCGACCCTATGGCCTTATGCATTAAGGGAACAGACAACTCCTACTCCCATCGATCTTATCCCTTCCTGACCCTAGTATTGACTTAGGATTCTATCATGGTACATATCAAACTTGAATCCTTACCCAAAACTCCATCATCTCTCTGGGTACTCATGGTAAAACTATGTGCTCTTCACTTAGCTCATCAAGCTCTTATAAGTGACCTCTTGGTCTCCCTTACTGGGGGTTACTGTGAGGCGGGGTCGTTACATCTGAAGTGGTCAAGCCCCTGAGGAAAGACCATTGGGCACCCAGAGAGGTGACCCCAGGTACCAAGCTCAGGATGGAGAAGGTAGCCTTAAGTCCCTTGCCATGACTAAACCCTAAGAGAGGGTATCCCAGAGGATGAGTAAAAGTGGTTGGGAAGTCACATTGAAAATGTAATTTTGCATTGTTAACAACTACTTAATATGATTAGGTTGTTAAAGATTATGTGTAATATTTTGTTTGTCCCCACATACCAGTATATTCATTTATACTGACCGACGTTTTTTTTTGTCAGTATTTTAGGAAATATATGAAATTGGACAAACAGTAAAGTGGAACCTGTGAAAGATTAAAGTTAAATTATCAAGGTTTATCTGAGGGAAGAAGTTTCAGATTCCTACTTTTGAAAAGTTTGTGATAAGTAAAGTTTTATTCCAGTTTTCAGTTAGTCTTTGGTAGAATTTATTAATTATTTTTGATTAATTGCAAAACCATTGATCCTATTTTTGGGATAACGCCTTTGACTTCTTGGTCTTCCTTAATTGGGGGTTATCGGGAAGTGGGGTCGTTACATTTGGTATTATAAACTTAGACTGAGTTTAGTTACATGCTTAGGTTGCATGGCCTGTGTTGTCATGCCCTCAAGAGAGCTCTAAGGTTACACCTTCTCATAGGATGAGAAGGAGAGGGATAGCCTTAGAGGAAGAAGCCTCCAGGAAAAGGAAGAGACTTGACACATCCTCTAAGGATGATGCTCAACCCAAAACCTTAAGCGGTAGATAGAGAAAGAGGAGGCATGAGGAGTTGGATATGACAGTTGTCCATGCATGCAAGTACGTGGGTTGGACATGCATGATTTATGTAAAGGTTTTGAGTACACATGTGAAGCATGAACTATGTGTGGTTGTTTGACCCTTGTGCCTTTGGTGACCCCACTGTGATTGGGTCGTGCCTGTTAGGGTGAGGGATAGGTCCCTCATTGAGAAGGTTAGTGGTGACCATATAGGAACCCTAACAGGGATATATGTGAAGAAAAGAGGCATGAACCTACATAGAAAAGAGTGGCAACAAGGCTGGCAGTAGGTTTTAGACCTAGGCCAGAAGGGCTATACCTGATAGTTTATGAGATAGGCATGTAAAGCTTTGGATGATCTTGGCCAGACATAAGTTTTGATAGTACGTTTCACCCAGGTGGGGATAGACATGTATCCTTAAGAGCTTGACCCATCTTATGAGAGAGAACCTCCAGTGGTAGGACTAGTTGTAGGGTTAGCTATAGAGATAGAGAGCGAGACCTGATGAAGAAGGTTGGATACCTTGACTCTGAGAGACCTTGAATCCGAGACATGAGGAATCATGAGAAGTTGGGTATAATATGGCATGGAATAGACAACCCTGATTAGATATACGTGGTTGCATCATGCACAATCCTTGGAGGCTTGTCGTACCTTGGTTGCCTTTAGAGGAATCAAACCCTAAAAAGAGAAAGAGGCTTCTTGAACCGATGCACATATGTTATAAGTGCCTACCTTTTAGATGTAGGAAGGAGAGTTCCATAGACCCTAAAAAGGTATGATAATAAGTTGTGAAGCCTCAGACCCATTTGCATTTTCTGGTGTAGGACTCTAAAGGTTGTTCACATGGAAGAGTGATAAGAAGTATATGCCCTATCTGGTATAGATTCGGTTCATGGCGGAGTAGCTGATCATGATGTTAGACAAATGATGCATACGAAGTGAACCTGGGGTTCCTAGACCAAAGAGGGGAAGTAGTACCTGGTGCACCTGATGCTCGTAAAGATGTTTGAGTTCCTAAGGATTCGAGTATGGCACCCCCTCATGTTTAGAGGAAAAGGAAACCCCCTTGGACTAAGGCATATGTTTGATGAACCCCTCACACATGTTGGTGACATATGTATGAGATTGGCCATCTTTGAGGAATAATAATTTAGTATGACATACCAAGGAACTTAGAGTGGCTTAGTAGATTGTCTTCTTACTAGCTATGTGTATAAGTAGCATGATAGGTCGAAGCATGCACATGATGATGTAAACCTTAGAAGTAAGGACATTTGTGACCTTTGTTACTATCAAGAGATAGTTTTTTCCCATCCTGGGAAGGGACCCTTTGGTAGGGTGAGTACTAGCTTTTGGTTAGGTTCGAGGTAACCTAAAGAGGTCTCCCATAGGAGCTTTATGAGCTAAGTGTAAGAGCATGTAGTATGATCATGAATCTATAGAACTGTGTGTGACCACCTCTCAGGGGGCATGAGGATATGTTTCCATGGAGGTAATCTGTATGGGGCCAGACAGAGATAGGTAGGTTGTCATGATTCCCATGAAAGGAATATAAGTTTGACCATGAGTGCCCAGAGAGATGATGGAGATCCATGTGAGGATTCAGGTTTGACATGTGCTATGGTAGAATCCTAAGTCAACACTAAGGTCAAGTGAGGATAAGACCAACGGGAGTAGGAGTTGTGTGTTCCCTGAATGCACAAGACCATAGGATCATGAGGTAGCAACTACCGTTTCTCGAGGCCCATGGGTTATGAGGTTGGCCACCTTCATGAGTTCATGGGGCCTAAGGGGTAAAAGTGAGAGGCACTCCTTAGATGCATAAGGGTCATATCACCCCAAAAGTACCGACATCTTAGGGACCTTGAGGTAATGACTAAGGATTGTATATAAGCGAGATGTTAAGATCCAGAGGTGATGGGAAAAGTCTTCCCATGGGTGTAGACCCATAGTGGAGTTGTTCATGATGGAGAGACATGTGATGTTTGTTTCAACTTAGATTGGAAAGTGTGCTGGCGATGTGTGATGCACCATCTCTACTCTTAGAATGGGATGAACTCTATATTTGGACTGCAACCAAATTCTTATTTCATTTTGTTATGGGAGTGAGAGACTGGACAAAACATATTCCATATACTAAGGATCAAGGTGATATGAGTTGAAACATTTCTATGATGTTTGAGGATAAAGGAAATACCACACCCTTTTGGAAGTACTTTGGATGGATGTTATGAATGCATAGATGAACTAAGGTAACCATCAGATGAGAACGTACTTGTCAAGAGCAGTTTTGATCCTAAGAGTTGCAGCTTGGGTTTGATAATTAAAATGATGCGTTTGAAGCTTTCTTGAATCAGTTAGACTAAAACCTGAGATGAGGATGATGAGTGGAGTATATGAAGGTTTATGTTTTCACCATCACCTAGAACATAAAGGAATTAATGTAGTAACGAATACTCTTAACCAAGATATAGCTCAAGTGTACAGTTGACTTGTCTAGCCAGTGGAGAGAGCTAAAAGAGGTTGGTAGGTGGACCTTGTGACCATTAGAGGACTAGACCTATATGGCTAACATCCAGATACAACCAGACCCGTTAGTCAAGTTGGTGGTTACTCAGTTAGTCAGGCCATAGCTTGATGAGATAAAAGGATTGTTTTAAGAACCTCAGATACACCTGTCAGGAGAAGAAGGTGGTGAAACCCACTACTAGAGCGTTTTAGGGTTTCTGAGGAGTCACCCTTGAGGAATCATTTCATGTAAGAAGCTCATGATGTTAGGTACACCATACACTGTAGTACTATTGAGATGGTTAAGGTTTGTAATAGTACCTGGAAGAAGGATATAGAGTTGTGTGTGGCTAGTTGCCATACATCCAGAGAGATAGTTCAAATACACTGTGATCTGAGTTCAATATCTTGAGCATGACCTCAAGTTCACTTCCATGTTGTGGAAGTAGGTGTAAGAAGAACTCGATGCTAGATTGAAGTTGAGTACACCATATCACTCCTGACTGATGGACAGTCAAGAGAGTACAATCCAGACTTTAGAGGGTCTGATTAGAGCATGTGTGCTCGTTCAAGGTGATTCATGGGAGCAGTACCCGCCCATAGCATAGTTTGCTTGTTATGATAGCCACCATAGCCACTATTAGGATGTAAGAAGCTCTGTAAGGGAGGCCGTGTCAGTCACCACTTCATTAGGATGATGTCGGTGAGAGGACCTTGTGAAGGTTAGAGAGACCACAACATATGCAGATGAAGTCACTTTAATTGAGTAATGGTTGAGAAATCCCAGGATCTACAGGAGTCGTGAGCTGATGTGGAGGAGACTGACATGCAGTTCACTGTGGGTGAATATGTGTTATGAAAACCCAACCCCTCAGAGCTATAGCTGAGTCCCCGATAAATGGGTCCATTTGAGATGGATAGGTGGAGTTTCTTATGATGAGCCTTACCCCTCATGATAACATGATGTATGATGTGTTCCATGGGTCTGATCTAGAGCACTATGTGATGTACTCGAGCCATGTGCTGAGCCATGAACCTATTATGCTTTAAGGGAGGCTGAAATTTCCCGAGTCACCAGTGAGGATTCTAGATACTAAGGTGAAATAATTCATATGTAAGAATATAAGATGATAAAGGTTCTTTGGAAGCACCATGGAAAGGACGAGGACACATGGGAGCCAATGATGGACATGAGAAAGTCTTAACTTGTTTGTTTGTATGTTTGGTGGAATTTTGAGGGCAAAATTCCTATAAGAGGGGAAGGATGTTACAACCCCAATTTTTGGGTTTATATAGTTTGAAATGCAATTTCTACAATAAATGTATTATTATGAAATTGTATGTTTTATGTGCGTTGAATAGATTTCTTTGGTAATATGCCCTTTAAATATATGATTTTGTGGACCCTATTGAGTTAGTGAATCCAATATAATAAAAAGGAAAGAAAAGTTGAATGAAATCAAACAATGCATAAAAAGGAAAAGAAATTAAAAGAATAATGAGTTCCTATGTTTGACTTAAATATATAAGAGAGAAAAAAAGGAATAATATGGATTTCTAATCATGAGGTATTTTTCCTAATGGTCTAAAGATCAAATAATTCCATATGTGCCATAAAGTTATAATAGTTCCCTTTAGTTTGCCAACTATGTTTCCTGATATTGAGGGATTGGTCAGATCTAAGAAGGAAAGAGATAACCTTATGTGAACAACTTTCCTAATGAGAAATCTACGTGTGGCTTGAGAATAAAGTGTAGACAAGCCTATCCCAAATCAATAGACCTGACCCATAGTCGGCCCCATGATGAGAGTATACAAGGAAGGGAACATTTACAAGCCATAAGGGTTTCTCTATCCCCTTTCCTTTTCTCTACCCCGAACAACCATTAGGATTCACCAACTGCTATATATATATAGGGAGATCTCTAGAGTCCTTAGAATCCATCACAGACATGGTGTCTAGCTCCTGTCTACTGCATCCCATGATTACCAGGGATCTATAGGCTGTGATGCCCTCTAGGAGCCTACAAATAAAGACTTGGATGTCTGCAATTGTATGCACTGGATGAGTTGGCCAGTTGCTCTAGGGTAGGGGATGAGGATCTCCAGGATGCTTATCCAGGTCTCCATGCCATGGCCTCCTTGGTGGCTGCTGCGATGACTCCCTTGCAGACTGACATTTGTGGGACATTCCACACGGCAAGCAAGCGTGCATCCTGGACCACATTGCTAAGAGATGAGGGTGGCGATCTTCCGGTCCAACTGATATATTGGAAGAGTAGAAACATCCACTCTCCCAGACCCAACCATAACAAACCAAAGCAGGACCAGTCCAGGTCCGACGGTAAGGGACACTCCCCGAGCAACCCCAGCCTGGGAGCAGACGGGAGGCGCAACCACGATCTATGTAGCCACTGGCATCGGGAGGTAGGGGGAGATATAGAGTCCAATGATGAAAGATTCCCAAACCTATGTACATGACCGATAAGGGTATGATAATATTTTCCTCTCTACTTAGTGGCTTCCTGGGTTGAATTTCCGAAAATGACTTCTGCTGATGTGTCAGCGCGTCATTGGCCTGATTATATTTATTTTGCAAAAATCATAACTAAATATTGGTAACTCAGATTTAAACAAGTTATATATGAAACTTGATCGGGAGAATGAGAGCAAACCAAATAAAATATAGTTGAGATATAAGTATGATTTTTGTTCCAAAAACAGGGTAATGTATGATAAAGTGATGATTAACACATGGAAACCCTAGCTTTGAGTATTATAATGTTGAAATTAAAAGCCTTTCTTTTATGTTATTATCTGATCTAGTTGAGTATAATGATAATAAATATAATAATGGTAATAATGATAAGGTAATTAGGGTCTTTAATGTGGATAATATTTAATGTGTGGAATTAGGGCTAACGTTCTTAACTTGCTATGTTGTTAATGAACATATTTGATCTAAGTGATCTTAATGAAATGATAAGATGGATCTAGTAACTAGGGTTCACCTAATGTTAAATATGAAATGGAAATAGGGATAATACCCTTATTCGTTATCTAAAACCTAAACCCTAGATTAGGACTGAGTAGGGTATAATGTATTTAATGTGATTGGTGACACTTTAGAATTTTTGTAATGCAAATTATATGATGGTTTCTTAACTTGCTTGTTTGGATTGTCTAATTGGAATGGACTTTGCTTATTTATTGTGGAATCTTAAAATTAGGTATGTGGTTAATTATGAGTACACACTTTAGTTTCCCGACATTTTCCTGATGTTTTATCAATTGCACGGAAATATATTGTTTGTATGCTTTTATTTCTGCAATCTTTAAAGTGAATATGATTATCACAACTTAAGTATATATGTGACTGTCTCGAACCTACATACCATCTCTAAATGTATGATGCAATACCAAGCTCTAGAGGGAAGGTTTGAAGTGGTCAAGCCCCAAAGGAAAGACCACTGGGCACCCAGAGAGGTGACCCTATGTACCAAGCTCAGGATGGAGAAGGTAGCCTTAAGTCCCTTGCAAGGACTAAACCCTAAGAGAGGGTATCTTGGAGGATGAGTAAAAGAGGTTGGGAAGTCGCATTGAAAATATAATTTTGCATTGTTAACAGCTACTTGATATGATTAGGTTGTTAAAGCTTATGTGCAATGTTTTGTTTGTCTCCACATACTAGTATATTCATTTATACTAACTGACATTTTGTTTGTTGGCATTTTAGGAAATATCTAAAATTGGAAAAACAGTAAAGTGGAACCTATGAAATATTAAAGTTAAATTATCAAGGAGGATTTAGGTAGATAGAATTCTTTGAGTTTAGAAGTTCCAAATTCCTACTTTTGATAGGTATGTGATAAGTAAAATTTTATTCCAATTTGCAGTTAGTCTTTGGTAGAATTTATTAATTATTTTTGATTAATTGTAAAACCATTGATCCTATTTTTGGGATAATGCCTCTAACTTCTTGGTCTTCCTTAATTGGGGGTCACCGGGAAGAGGGGTCGTTACAACAATTCTTTTCTCATGTTTGTTGATGTTCATGTAATGGGTTAGCATGATGAGTGCACTTTTCTTGGCCAGCTCATGAACAGCCAGCGCTGCTATTGATGAAGACAACTGCTAGTACCACTGATCACCCAAGCCACTGGAGCTATGCTGGTGATCTTCTATTGACATGCGATTGCCCACTAGGAAGCGGAGCGGTGAGGGAAATGCCGTGAAGGGGTGAGAGGGGGTGAGCTGTTGGTTTGGTTAAGGGGTTTTGAGTTGTGCGACCAACTCCTAACCTAGAAACCTTATTTTGTAAAATAAGTTTCAATATTTGGACAATGCATCTGATGAGTTTGAGAGGGAAATAGTGGAGGGAACTCCTTGTTTAGTGGTCATGGCCGTTTTTCTATTATGAAGGATTTGTGGTAATATAAATTCATAGTTTTCTTAAAACTTAGGTTGATAGACAAGGGACTATTTAAGAAAGAATGACCCTCTTCAGAATTTTCTTTCACCAATATCAATATTTTTTGTAATACTATTTAAAGGCTCTCATACCATCACATAAAGATCCTTTTTTTACACCAATTTTTTCACATAACTTTGTTTCAAAACGAAAAAAATCTTTACATTCATACAATTTTCTCAGCGTACATGGTATTCTTAGAAAAGATAATTATACTTTGAATAATAGTAAAAAAATTATCACTAATTTAATCTTCATATTGAATAGAAGAAATATCTTGTAATCTACCTTCTAGGTATTCTCTAGATTATTCCCTTGATAATGGTATAGGGTGTGATCATGCATTCCCCAATGGAGAATGTTGTGCATAAATACTGAATTAAGACATGAGACATCAGTCTAAAAGGCCGGTACAAAATCATTATTTGGGAAGTAAAGAAGTATGACTAAACTACTCAGAATCTTCAAAGAGAATATGTAAGGAATTAAATGATGTAGGAAAGAACCAAGTAAAAAAAGAGTTTTCAATATCAATTGGATGTTGTGATAAAGTGAGTTTTACCTTTACTTTTTTCCAATTCCAAATTTGCCCTCTTTATGTTCACTCATGGTTCTAATTTATTTTTCTTAGCTACATAATCAATGTTGAGACTCAAATACGAAATTTGGTGACCAATGTAACTTGTTTACACTTTATGACATTAAAAATAATCACTTTACTCAAAGAAAACAATTCATGCATTAAACTTCACCATCTTTCCCTCAAACTTTTTCTATATATTTTTCACATTTTTGTGAAGCAATGGTCCAAAATTCACTCAAATCAGACATTTCTACTATTTTCTACATTTTTGTCAAAGTTTAATCCTAAAAGCCTTTTCTATTTTGCTTTTTATTCGAGCTAAACTAGGTTAGCGATTCACTTCAAGGATGGGAGTGATACCTGACCCTCAAATCCAACACCCGTGGATTGGGACCCTGATCGAATAGTCACAGGGTTATCCCCTACCTCTCGCAATCAGCGGGGAAGAGACAAAGGAAACTGAAAGTGCATTTAGCTCGTATGGACCGCGTTTTGAAAATCAAAGCAAGCAAAATGGATCGCCCCACCAATACGAACTTGGCCATTCCTTTTTCCCTCCCAAATCATTCACTTTCGAGAACATTTGAGGTGCCGCTCACAAAGATCAGCTACCACCATAGACACCTCCCGAAACCCTAAACCTAGCCTCATACATCTATAAAAACCCTACTACCTCCTTCGACGTGCCCCCACGAACACAACCGCTACCTTCGATCTCACTCCCTCACCCTCCTCACAATTTGCCTCTTTTTGCACCACCCTTGATCCGCCGTAGTGCCACTGTGCAGGTCATGAGCCTGTTGGCCAAGACGAAGGACCGTGATCATTGGATCACAACCAACGAAAGATTGAGACCCAAGATCAACAACCACCAAGTGAAGTACACCCCCTCCTCTTCTTCTTCACTTGCACGTACCTGGGAGGCCACATGTTCTGAGCCATACGATCACGACTATAGTTAAATGTCACCTGCCGATCAACGGCCTATGTTTTTTCTCGACCTTTCCTTTTCTAGAAATTCTTGCCCTCTCTGCTCAAAATAGCAATAAATAGCCATATCTCATTTTAATTATAAAAAATGCATCCTAGCTCCAAATAATTTGAGTAAATAGTGAATATTGATTAGAAAAACCCAAGAAATTCATTAAATATACTTGCATAGTCTAATTCTTTATGGATCTTAATGATATCCCTAGTTTTCTCTCGTGTTCATAATATTTTAGTTAATGACTATGTTTCGAGTTATCTTTGGGGAAACCCTAATTCTTGACTCTAATGATCATATTGAGACCCTAAATCAAACTTGACTAAATAAGAGTTAGATCTAATCTTTTAAACTCATCTAACCTTGAATATGAATCATGTACATTGAAATAAGGATGAATCTTGATATGATGATGATATTGCAAATCCCTTAATCATATGCCTGACCTATGACTCTACCTGATCTAAACTTAAGTTCTTATGATACTATTAGATCTTTATAATGATCTAGAGATTTAATGGTAACTTGACTAATGATGATACTATTTAGGGTTGACATGTGTTCCTAAAAATACCTCAGTAGGTCATTCATTATTGAAACATGATTGATACTTAAATAAAGTTGGACATTTAGAAATATTGTTGATTATAAATGGATGACTTGACCCTAAGGTATAAATAAGAAAACATAACCCTAATCTCGAATAGTGAAACATGATTCTTTAAAACTATGATCTTGACCCTTGATCCAATATTATTGATCTAGGATCTGACTCAAGGGTTTGATATACTCTTTCTTGGAATCCATACTTTGAAGACTCATTTAGAAGGTACACTATTACATCTCCTCCTTGGTTGTATTGAAGATACTTTTTATGTATCTCTTGACTGTATACTTGTCTATATAACTTGTTTGAGCTACTATTCCCTATGATTAGCCTTCCATTTTTCCCTATATTATATTTTGAGGAAAACATGAAAACATAAATGGCATTACCCATTAATACTACCCCGTATATTGATGATGATGATGTTGATAATGTTGATATTGAGTATAAGAGACCTCCTCATTCAGAGGGTGGAATTTTGTACATTAACCTCCTACCTCCTATGGTGAGAAGGAGCCTAGTCACCTCCCCCATCTTGATGGGGGTGACAGAGCCAAATATAATATAAGAATGCTTCTCGATTACATCATAATGGGAAGTTTTTGGTTTTTGGAAGATGGCTTGACATACTTTTTGAAATATAAGACCCACCAAGTATACTAATTTTTCTATAAACTATTTTACTTGTTTTTATATAGCATATTGTGAAATTGTATTGACTTTGTGTCTTGATTTTAGATAATGCAAGAAACTAGAGATTATGCACATGCTATCTACTCTTTTATCATCTATTGAAATAAAAAGTGCTACTTCAAATTTGGACTTTAAATGGGAGCTAATTGTAAAAGGGATGTAGTTGTTGTCTAGTTTCTTATCTATTTCTCTTTCCATGTTGCCTGCGGGCCTTATGTACTAAACCTTTTGGTTCATTTTAATGAAAGAAAAATGTTATTTCCTTTTTGCATATTATCTGTGTGTGATTTTTGGGCCACTCAGGGATAGGCTCTCTAATCCATTTAGCACTGCCCATTTGGATAGTGGGATTGGGATTAGGATAAGAATGATTCCGTGATAGTTGGTATCAGATCCATAACACACTTCATATGTATTAATGAAATGATGTTCTTAATCGCTGAACCAAGGAATCCCTAAAATTCACTATGGTGAAAACTGAGGTGTCTAGAAAGAGCACAAAGGGGGTTCTGACATAATTCCTCCTATCCGTCTTCATGGTGGCTGAGGTTCCTCCTACTCTGACTGGCCTTAGTAGATCCAAAAATGAATGGAATGACTTCCTCTAACCCTAGAGAGTCTTCTAGCATCTTATCTCCTCTTTAAGGATTACCCAAGCCACCTATTAGAAGGACGTAGGATGACTTATCATCTTCTCATTCTCATTAAGGTGTCATGACTTAATCTATATACTCTCTCTATTTTGGGTAGTCTAAGGATGGGAACAACTAAAATTTGAAAATAATTTGAGAAAACTTGTTGCAATATTGCCGTGATATTTCATATTCTTGCTTTGAAAGTTATAAATAAGAAAAACTTATATCAGTTGAAAACTTGAAGATGGCCCCAAAAACCAGGAACAATAGGAATGTTGAAGGAACCTCTGGCACTAAAGACAAGGGGAAGAAGCCCCACATGAATAACGATGAACACGTCAGTTCTGCCAATAAGGCCACCGATATGGGGGAGTGGGAAATGAAACAAAAGGCTATTATGGATGCCATCCATGACCTAGCTATTCATACAATATCCCTTGTACCAACCCATAACCCAAAACCCATCACTATCTAGGATTTTCTAAAACTCAACCCAGATTACTTCTATGGGGAAGACAAAGATGATGTCCTAGACAAGGATGATGCCTGGTTAGTGTCCTGCGGAACACCTTTAGGGTTTTGAGGTGCCCTGAATAAGACAAAGTTGGTTTTGCGACCTACTAGTTGAAGACAACGACCAAGTTGTAGTGGGAGAACTCTGTTTGATCACAATAGGTCATCCCTATCAACTGGGAAGCCTTCAAACCTATATTTACTACCCATTTCTAGCCCACATATGAGAGAAAAGAAAAAACAAAATCAATTCCTCACCCTTTCCCAAGGAAACAACACAGTGGCTGAGTACAACCAGCAGTTCCATTTCCTGGAGAGACAAGTCGCCAACCTCACCAAAGATTAGAAACTTGACTTCTATATTGATGGGATCTTCCTCACCCTAAAAGCTTTTGTGTCCTCATCCAAACCTACCAATTTTGAAGATTACTATGACCACACCTTGTCCATGGAAAGAACCCTAGGGATGGGACACATGAAACCATATCTACTCTTACCTACCTAGGCCTTACTGAGGCAGTACCTGCAAAACCTAAATAGAAGGAAAAACCCCATAATGGCAGCAATAAGAAAAAGAACCGATAGAAGAAGTAGAGAAATCCTCCTTCTTAGAACTACAATCAAGGCCGAACCAGAATTACAATTGTGACCCTACACAGAACTAGAATCCTGGCCAAAATAGGGGTCAAGGCCAGAATGCCAATGTTCCTCGTTGCCACAGCTGTGGTAACTTCCACTCTGGCTAGTGTAAGTATTCACCCCCCATCTGCCACTAGTGAAAATAGGAGGGTCACTTCAGAGAGAACTGCCCCCAACCTCCACCAACATGGGCCATGCAAAGTGAACGTCGACATGCCCATGTATTTGTAGTGAACACAAATGAGGCAAATGCCAATGGAAATAAACTCATGAAAGGTACCATTTAAATTCTAAAATTATTTCCAAAATGTTGTATCATGATTAACTTGTACAAAATCCTTACATAAAATATATGAATACTTAGGTATAATGTAAATCTCCGACCATTTTGTTGTTACTCTATTTGACTCTGGGTCAACAAACACCTTCATGTCTAAGAATCTTGCCTCTATGCTAAATCTTGAAACAAGGGACTTAGGGTACATACTTGATGTAACTACCCCAAGTGGGAAGATGAAAATCTCCTGCTATATTGTCGAAAAAGTCCCTCTATCATATGCTGGTCATAATTTTGAGTCAGACTTCATAATCTTAGACATGGAAGAGTTTGACCTTATTTTGGGGATGAATTGGATCCATAAAAATCATGCTCTGATCGATTATCATGCCAAGAAAGCTATCATTTCTAAACCTAACCTCCCTATTCTTGTAATTCCTAGAAGGAAAGATCAAAATTGAAGTGCTCTTATTTCTATGATTAAAGCCCAAAACGCGATATCCCGAGGGTACAAATCATACGTAGAAACTGTAACCATAGTCAATCCTGATACGAGTGCCCTAGAAAACATTGATATAGTGTGGAATGACCCGGATGTCTTTCCTGAGGAACTCCTTGGGCTACGACATGACTGTGACATTGAATTTTCTATCGAATTAGCACCTGTTACCACAACCATTTCTCGGGCACCCTATCAGATGGCTCTTGTTGAATTGACTAAACTAAAAAAACTGTTGTAGGAATTGCTAGAAAAGGGTTTCATCAGCCCCCATTCTATTTGTCAAGAAAAAAGATGGATCCCTTCACATGTGTGTTCGCTATCGTATGATCAATCAAGCTACTATGAAAAATAAGTATCCACTACCCAAAATTGATGACCCTTTTGATCAACTCCATTCTGGCCATGTATTTTCAAAAATTGATCTATGTTCGGGTTACCACCAACTCAAGGTTAAGGATGAAGACATCCCTAAGATTGCCTTTCGAACTCGATATAGGCATTATGAATTCCTTGATGGTGTTTATGGCTCTTACAGCCCATAAACCACAAAAGATGTCACTCACAGTGCATCACTAAGGATTACTATTCATAAAGCTTAAGACATGCTTTTAATGAATATAACATGGTATTCCATTCCTGGATATAACCATCATCTCATAACAACCTGCATGGTTCATTAATATAACATGGCATTCCATACCTGGATATGCCCATCATCTCATAACAACCTGCATGGTTCATTCAACAGATAATAGTAAACAATTTAACAATTAAGGATGCATTCTCAAATTAGGATTTCACTAGGAATCCCCCCTCAACTAGGGATTCACATGGAATCACCCTCAACTAGGGATTCACATGGAATCACCCTTAACTAGGGTTTTACATGGAATCACCTCAATTAGGGATTCACATGGAATCACCCTTAACTAGGGTTTTACATGGAATCACCTCAACTAGGGTTGAATTCAATAACCCTGTCAATTAGGGTTTACTATTCACTCCATGGTGAATTGTACTTATTACATCATCATGTAAGAGAAACATCATCATTAAGGCTCTCAATTAGGATTAAGATCCATTATATATTATAAATAGGGTTTCCATGACCTCACATAGGTGGGTCATTCCCTAAACATGCACATTCATGTGTAATTGAAGTATCTCACTTGAGTTTCCTCCTTAAAAGGGTACTTTCTCTCTCTAGGATACTTTCTCTCTCCTCTCACTAGTAGATGGTGACAACACCACTCTAGATCAGGTTGAGATAAGTCTCCATTGATTAACATGAGCCAAAACATCAACATCATGTGATTAGGGTTTGATTAGAACAAGGTTTTACCCCTTTAGACCCCTCAAGGGTATTTTGGTAATTTGCCACATGATTACCATCATGGGTTAACTCACTAATCACGTAGTCCCTTAATGACCTAGGTTACCATTAGGGTTTAGTTTGGATCACCATTGAACTAAATACATCATCAAATGGTTAAGTACAAACCATCACCAATCTCCAAACAGTTTCAACCTCCAAACGGTTTCAACCACCCAAACGGTCTTGAGACCGTTTGGATCCAAACGGTCTCGAGACCGTTTGGAGGTGAAGACCGTTTGGAAGGGTTGACTTTCCAAACCGTTTGGAGCTTCAAACGGTTTGAAACCGTTTGATCAAACTTGCTTGAGATCGATTGGACCAAACGATCTTGAGGTCGTTTGAGCCCAAACGGTCTTGAGACCGTTTGGCCCCAAACGGTCTTGAGACCGTTTGGTCTCAAATGGTCTTGAGACCGTTTGGATCCAAACGGTCTTGAGACCGTTTGGTCCAAATGGACTCAAACCGTTTGGACCTCCAAAGGGGTTCAAAGGTCACCAATGTTCATGGACATGTGTGTTGAAACCCTCAATTGGTCAAAGCTATGCTAACCACTTATAAATTGAGTCAATTAGGGTTAGCCTTAGCCACTTAGACATCAAATTGACCCTCAATTGCAAGCCAATTAGGGTTCAATCTTCCTCAATTAGGGTTTCAAATCGATTGGTCATCAATGTTCAACAATGTGAATCAATTCAAGGTTGAACCTATCAATTGACCTCCAATTGGGCTCAAACATGGCCCAAACGGTCTTGAGGTCGTTTGGACATCATCCAAACGATCCTGAGACCGTTTTCCCAAAGTTTGACCAAAATCCAAGTCATTTTGACTAAGGTTGAAGTCCAATTAGGTCAAAATCAGCAATTTTCATCAATTAATCAATTTCCTACAATTGGACCCTCAAACCATTAGATTGACTCAACCCTAGACCTTCAAACGGTCTTGGGTTGTGCCCAAACGGTCTTAGGACCGTTTGGAGGAACCCCCAAATGGTCTTGAGACCGTTTGGGTCCTTCAACCCAAAACTCAACAAGATCTATACTTAGAAAACAGCAATTTGATTGTTTCACTAACCCACTGTAATTGGGCCCTCAATTGGTCAATTACCTTAACCCTAGACCTCCAAACGGTCTTGGGTTGACACCAAACGGTCTTGAGACCGTTTGGATGAGTTCCAAACGGTCTTGAGACCGTTTGCCCATCCATCCTTTGGACTCTAGTGAAAATTCATCAAGGTTTGATCTATTGAGTTGATCATCACATCAATACTTAATTGCAATATGATTTGGTGCCTTTGGACCTTCAATTGATCAACTATACTTGACCCCAGACCTCCAAACGGTCTTGGGGTGACCCCCCGTTTGGGTGATTCCCAAACGGTCTTGAAACCGTTTGGGCTAAGCAACCCAAAATCTCAACTTAACTCATTGGAGATTCAGCACTAATTTCAATTAGGGTTTGCCCTATTAATCATCCTTCAACTCATGACTCGTTTGGAATTAATCCATAAAATTTGGTGAGTCGTTAATTAACATCATTATGAACAGTAATCCCAAACGGTCAACGTTTAGTCAACCATCTTAAACGGTCTTGAGACCGTTTGCCCAAAAAGGGCAAATTAAACAGATTGAAAATCAGAACTTAATTCAATTGGTTTTGCTAATTGATTTGCTCATAACTCACGATTCCTTTGGAGTTAACCTCTCAAATTGTGTGGGTGATTAACCTACATAATTATGAACCAGATTCCCAAACGGTCTTCGCTTGGTCAACGGGACCAAATGGTCTTGAAGACCGTTTTCCCTCAAACGACCCTAAAACCGTTTGCCCACCAAACGGTTTGAAACCGTTTTGAGAAATAGGTGGAGGTCGTTTGATAAAGTGATAAACCGTGGATAAGCATAGGAATTAACGCCCTTATCTTCTACCTTGAGAACAGTATCAGTTCTTCACGATTTTTCTTGCAAGGATGCAAGGAAAGATAGGGAAGAAGAAGAACTAGCAACTATATGCATAGAAAAGGATGTATAATCAAGCATAAAGTTTAGAGTTATAAAACCCGCCTAAAGCTTGCTCCTTGAGCTCCAAGCTTTCGAGCTCCAAGCCTTTAATGGCGTCCTAGAAGCTCCACAGGTCGGCCAAGGTGAATCCTCCAAGGAAGGTTGAGAAGAGATGGCTAGAAAGATGGAGCTAAGTGAGCTAGCCATGAATTTGACCTTAAATCCGAGTTTCATCCAAGAATTGAGCAAAAAGGAAGGATCCAAACCTACCTTGCACTCCCTTGGTCGTCCTCCTGAGCTCCAGAGCTCTCCTTAGTCGGTTTGAGCAAGGGGAAAAGAAATGAAAGGAAGAGGATCGTTCCTTTGCTAAGTGAGGAAAGTTATATATATACTTGGGTGAATTTTCAACATAAGGACATATGTTTTCCTCCTTTCTCATCTAAGTCCTTCCTTTCTTCCTTGCACGTCCCCTCATCTTATTTCTAAGGACAAACTCCTTCTAAGGTCAAGAATTGAAGGCAAAGAGGATCAACCCATCACTAAAGCATACACATAAAAGGGCTATTATACATACACCTTGATTATTCAATCACAAAGGTGTTCTTTACTATATGATTATTCACTTGAAGTAACCTTTTCATAATTTCTCTTCTAAATGATGCCAAGAGCCATAAAAGATGTTTTAGATGATGTATTTTACAAGTTGCACCCCTCAAATTGGGTAAATTGCATTTTACACCAATTTAGGGTTTTCAAGTACAGGGGTTGCTTCCACAGCTGCACCTTGGTGCTCAAGCTTGGGAAATCCCTTAAACCTCATCATATTCATTCTTATGTTGTCTCAACATTAAAGGAACATATAAACATGTGAAATTTGCAGTTTAACCCCTTTGGTTGGGCAAATTGCACATAGGTCCCCGTATTGCAACCAACACTTCAACATTGGTTTATAAGGGACAGAAAGGGAAACTTATGTTCCATAAAAGCTTTAATTACATACCAAAGGATAATTACAAACTTTTAATTTCATATTTAGGCAAAACACCTAGGGTTATCTTATAACCCAGGTCAGGGGTGTTACAATATCACTAATATTAAAGCATAAAAAGGTTGATATTATGATTCTACTATGTTCTATTCATTTTTCTGAGAAGTTTGGTATATTATACTTATTTTTCTGATGCTCGAGCTATTTTCTATGATTTATCAAAAACTGCATATTCATGAAATTATTTACCTTTGGTGTCCTATCAAAATTTGCCACATGGCCACAAAGGGTGCCTTCTCCATGCTGGTTGAGGCTAGCGTTTCACGGGCAAGCTCAGCCTCCTCTTGCTGGGCCAGACAGTTCAGATGTGGGGCTTATCTGATTGTCCTGGAGTCGGACCCGGTCCGCTTCTCCCTTCCTCGCGATCTGCTATGTGCGCCTCGACCTGGGCGTGAAGCCACCATCATCGCTGTCTCCCATCGGGCGAGCGATCACAGCGGATCCTTCCTCCTCAGAACTTCACAACTATGAACACGACAGCAAAGGTCTCCGTTGCTATAGGGTCATCCATGTGGCCTGTATCTTCTCCAAGCCACTAGTGTCGAGCCTTGCCGCTGAAGCCTCTCCTTGTTCTTCATGGCACCGTCGAGGCTGGGCTTGCCGACGAGGATCCCAAAAGCTCTGGGACTCCTTATTACTTCTTATTCAGACGTCGTCCACCTCATATCTCCAGGGATTCATAGATGTGTTGTCAATCTCCAAGATGATGGCCTCATTGCCTCCCGGCACCACCACAACAGAGGAGTTTGGGGATCTCCTCCTCCAGACCTTCACCTTCTACAGTCCAGTTCTTCTACACGCCTTCGGTCTTGTCCGTCCTTTCTCTAGATCACAGAGTCGCCATGATCTCTGCTCTTCCATACACTCTGGTGTTGCTGCTCTAGGAACGGCCATGGCCGTCGTGAGCTGTTGTGCTCTGCAAGCAACTGCTCATGTCCTCCTCATGTTCACACGTTCGCGATGCTCTCCCACACGTGAACCACGGTCGATGCCAGTGTGTGTCACCTCCTAGAAATAGCAGCTATCGCCCTGCTCCATGTTCGTCCTCTTTGCACCCCTTGCTTCTCTTGTAACAAGTGATAAATAGATGGAGAAAGGGGTGTTTCGTTCCCTCTATCTAGTCACCCTGAGATATTTGAGAGGGGTTATCTGATTAGCCTCTATGTGTAGGGGGAAACTTCCACTTAGTCTTGCCGCTCGACCCATGTTGGGAGATCGTGGTCGGGATGCATCCAGGCACGATGACCATTTCCTTCCCACTACTTTTGTTGTTCTAGAGCAAAACTATAGCATCTCTCCACCTCTCGATCTTCATCCTAAGACCACGGTTTCCTCCCTTCAAAATAGAATTTGCGGCTAAATACTAATTCAAGTCAACTAAAAACCAAACTGCATTGTGGGCATAAGACAACATCCAATTGATCACGACCTATGTTTCAAAGTCACCAATACATGCCTTATTACACCAATATCAAACCACAACATCACCTTCTACGAAGTTCAAAACATTATGAGATTTGTGCCCTAGTTTTATCCTCATCATAGCTGAATTCCATTAAACTTTGGTTCCAAGTTATCATTATTTGATCACTTAACCGCCTAATCCAACATGACTAGATAAACATGCCATTGATCATAATATTAACATCATATGATTCTCAACTTTTGTCAACAAAACACATATATGCATATTCAAATATCAAATCCATGAACATGTTTATCCAAAAGGGTATTCAAGAACATCAAAAGTTCACTCTACTACATCCTACACACCTTAATAGAATTACGTCCTCGGAATTAAGCCAGAAACCCAATCTTTCACATCATATACATCTTAAAAGAACTTTCATCCTCAAAAGTAAGCCATACTCATACTTCCAGGGAAAATTTTCCCTGACCTTCATCCACATGTAGGCATTATTCTATTTGTAACATATCCACAAGGTTACCAAGAACCATGTATCTAAAGCACTATTAGGAGGTTTCAAAAGCATCAAGGGTGAAACCTCACTCCATAGAAGGTTTAAACAATGGTTTAGAAGCTTAGGTTATGTCATTACATATCTCATATGTTAGATTTTCTTCCTTATCTTTAGTCATGCATTAGGGTTCCCACATCATATTATCATGTTATAAAGGAGTTAACTAATATTAACTCATACATCAAGGTTTCATCAACATTTCATTGAGCTATTTATTAGAACATGTTCAACATTAACATATGCCTTTTAGGTGGGAGTTAACTAAAGTTAACCTACTTATCCATCTAAATAATATCAAGGTGTCATAATCATTATGCGGTGCTAACTATCAAACAATATTTTTCATCATTATTAAGCATTAAGGTTAACACCTCATGTAACATGTTTCATTCATATGATCGTATATTTCATAGCTCATAATAAATTGCAACATTTCCTAGTGATTTCATCACAATATTAGTAACATTATCAAATTATCATCGTTTTTCATGTGTATGGTTAACCATTTATGCATGGATATCTATTAAACCATCTCTAGGTTTTCCATCATGTCATGATCATATATCACATCCCAAGATTAGATCACATGCTTACATATATTATATCATGATTGTGCTAAAAAAACTTATGTGAGTGGCTAATTAAACACATATCAAAACTTCATCTAGTCCAACTGAGGTTCTCCTAACCCATATCATGAGGGTAGTCCATGCTCAGTCTCTCTGAGCTAACTCAGCCCTATGAGTATCTCATATGCATATTCTTTATCTTTCCTCTCTTAGTCTAGGGTTTTCATATATACCTCATTGGCACTAGAGATAGCCTTACCAACTCTAGCCACATAAGCACAAACCAACACATGCTATGACATACTATTCATAGGTTCTCCACCCATGAGACATGCTTACCCAAAACTCTCTTATACATACACCACTAGATTCCTATGTGGGAAACCACCAACCCAAGCATGAGGCTTCATAGAAACTAACATAGCTACCTCCTCTAGGGTCTTGGGCTCCCTCCCTCACCCAGATGGCAGGCACTCATATTGATGTTCACATATGCACATATAGCCAGCCTCTCTCTGACTCTAGGGTTTGGTATTCCCAAGGACATCTAGGGTTGAACAAGACTAATAGGAATCATACATAAAGCAACTCATCTCAATCACTCAGGAGTAGTCTAGTTTAGGACATATCATATCACATATCTCATATTTCTCATATCGTGGAGTCTAGGTTCTTTGACCTTCTCCATGTGGGTCTTGCTATCTCTTGAGCTAACCCCAAAACTGGTCCTAACACTAGAGGTCCTCCTTTGTAAAAGAGCTTGAGGCTCATGATGACTCACAACCTTGTCTTAACTTAACTTATCTCATCTTATAAAAGAACACATACTTGCATCACCAAAACTTATCTCAAAACCTCAAAACTAAACTTAAGTCCTCAAAGACAAACATAGATCATCATAAACCATCTTATATTATCTAGATAAGACTTATACTATATCATCAAAACTTATTTCATCTATTCCATCTATCATATATATGTCCAACAAGGCTCTAGACATCTAATCTAGAACTATTCTCTCTTCTAGACTGATGTCATTCACTTTCACTTAGGTTGCATGACCACCTCCTACTCGTACATGTGTGGGGACACATTTTTGTAATACATATACATAATAAAATATTATATAGTTTTTCTTTGATAAAACAAGCGTCAGAGAAAACTATGGAGGTTCGATCCGTTTGGAATCCAAAACCAAATCCAGAAAACGAGTGCCCCACACATAGTAGAGAGTCCAGTGTCACGAAAACTAGTAAAAAGGCTGAGAACATGGTGTAGACTAGTGTATCTACTCTAGACAGCGAGCGCCATATGTCTAGGGTTTCTCTTCCCTTGATGCATGTCATTTCCAAATAGTACAACATCCCATACCACTATATTATAAGGAAATAACGACATCTAAGGACCTGCTATACAACAAGCACCAGTCTAGACCTAGTTCTCAAACATCTAGGTGCTAACCTAGAGGCTAGGTCAGATCTAGTCTCTAAATGATGACTAATCTAACCCTAAAAGATTATTACGTTCAAAGTTCTTTAGTTTTGAGTTGCATAATGAGAAAATGTCAGGTTTTGCTATTGTTCATGCTCTGATACCACCTGTGACATCCCCAGATTTTCTAAAACTTAATCTGATGTGCGACATCCAAATTGAAACCCTCACCTCAGCGAGAATCCCAATTTAAACACCCCACACCAGGCTAAGAAAGAGAAAATCACGGGAGTCATAAGGAAACAATCAGTAGCACATGTACATGAACAATAATAAAACCATACACACATGTTCACCATTCAACATATAATTACAACATGAATTGTTACAACATTTGATATTACATATTGAACAACAAACTTATACATATACATGTACTACCACTAAACTACAGGATCTTAAGACAACAGTTCCACCTGTACATCAGCTCGCCACACAACTCTCAACTATCCTAGATCTTCAAGAGCACAAGACCACAAACTAAACAAAAGATTACATACGATACACGCCAGCGCAATATTCAAGAATATTGTACTGAGTACGCCTACGTGTCTTTTATATACCTCTCATCATATCTTGGCAATAAGATAAAACTAATACTTGGTAGTAACAGTAAGAATATAAGAAAAGCGTATACATGCACAAAGAGGTTCATTAACAAAAGAGAACACATATTTTAAGCATAATTTCCATTATATCATCCATGCATTTACTACCTGAGAGTTGAATGCATTAAGGCCTTTATGATCTACT
The DNA here is from genome assembly GCA_963693085.1 of Alisma plantago-aquatica. NCBI lineage: Eukaryota > Viridiplantae > Streptophyta > Magnoliopsida > Alismatales > Alismataceae > Alisma > Alisma plantago-aquatica. The sequence goes on along the minus strand of OY856411.1, from coordinate 973,476,741 downwards.
AGCAAAGAGTTGGATCATTTCACAATGTGATCTACTACCAAAGATTTGGATCACTTCCAAGTACTTTATTACCAAAGAGTTGAAGTAATTATTTCCAACACTTTACTAACAAAGAGTTGAAGTGCTTAGATATAATGGAACAGATATATTATGTTTCATGTGTTCATAGCAATAAGTTTGGAAAATCATGTAACATATCATACAAGAACAATCATTTCAATCAATACCATATGCCAAGTCTTTACTACCATATAACGCAAGCATATTGTATAATAAGCCAAGTGAGAGGTAATGGTGTACCTTGATTGAGAGATAGATCATTCTAAACTCATATTCCTCATGTCATCTATATCTTTGTCAAACCTGATTAAGACAAGATCACATACTATCATCAGGTTATCATCATCTTAACCCTAGTTATGTTCATTTTAGGGTTTACTTAACTCATTATGATATTCTCATGATTACTTGTATTCTTGCCTTATATTTATCTTACTGATGTCATATTCTAATTTATAGTTCATCAACTAGATATACTCATGTGTCACATTATTATGTGAACATATTTAACATTATGTCACTTTCATTATCCATATCAAGGTTACATCACATGTATTAAAGGTGCTCTTCATATAACATGAATTTCATGTATAAAACTGATCTCAGATTTACATATTATCTTCCTATTACAGATATGAGGGTTTTTTATAAATCTCAGCATTTATTGAGCATGCAAGTATTAATTGCATCATCTTTAGTGTTATTAGCCCTAATTAGACATATGAATCAGATTATATAATTTCGTACATCAACATGACCATATATGATATCATATGCATTGTAAACATGGTTATGGACTTAGTGACATTTTTCCATAATTTTGTGTCATCATTTTCTATTTATTATAAATTAAACAAGCATTAAAAATCTTACATGATATCACTAAGATTAAAGCATAAAAAGGTTGATATTATGATTCTACTATGTTCTATTCATTTATCTGAGAAGTTTAGTATATTGTACTTATTTTTCTGATGCTCAAGCTATTTTCTATGATTTATCAAAAATATGCATATTCATGAAATTATTTACCTTTGTTGTCCTATCAGAATTTGCCACATGGCCACAAAGGGTGCTTTCTCCATGCTGGTTGAGGCTAGCAGTTCACGGGCAAGCTCAGCCTCCTCTTGCTGGGCCAGACGGTTCAGATGTGGGGCTTATCCGACTGTCCTGGAGTCGGACCCGATCCGCTTCTCCCTTCCTCGCGATCTGCTGCGTGCGCCCCGACCTGGGCATGAAGAAACTGTCGTCGCTGTCTCCCATCAGGTGAGTGATCGTAGTGGATCCTTCCTCCTCAGAACTTCACAAGTGTGAACATGACAGCAAAGGTCTTCGCTGCTATAGGGTCATCCATGTGGCTTGTATCTTCTCCGAGCCACTAATGTCGAGCCTTGCCGCTGAAGCCTCTCCTTGTTCTTCACGGCACCATCGAGGTTGGGCTTGCCGACGAGGATCCCAGAAGCTCCGTGACTCCTTATTACTTCTTATTCAGACATCGTCCACCTCATATCTCCAGGGATTCATAGATGTGTTGTCAATCTCCAAGATGATGGCCTCATTGCCTCCCGGCACCACCACGACGGAGGAGTTCGGCGATCTCCTCCTCCAGACCTTCACCTTCTACAGTCCAGTTCTTCTACACACCTTCGGTCTTGTCCTTCCTTTCACCAGATCGTAGAGTCACCATGATCTCTGATGTTCCATACGCTCTGGTGTCGCTGCTCTAGGAACGGCCATGGCCGCCGTGAGTTGTTGTGCTCTGTAAGCAACTGCTCATGTCCTCCTCATGTTCACATGTTTGTGATGCTCTCCCGCACGTGAACCACGGTCGATGCCAGCGTGTGTCACCTCCTAGAAATAGCCGCTATTGCCCTGCTCCATGTTCGTCCTCTTCGCACCCCTTGCTTCTCTTGTAACAAGTGATAAATAGACGGAGAAAGGGGTGGTTCGTTCTCTCTATCTAGTCACCATGATATATTTGAGAGGGGTTATTTGATTAGCCTCTATGTGTAGGGGGAAACTGCCACTTAGTCTTGCCTCTCGACGCATGTTGGGAGATCATGGTCGGGATGCATCCAGGGACGATGACCATTTCCTTCCCACTACTTTTGTTGTGCTAGAGAAAAACTATAGCATCTCTCCACCTCTCGGTCTGCATCCTAAGACCACAGTTTCCTCCCTTCAAAACAGAATTTGCGGCTACATACTAATTCAAGTCAACTAAAAACCAAACTACACTTTGGGCATAAGACAACATCCAATTGATCACGACCTATGTTTCAAAGTCACCAATACATGCCTTATTACACCAATATCAAACCACAGCATCACCTTCTACGAAGTTAAGAACATTATGAGATTCGTGCCCTAGTTTTATCCTCATCATAGCTGAATTCCATTAAACTTTGGTGACAAGTTATCATTATTTGATCACTTAACCGCCTAATCCATCATGACTAGATAAACATGTCATTGATCATAATATTAACATCATATAATTCTCAACTTTTGTCATCAAAACACATATATGCATATTCAAATGTCAAATCCATGAACATGTTTATCCAAAAGGGTATTCAAGAACATCAAAAGTTCACTCTACTACAAAAACCTAACCTAAGGTATGACCATCGGTTGAAACCACTGGTTTTCATCATTGGTTGACACCATCGATTGTCACCATTGGTTGACCATCAGTTTTCACCATGGTATGACCATCGGTTCATGTATTAAAGAAGAAAACAACCCAAAAACCCTAATATGGACCATTGTTTGATAGGTGCTTAGCACCATTGGTTGTTATAACAACCTGACCTAAGACATATTCTACCTTAGGAATAACGTGCACATGATTACATGTTCATTTAGAGCTAGAAACAGAATAGGGAACACCATAAAAATTGAAACCCAAAGCAAGCATAGCTTCTTAATGCTTAGATCATCACTTTTAAGCAAGAACATGAGCTAACAAGCTTATAGTAAGAAATATAAGTGAAGAGGTTTATAAAACTCATCTCTAGGGAGAAGAAAAAACCTCTAGAAGCAAGAAACTCGAGCAAAGAAGGTATGAAGCCCCTAGATTTAGGTCTAAACTCGGCCAAGTAGCACCCTTTCTCCACAAGAAAAGCAAACCCTAGAAGAAGAAGCAAGAAAGGTGGGTTCTTGAGTTCTAGAGCAAATTTTACCATGGAAAGCCATGGTTCCAACCTGGAGGAAGGTAGGAGGAAGAAGAACAGAAAAAGAAATGTAGGAAAGAAGGAGATATTTACTCGTTTAAGTCAAGATCACCAAAAGGAAGCTTCAGAAGCCCTAAAGGAAGCAAAATGAAACCCTAGGTGCTTCCACCAAGAAGGTCGGCACCTTCTTCTTCCTTGGAAAGATCATTCATGACCATATAGAGAGGGAATGATGTTCTTAGAAGGAAGGAAGCGATAGAGACCAAAAATTTTGTTTGGTAGCATAAGGATAGGTATATAAAGCTTGAGGATAAGGAAGAGAAGAAGCATGAGGTGTCCTAGCCGCTCTACATGTGTCCATGGACTAGAGCTTCCATGGGTGATCAAGCAACATATCTAGTGGTTGTTAGAGTCCTCTAAAACATTAGATAATGGCATCCTAGGTCCACCACTGGATGTTGAGGGGCGGTGACCATCATTTGCTCATGTCTAGGTCAATAGGTGGTTGAACCATCGATTGATCATCCTTTTAAGTGTACCATCAATTCAAGTGAACCAAACTAGAAAAAACCATCGACCTAGAGCCTTGTACTAATGATCACCAGTTGTCCCACCTGTTCGTGACCATTGTTTGTTGACCAAACCAGTGGAACCATTGGGAGCTAGCCTTCAAAGTGGCTCATCCAAGGAGGGGTAAACCCTAATTAACCATTGAAAGGAGTCACCTCCAAACCAAGGTACAATCAAGTTCCCCCTGGCTCAAAAATATCAAGAATGATAACATAACATCTAAGGAACATAACCCATTTTGACAAATTGCAACCCAAACCTCCCATTTGGGTCATTGTAGAAAAATCCAAAATGTACACAAAATTGCATAACTTGCACAAACAGTATCCATATTGGACCAAATTTGAAACTTAAGCTTGTCTTACGATTCCAAAGCATATTACAAGGTTTATATGATGGTTTAAAACACTAAATTATATTAATTAAGCTTGTTCAACACTTTAATCAAGGTTAGGGGCCTTACAATTCCTATGTGTGTGACCCTATAGGTTCCAAGTTACATTGGTAGTGAATGTCCATAACTAATTATGACATCACAAACAATGATTGGTATCTAGAAAGACATCATTTCTACTCAAGTCATTTGGAAAGTTGGAGAACAACTTCAACCTACAATTTGTGATTGGGGTTATAGTGATTGTATAATTCCTTTGTGTCTAATATCGAGATTGAACTTGAGGCATGGAATCATCATCCTCTTCAATGTATAATCCATATTTGTTGAACTTGAGCAGACTGTAGGAGATATATGTGAACTCAACATCATATATTGATTTACATGTGCATGGACATGCTTTTCTCATCTCTATTATCAAGTGGTCGGGATATCAAACTCTTATAGGAGGGAAAAATCACATCTACATCACTCACAGTCATTCCCCATGTGTTATAATGTATTATAAAACATCACCTTTATGTAAACCCTTATTCAAGGTCACGTTTGAAGATGACAAAGTAGATCAAACAACATGTGATGAGTGTAGTGATTTCAAGTCTAAGAACCACCACACTATGAGAGATGATTCTGACTACCAATCATGGCCTCCATGTATCACTCTTAAGGTGAGTTTGACTAATACACTATTCTCTAACAAGTATCTATGTGTTTGGTTTGATATCAAATATCGTGACTAATGAGATTTTGTCATCAACCAACACACCTCAGTCTTATGTGTTATTGTTGTCTAGCTTGCTTCCACAAGAATATCTGACTAAGGACATAACAAGAATGCATATAATCTTAACATCTGTATGATCTCATTATTCAGGTCCTCAACCAAAAGACATACCTCATTGATCAACATCATTCTTTAGATATCTATTATGTAACATCATTAAATCATAACTGAATAAAACAAAATATCTAGAAGATTGCCTTTATTATTAATCAAATCATTTACAAATGATGCCATTACAATCATCATATAATTGTCTCTCTAGGAATACATACCAATAGACTCCAACTTGCACTTAGAGCCAATCATCCATGAACATAAACCCAAGTGATCTAACATGACCATCATGCTTTTATTATGATAGTACTTTTGTTAAGGAATCAACAATATTGCTTTCACTTGGCACTCTATAAATCTTCACATCTCCTCACTGTATGATCTTTTGTATGAGATGGAACCGCCTTTGTATGTGCTTGGAATGATGATGTGATGAGGGTTCTTTATCTTGTGCAATAGCCCCATTGTTATCACAATATAGCTCAATTACATAACTAATGCTTGGAACCATCCCAAGTTCATAAATGAACTCCTTGATCCATACAACTTCCTTTGTTGTATTTGATGCAACAAAATACTCGATCTCTACTGTAGAATCTACAACTATCTCTTGACTCTTCCAGCTTATAACACCATTTTTTAGGCAAAACACAATGGATAATCATGTCTTTCAGTTTGGAAGCTCATATCAGTGTAATACTTTATCACCAACTCTTCCTCACCACCATAGAAAAGGAACTGAGCCTTAGTTCTTATGAAGTACTTAAGGATGTTCTTCACAGCAGTCCAATGAGCATCACCCTAATCTGACTGATATCTGCTCATCATGCTCAAGGCATATGAGACTCAAGATGAGTACATAGTATTGCGTACATGAAAGATCCAATTGCATATGCATATGGAGTCTTATTCATGCATTCCCTTTCTTCACAAGGTTTGGGACATTCAACTCTAGAGATAGTAACACCATGAGACATGGACATGTTTCCTCTCTTTGATTCCTCCATGTTGAACCTTTTCAAAATTTTGTCAATGTATCTGCTCAGACTTAGTTCAAGAAGCCTTTTAGATCTATCTCTATAGATCTTGTTCCTAAAATATAGGATGCTTTGCCCAAGTCCTTTGTGGATAATTTATTTCCTAGACAATTCTTTACTATATGTAAAGTAGGGATGTCATTCCCCATCAATAGTATGTCATCCAAATACAATATGATGAATACAATCATGCTCCCACTAACCTTCTTATAAACACATAGTTCATCTTCATTTTGACTAAAGCCAAATTCATTGATTTTTTCATCAAATTGACGATTCCAACTCCGAGATGCTTGCTTCAATCCATAGATTGACCTTTGTAGCTTATAGAATTTATTTGAATCCTTTTGATTTATAAAACCCTCAGGTCATGTCCTATGCACATCCTGAAGAAAATTGATATTAAGAAACGTGGTCAGAACATCCATCTACCAAATATCATAGTCATGATAAGCTACATTGGCAAGCATGATCCTGATGGACTTAATGTTGGCAACTGGAGAAAGAGTTCATCATAGTCAACACCTTGAACTTGTCTAAACCCTTTGTAACCAATCAACCTTTGTAAGTTTGTGCATTACCATCGATGTCTATCTTCTTCTTGAAGACCCATTTGCACCCAATGGGTTTTACCCCTTCAGGTGGATCTATAAAAGTCCATACCTAATTGTTGTACATTGATTCCATCTTGGATCTCATGGATTTTAGACACTTCTCAAACTCTAGTCCATACACAACTTCTAGGTAGGTTCTAGGCTCATCATCAATGACCAACTCATTTCCTTCTTGAGTCACAACATTGCCAAATCTATTTGGATCAAGACATATCCTACTAGATATGTGAAGTTCTTGTGTTAGATGAGGGATTTAAGATTCCACAATGGTTTGTGACTCTCTATGATTCCTCTTGTACCTTTATAGTTTCAATTCTTTCTTGTTGGTGTCTAATTTCTTTGAGTTTCACTTTTCTCCCAGTAACTCTTTTGGAAATACATTCCTTTTCTAGGAATGCAACATCCCTTGAAACAAACACTTTGTTGTCAGATGGGCTATACAACTAGTATCCCTTGGTTTCTTTGGGATATCTAACAAAATAATATTTTTCATATCTGGGACAAAGATTTTCAAGAAACATTTTCTTGACATAAGCTTCATATACCCAAATCTTCATTAAAGACATTTTGGGGTGCTTCCCAGTCCATATCTCATATGGCGTCTTTTGAACCGATTTAGATGGTACATAATTTAGTATAAACATTGCAGTTTCTAGATCATAACTCCAGTAGGATGTCAGAAGTTCAGCAAAACACATCATTGATCACACCATATCTAATAATGTGTGATTCTTTATTTCTGATTCACCATTGTGATTTGGTGTTCCAGGTGGAGTTCGTTGTGATATAATACCATGGTCTCATAGAAGGTCCTCAAACTCCTTGTTTAAGTATTCTCCACCTCGATCAGAATGAAGTGCCTTGATACTTTTACCAAGTTGGTTCCATACTTCATTCATGAAATCCTTGAACCTTTTAAGAGGTTTTGAGTTATGTTTCATCAAGTAAATAGAACATACCTACTCAAGTCATCAATGGAGGTAATGAACTACTGATACCCATCTCTAGCATTTTTTATAAAAGGGCCACATACATTGGTATGTATGATTCCTAATAGATTAGTAGCCCTCTCATTGTTACCAATGAAGGGAGTCTTTGTCATCTTACCTAGCAAACTAGGCTCACATGTCTCACTGATTCAAAATAAAAAGAGTCTAGATATTCATCTTTATGGAGTCTAGAAATGTGATTCTCATTCGATGTGCCCAAGATGATAATGCCAAAGATATATTTTGTTTGAGTTGAAAAGTTATAATCTTTTGTTATTTACATTATAAACATCTGTCTTAAAATTTAGCAAATAAATACTATAAGACATTGGGGCACTATCATAAAAGATCTTGTCATTTGGAATAGAACATTGACCATTCTTTAAATGAAATTTATATCCATCCTTGTCCATACAATATATAGAAATAATGTTTCTATGTATGGCAGGTACAAAATAGTACTTCCTTAACTCTATTACAAGTAGGCATGGCAATGGGTCGGGTTTTTGAAAACCCAATCTGACCCATTTATTTTTTACCCGAAAAAATCCAAACCTGAAAAAACCCAATCTTGAAAAAACCCGCAAGTACTCAACCTGAGAAAACCCAACCCAAGAAGTACATACCTGGTCAGACCCGAATCATATGTGCCTCTTAAACTGATTTTCAGAATACAAATACTGATGAAATACAAATAGGCATGGTTATGAACACTTCAAACAGTACCCCATCAAATGTAGAGAAAGAAAGATATAACTAGTTTCTAAATGCTATAACAAGTACGTTACAGACCACATGCAAGGTTTAGAAAGTACATACAAAACACGAGCGTCAAATCAGGAGGAGGAAATCGGGAGGAGGAAGAGATGTTGAGGTTACTGTTCACCTTCTCCTGGGACGACACATCCCCTTCAGGCCTTGTTCCTATTCACGTGCGTGGTTCCTCTGCTTCCATCATTCTCTCAATTACTCCCCTCCGTAGCAGTAACTCTCGGAACATGGTCACAAAAATGCTATCGACATCAATCTTGAATAGGTGGTTGATCAGTTGCATGGCCAGACGGATCTGCGACGACGTTCAGAGGAGTAACAAGGGATCGTGACTCGCTCGGTGTGACTGGGAGGATCGAAAATATTGCTCCGGAGCTTCGGTCTATGGCAGTCAGAGGAAAGGGACATGCTGTGAACTTTGAGCGATGACAATGATGATGAGAAGCACAGATTCACACTCACCGTCGACCTACACGCCATCGAACCCTACTAACTGCCTTGCCGGAATTCAGAACAATGATAACAATGGGCTGACAAAACTAGGGAACATCATTATGGCCACAACACCCTTATTACTATTTCTGCCGTCGACTCGAGGTTCTCCACCGCCACGCGTGCTGTGATTTGCAGCGTCGTGCAGGAGGCGTCTCCGAGATCATCCACCTAAACAACACTTTCTTGCCAGCGGTGGTCAACAGAGTGGAAGTGGATGAGGGCAACCATTTAGTGTTGGGTCTGGATGCTAATCTCATCTGTAGCTGTGAGTAGTCGAGCCTCTGAGATCATCCACCTGTGAGAGTGTGACTACTGAAGACAAGGAAACATCCCATCGATGCATAAAAAATAGGCGGAGCAAAGGAAGACAGCGTGTCAGCCGGTGCCCGCCATGTTTCTAGACCCAACAACATCAGGCCCGTAGTATGCCTGTAATACACTCCAGATAAACCCGCAAAACCTGCATATACTAAAAAATCTGAAATTTGTGGGTCGGGTCGGGTCGGGTCAGGTAGGGTAGAGTTTTTTTGCCATGCCTAATTACAAGCCCCGTGGGAAGAGATAAATTATAAGTTCCAACTACAGTGGCAACAGCTCTTGCTCCATTTGCAATGTGCCCTTTCCTTAAGGCTTATTTCTTTTAAGATCTTGCATATTTGAACATATGTGAGATCATGTAACATCCAAAATTTCCTACACTAATTGAATCCCTAAAAAGTTGTTTTCCTTACATGATTATAGTTGAGGGTCTTAATGTAAAAAGACCATGAAATGAAATTTCTTGAAGGATAATAATATGAGAAGAATTAAATGAGAGCCAAAGTACATTTTCTCCTTCATCTATGCATTAGGTGTTGCATGCAAATCAAAAGGATGTACACTAGCCTTTCCTTTCTTTTTCTCTCTCCTACCATTCATCATGCTTAAAGGATATAAATGATAAGATATTTGAAGTTCATTACTGATATAACTAGTGAGCAATAAGTCCGTACCTCATTTTTGACTCAAGAAAAAGATATGTGATAGAGTGACCTTTTGGATAAACAGACTCATAAAATTGAGGAATGGAATAGTCAACTTGACTTCATATGTATACACATGAATAATGATGTTAGCTTCCTTGATTTTACACACTCATGATGCTAATTATGAAGATATAGGATTTTATGAATTAGTTTGATATAATGATAATCTTTAAAGTGTGTTGATCATGCAAAGGCATCTCCTTTAGTTTGATGTGAATTGTATGTATACATGTTTATGTGCCTCTTTGAGATATTCAGTTGGATGATGGAACAATTTTACCTTGGCATAAAAATCATACCAAATACACATCATGTGAAGTGTAATATGTTGTACATGTTTTGTGATGAAATGAGCTTCCAATAGAATATTAGATAGGTTTTAATGTTATGTGTATTTTGAGGTAATTTGGAATAATGCTCTAGCCTAAGTGGTTTCACACAATCTTTAAGGTGAGGGAGCCACAGATCACATCAATGAATGCAGCATTCCTAGCCCTAGACGTCATCTAACAGTAGGGAAATCATCACCTACCTCCAACTAAACTTGAGATGTGGGAGGTTCTGCCATTCGGTACCCATGCCACCACGATCCACAATCATAGGGTTGGAAGTGAAATAGATTCAACCAACATCTACCTTATGAAACTGGGAGGCAAATGGGACCCTTTTTACTTCTAACTCATGAGGAAGATTTATCTTTCCATCCGCATTATCTATTCACACCATCGTACAGAAGAAAGGGGAGGAAGAGGATGAACCAAAGGAGGAGAAAATAGGGGCTTCTGTGAAGTTTGTAGAGGCTACCAATCTGCACCTCTGAAGGAGTGTTTGTTGGTGGAGGACTCACTATGAAGGATCCTTGGGGCAAAGTAGAGCCTCTGGGTGCTGTTGTGAAGAGGTTTGGAGGTGACATGATCTGCAGTACAGAAAAGCCGAAGCCTTGCTACTTCAAACCCTCATGCTTTCACAAAGATGGAGGTTCCTTCATTAGGTATCAATGAGTAGCATAGGGAAATTTGTTCTCTCCTAGGATCTCACTCGTACTAAAGTTGGTGGTGGTTCTCTCACTGGACCTTCGGGGAAGGATCTGGAGGTAGTTCACCATGTGGGCAGCATGGAAAAGGAACATGCCAGTCTTTTCACTATGGAATATACCGATGAGAAGGAGCTAGGGCAGCCAATCACCATTAGATACCATATCCACAATGATGGTCGAATCATAGGAGACCACATGGATCGAGTGGTGAACCCAACCCTCACTTGACTCACACGAAATTGGGAGAAGCCCAAGTCACATAGACCAGAGAAAGAAAGGAGGAGGGAAATGGGCGGATTGAGCCTTTTCAATTGGGTCCAGAACCCACAAACCGCCCGAACCCCAGTAAGACAACAAAGCAGTAGCACGCCCCCACATGGCCACATGGCGACGACCAATTGGCCGACAAAGGTAATATTCTCAAAAATAATTAGATCTTCAATTATTCATAGAAATTAGCTCAATGATAAGAAAAATACAATTTAGCTATCAAAATTCTCAAAAAAATGTGTAGAACAACATGAAAGCATAATATTAGGCTTTTGATGCACTAATGATAGTAATATAATGCAATATGTATTACACTTGTTTTATGAGTAATAAATATCAAATAATGACCAAAAATTATGAGAATGCATTAGTAACTCCTAAATTTATTTTAGAATCCATGTGACATCAAATATGATCATGTTATGACACATAATCATGTAATTTGCTTAGAATGTCTATCTAGGACTAATAACCCTAAATAAAATGCAGTTAACACATACATGCTCAATAAATGATGAAATTCATAGAAAACTCTCATATCAGTAACTAGAAGATAATATGTAAATATGAGAGTAGTTTTATACACATAATGCATGTTATATGAAGTTGACCCTTAATACAGGTTTTGTAACCTTAATTTAGGATAATGCATGTAACCTATGGTTAATATGTTCACATAATAATGTGAAATGCAATTATCAGTAAATGAACTATGATACAGGATATGACATCAGTAAGATAACTCCAAGACAAGAATACAAGTAATTATGAGAATATCCTATTGAAGTAAGCAAACCCTAATGAACATAATTAGGGTTAAGATGAGACGTAAGATGATGAGAATCTAATGGAAGTACATGATCTTGTCTTAACCAGGGTTTGACAAGGATATAGTTGACAAGAGGAATATGTGATGGTTAGGATATCTTGAATAAGGTATGCCATTATCTCTTACTTGGCTTATTATACAATATGCTTGTATTATATGTGTAGTAAACACTTAGCATATGATATTAGATGGAATGATTGTTCTTGTATGATATCTTGTTTGATTTTCCATACTTATGGCTATGAACACATGAAACATAATATATCTATTCCATTATATCTAAGCACTTAAATTCTTTGGTAATCAAGTTCTAGAAATATAGTACTTCAACTCATTGGTAGTCAAGTACTTGTGGGATATATTCTGGATGTGTCTACTCTGAGTGGCAAAATACTCACAACTCTTCAGAAAACCAATGAACTCTCTCTTAAATACGAAAATCATGATATGCCCTTTGAATTCATTCTCTTAACCATGGAAGACTTTGATGTCATACTTGGTATGGAATGGCTTTACACATACCATGCTCACATTGATTATAGAAATAAGATGGTAGTCCTCTCTCAACCTCATTCTCATCCTATGAAAATCCCTAGGGGAAGTAGATTCTATAATAATATTATAATCTCCTCTCTTAAAGATAAAAAGCTCATTTCTAAAGGATGTAAAGTCTTCCTCGCATTAGTCTCAGAGACCAGTCCTAGTAACGGGCCTGTAGAAAGTCTGGAGGTGGTACGTGACTTCCCTGACATTTTTCCAGAGGAGCTTCCTGGGCTGCCTCCAAATAGAGACATTGAGTTCTCCATAGATCTTCTTCCTGGAACCACTCAAATTTCTAGGGCACTATATAGGATGGCTCCTGCTGAGCTTATGGAGTTGAAGAAACAGTTGCAAAAACTTCTAGACAAAGGTTTCATTCGTCCTAGTGTTTCCCCCTGGGGAGCTCCCGTTCTCTTTGTTAAAAAGAAAGATGGTTCTATGCGTATGTGTATTGACTACCGCATGTTGAACCAAGCCACTATTAAAAACAAGTATCATCTTCCTCGTATTGATGACCTCTTTGATCAGCTTTGTACTGCGAAAGTTTTCTCAAAGATTGATCTCCGTTCTGGATACCATCAACTAAAAATCAAGGATTCTGATATTTCTAAAACTGCTTTTCGAACTCGTTATGGGAATTACGAATTTCTGGTGATGCCATTTGGGTTGACCAACGCACCAGGTGTATTTATGAATCTGATGAACAAAGTCTTCCAACCTTATCTTGATGAGTTCGTGGTCGTCTTCATTGATGATATCTTGATCTATTCTGATTCTATGGAAAAACACTTTGAACACTTGCGAGCAGTTCTTGACATTCTTTGAACCCAGAAGTTTTATGGCAAACTTTCAAAATGTGAGTTCTGGATTGATAAGGTTATGTTTCTTGGACATGTCATTTCTGGAGGTAGTATATCTATTGATCCCGCCAAAGTCTCTGTTGTACTTGATTGGAAACCTCCTCGTAATCCTTCTGAAATACAGAGTTTCTTGGGTTTATCCGGATATTATCGTCGCTTTATCCCAAATTTCTCCAAAGTTGCACTTCCTCTAACCAAGCTTACTCGAAAGGATGAACACTTCATCTGGTCAACCACTTGTGAGTCTAGTTTCCAGCAGTTAAAGCAGAAGTTGACGTCTGCTCCTATTCTCATTCTACCCTCTGGCAATGAAGGGTTTGTCATATTATCTCAAAATCTTTGGTAGTAGATCACATGTACAATGATCTCAAATGATTTAGTAGTATATCATAAAGGCATTGATGCATTCAACTCTCAGGTACTAAATGCATGGATGATATAATGGAAAATGAGCTTAAAATGCGTGTTCTCTTTTGTTAATGAACATTTTTGTGCAAGTATATGCTTTTCTTATATTTCTTTATAACTGCCAAATATTCATTTTATCTTATTTCTAAGCTTAGTGATGAGAGGTATATAAAAATACACGTACGTGCACTCAGTACAATATTTTTGAATATTGTGCTAACATGGACCACATGTAATCTTTTGTTTAAGTTGTGGACATATGATCTTGAAGAACCATGATAGTTAAGGGATGTATGGCAAGCTAATGTACAGGTGGACCTGTTGACTTAAGATCATGTTGTTTAGTGGTAGTACATGTATATGTAAAAGTTTGTTGTTCAATATGTAATATCCAATGTTGTAACAATTCATGTTGTAATTATATGTTGAATGGTGAACATGTGTTGTATGGTTTTATTATTATTCATGTGCATGTGCTACTATTATTTTCTTCTGACTTCCTCTAATTTTCTTCTTCTTAGCCTAGTGTGGGGAGTTTAAATTGGGATTCTCATTGAGGTGAGGTTTCAATTTGGACATCATACATTAGATTAAGTTTTAGAAAATTTGGGGACGTCAAAGGTGGTATCAGAGCATGAACAACACCAAAGCCTAGCATTTTCTTATTATGCAATTCAAACTAAATAAAACCTTGAACATAAAAATCCTTAGGGTTAGATTAGTCATATTTTAGAGATTAGATCTAACCTAGCGGCTAGGTTAGTACCTAGATGTCTGAGAACTAGGTCTAGACTGGGGCTTGCTGTATAGCAGGTCCTTAAATGTTGTTCTTTTCTTATAGTGCAACAGTATGGGACGTTGCATTATTTGGAAATGATGTACATCATGAGAAGAGAAACCTTTGACATATGATTCATATATGTTTTAGGTAGCTAAACTAGTACACACCTTATTCTCACCCTTTTCACTAGGTGACATGACACTAGACTCTCTACAATGTATGGGACACTCTTTTTGTGGATCTAATTTTTTATTACAATCGGATTCAACCTTGAAAGTTTTCTCTAACACATGTTTTATCAGAGAAAAACTATATAATATTTTATTATATATGTAAGTATTAAATAAATGTGTCCCCCACACATGTACGAGTAGGTGGTGTTCATGAAACCTAAGTAAAAGTGAATGACATCAGTCTAGAAGAGAAAATAGTTCTAAAATAGATGTCTAGAGCCTTGTTATAATATGTGATAGATGGAATAGATAATATGAGTTTAGATGTTATGATCTAAGTTTGAAATAGTAATTAATTTGGTTTATGATGATAAAGTTTGTTTTGAGGAAAGTTCAATTTTGAGGATTTGAGATAAGGTTTTATGATGAAAGTACATAGGCTTTTATGAGATAAGGTATGATAAGCTATGTAAGACAAGGTTATGAATTATCATGAGCCTCAAGCTCTTTTACAAAGGAGGACCTCTAGTGTTAGGACTAGTTTTAGGGTTAACTCTAGAGAGAGTGAGACCCAGAGGGAGAAGGTCAGAGAACTTAAACTCCAAGATATGAGAATAATGAGAAATATGTGATATGATATGTCCTAAACTAGAATACTCCTAAGTGATTGAGCTGAGTCACTTTATGCATGATTCCTATAGTCTTGTTGAACCCTAGATGTCCTTGGGAGGACCAAATCCTAGAGATAAAGAGAGGTTGGTTATATATATATATATATATATATATATATATATATATATATAGGTGAATATGAATATGAGTACCTACCATTTGGGTGAGGGAGAGAGAGCCCCAAGACCCTGGAGGAGGTAAATGTGTTAGCTTCTGTAAAGCCTCATGCTCAGGTTGGTGGTTCCCTTTGTTGGACTCTAGTGGTGTATATATAGAGAGAGTTTTGAGTAAAGATATTTCATGGGTAGAGATCTATGAATAAAATATCATATCGTGGTTTGGTTTGTGTTTATCTGGCTAGAGCTTGTAAGGCAATCACTAGTTCCAGTGAGGTAATTTGAGAACCCTAGACCAAAAGAGGGAAGATAAAGTTTGTGTTGATATGATACTCTAGAGATGAGTGAGCTCAAAGAGACTGAGCATGGCACTACCCTCATGAGAAGGGTTAGGACCTCAATTGGGCTAGATAAAGTATTGATATATGTTTAACAAGCCACTTGTATAAAGTTTGTGTAGCACCACCATGATATAATATATGTAAGGATGTAATCTAATCTCGAGACATGATATATAGACATGATATGATGGAAACCTAGAGATGGTTTAATAGATATCAATGCATAGATGGTTAACGATATACATGAATAATGATGATAATGTGATATAGTTGGTTAACCTAGTGATGAAATCACAAATAAAGTTTACAACTTAATAAGAGAAAGTGAAATGATATGATATTATAATAAATATTGAATGATGGGTTAATCTTAGTGCTTAATAAAGATGAAAAATATAGTATGGAAGTTAACACAACATAACGCTTATTACACCTTGACATGATCTAGATGGATAAAGTGGGTTAACTATAGTTAAATCCCTCCTAAAGGGCATATGTTAATGTTGACCATGTTCTAACAATGAGCTCAATAAAATGTTGATGACACCTTGATATAATGGGCTATCTTTTGTTAACTCCATTAGAACATGGTAATATGATGTGGGAACCCTAATGTATGGGTAAGATGATGATGTCAATCCTAACATAGGAAATATGTCATGACATAAACTAAGATTTCAAAACCCTTATTTTAATCTTATGTGTGTACCTAGAGACAGTGATTTGAAAGAAAAAATTCTTGAAGAAGTGCATGCATCGATGTATGCTATGTATCGAGGCAATACTAAGATGTATAGGAATCTTAAGGAGTTGTACTTGTGGTCAGGTATGAGAAAGGATGTAGCTGAGTACGTGGCTAGATGTAGTGTGTGCCAGTAGGCTAAGGCTGAGCATCATAAACCTACATGTACCTTGCAATCTCTTCCTATACTAGAATGGAAATGAGAACATATCACAATGGATTTTGTAATAGGGTTGTCCAGGATACCTAGAGGTTGTGACTCAATATGAGTGATTGTAGATAGACTGACTAAGTTTGCTTACTTTCCTCCTGTTAAGTCAACCTTTGATGTCCCAAAGTTGACTAAGATATATCTGGATGAAATAGTCAGATTGCATGGTATCCCAGTTTCTATTATATCTGATAGAGATCCTAATTTCACATCCAAATTCTGGAATCAGTTACATCATGCTTTGGGCACAAAGTTAAGATTCAATACATCTTTTCACCCACAAACGGATGGTCAGCCAGAAAGGACCATTCAGACTCTTGAGGACATGCTGAGAGCATGTGTCTTGCATTTCAGTGGAAGTTGGAAAGAACACTTGAACCTTATAGAGTTTGCATACAACAATAGTCACCATTCCAGTCTTGGTATGGCCCCGTATGAAGCTTTGTATGATAGAAAGTGTAGATCACCCGTATGTTGGTATGAGGTAGGTGAAAAGTAGATTCTTAGACCAGAGATAGTGGATTTGATCACTGAAAAGATTACTATGATCAAAGAACAGTTGAAAGCTGCACAGGACAGGCATAAGAGTTATGCATAGAAAAGACATAGACCTCTTGAGTTTCAAGTTGGTGATGAAGTGTATCTAAAGGTTTCACCATGGAAGGGAGTGCTGAGGTTTGGTAAGAGAGGCAAACTGACTCCTAAGTTTATGGGCTCATATCTTATCATTGAGAGGATTGGACCTGTAGTCTACAGGTTGGATTTTCCATCTGAGTTGGCTAATCTACATGATGTGTTTCACGTATCAATGCTTAAGAAATGTTATCCTGGTATAGAGAAGATAATGGACCCAGAACCTACACAGCTCAGATCAGATGTGTCCTATGTCGAGGGACCAGTACAAATAGTTGATCGGAGGATCAAGAAACTCAAGAATTGTAAGATACCTTTAGTAAATGTTCGGTGGAAGAATCACAACCTAGAGGAAGCCATGTGGGAGCTCGAGTCAGAGATGCGTAACAAGTTTCCTTTTCTCTTTTAAGAATTTCAGGACGAAATTCTTATAAGGGAGGGAGATTGTTGTAACCCACACCAAAGTTAACTAGTAAGTATCATGATAACAACATCATTAAGTTAATTGAGATAAGTTAAGTGCTCATGTGGTGATTAGTGCATCATCAAGTTAATTAAGTTAAGTAAGTGCTTAAGATGTGATTAGAGTTTTGATTAGCTGAGACAAGGTAATTGGCACGATTTTATGCCTTGAGTTTGTAGTGGATCTCACGCTTGAAAAGTTACAAAATAAATTGTATGATTTGGACCTACGAGGCAAAAGATACGACGATTTCAGTTTTTAAGGTCGAATTTGTAATTTTTCCAAGTTTTATCTTTATATTTCCTTTTTCTTTTCTTTCTCCCTTATCCCCTTCTTTCATGATCGATTCAAGTAGCTATGTTGGTACTGTAGCTGTGCGAATTTGCAACAGCAAGGAGGCGAACGACGGGCGATCTGTGGGTTTCCTTGGCTCGATTCAACCACACAGGCTCTTTCTCTTCTCTCTTCTACCTCCCTTCCTCTTTCTCTTTTGGCTAACGGTCCGCCCAGCCTAGCAGGCCGCCCTACAGCTTTGGCAGGCGTACAAGCTGCAGCAGCTGCTGCTGCTTACGGCTAGGGAGGCCATTGGGTGCGGCCAGCACCTCAGATCGCAGCCATCAAGCTCGACCAAGAGCCTAGAGCGGAAATCCGCAGCCCTAGCCCAAGTTCTAGCTATCAATCAAGCCTGTTTCCAATCTATTCGTGAAGGAAAAGTCAAAGCTATTTCAAAGGTTGAAGTCAACCAAAATTCGGCCGAAAACTGGCTCTGGACGTATTTCCGGACGAAACCGGATATCCCGAATAGCTGAGTAAGATTTCACTCACTATCTAAGATTTAACTCTGCAAATCGGGTTTTTTTGGTAAATTGTGTGCTTTTGGCTGATAACAACATTTATGAGGCGTTGGGCAGTACTTGGCATCGTCTGACTTTTTATTTCATAAATCGCTTCTTTAAGCTTTTATATGATCTAGTTTAGCATGTGATCAGTGTGGATTGGACCAGTGAATTTACATGGTTTATCGAAACTTAAATTGCTAAGTGTGAATGTTGAAATTAGTAATACACGACCGATAATGGTACGGTTTGGGTATAAACCCAACCAATACCGAATTTGTAAATTATCAAATGTACGATTTCAAAGAAAGTACGATAACATAAAAATATACAATAAAACCCTAGTTGCATGCTTCTTGTTATGTTAATGTGTGTGAATTAACATTTACATGAATTGGCACATTTTTCTGAGATATTACTAGAAATTCTCAAGTATTACTAGAATTAATGTACATGTTCTTCAAGAAATTTTAGATAATTGGTAAATGTTATGAATGATTTCTTATATGTGAAGTAATTACTCTTATCAGTGCAATAAGATGTTCAATTGCATGAATTCAGTATGTATGTGCCAAATTGATATGAGTTTGGGTTATTTTGAATTTTAAATATGCCTGCATGCATGATATAAGAATTACTCAGTATTTATAATGGCTTTGAGTATACTGTTGTGTCAGTTCTAGTAAGATATCATATTGTGATTTGAATTGCAACCAAATAGATGAGGTGCCATAGAGATACCAAAGTCCAGAATAAGTAAGAGAGAGATGCAATGTAGTAAGAGCTTTTATATAGTAATAAATATTAGATTAAGGGCCCTGACACCGTAGAACCCCTTTGAGAGGTATGTGCCTTAGGGGTGAAATGACCTACCCTGGCAGTGCGTCCAGTATACGGGGGTCAGAACGCACCCACAGATTGTGCGAGGACACGAAGCCCTTGAGGAAGTCTCCTAAGAGAAAATAGGTTACCCAACATGAACCAGACGTCCCGGTAGTAACCCAGAGGTACCCATAGAGCGTACCAAGTTGAGGCCCATAGAGCGTCTCATACCCTCTGCCTGTGTACTCAGCTAGAAGTGTCAAGTTTACGTCACCATAGGATGTCGAGGCCAGAGAGCCAGAGTTCCTGCAGTAGACCAGGACAGCAGTTAGACTTAGCTATCCTGGGGTGCGGCTAAGTCTTGTACGGTGGGATCGTAGTTCGCTACGAGTCTTCATATGTAGAGTACACTGCATATGACCAGGGCATAAGATAAAATATGTTCATATAGGTTCACAAAGTTTGTATAAGTTTAAGAGTTAAGAAAGATATGTGTTAGCTTCACAGTAGTAGTTCTTTAAGTATTTTCTGTTAAATAATTGTATCTATAGCTTTGCATCAATTGTTATCATAATAAAATGTTGACATCTTTTGTTGTTTAAATTAAATTTCTTAGACCTGATCAGTGTATTATTTCTTGCATATTATTGTAAATAATAAACATAAATGAGTTATCTGCGATGGTTGGGTGAAATTATATTCACTGAGCGAGTAGCTCACCAACCTACTGAAACATTTTTTTTAGGTCAACGTCAGCACGAGGAAGCTGAAGGATCGTATCACCCAAGTACATAAAAGGTAGTTCATAGTTAGTTATAGGTCTCTTAGTCCTTTCCCCTTTAACCTTGGGACATGTGTGTGGTAGAGAGAGAGAATGAAATTTAATATGTAGCTTAGTTTTCAATTAAATAGTTGCACTTTATTTTCCGCAAGTAATTTGTAATATGTCGTTTAAACTCTGAAGTACCTTTCAAGATTTAGAAACAACAAGTTTGCTTCCGCAGTTATTAATGTTTCAGTTTATTCTATGTTAAAAGATTTTCTCTTTTAAGCTAATTTTTAGTGATCAAGATAAGAAAAAGTTAAAGGTGGTTTACCGAGGGTGACTCCCCGATCTTCGGGGTCATTAGAGATGTCTCGGGGATTGGGGCGTCCCAAATTGTGTTTCGTATTAGTGAACTTTAAAAAGATTAGTGAGAAGGGTGAACCATTCATATTGTCATCACATGCAAAACAAGTATTTTATATCGATGATCTTGTAAATGATAAATGGTCAGTTGTTCTTCATGGTAAAATACAGTTCATTGAAGATCCTATAGATGAAGAAGAGTACTATGATAAGTATGATGACTCCAGTCCATTCTCAGTTGGTTGACAATACCACCAAATATTGAAGCTAATGATGACTTGTATGTGCACGGATCACAATGAATGATTGTTAATTGATAAAAGATCGCAATATTAGAGGCATGCATGTTTATATTTTTTAATTGTTTTATTTTTATAAATGTGAACTTTATAATATTTTATTATCTTCTAGTTATGTCAAATGCTAAATGTTTGATTTTTTAATGTCACTTTCAGATGGCTGAGCAGGAGCATGATGACCGTGATGATGATTACCGTGAGGGTGAGGATATCAATGCGCCGCCTCATAATGCAAGTTTTAAAAATATATCCTATATTTCTATTTATATGTCCATTTATAGTTATATCCTGTAAGTGTGTTTATTTTGTCAAATTTTAGGTTGATGATGTACCCCCTGAAGAAATTGGGGCATTTGATGATCCACAAAAAAAATTGAGAAAGTGAGGGGCATCACAATGATGAACAAGTTACTACAGCAAAGGGGCAATGGACCCAAACTGGCTGTGGATTTCGATCATGCAGGAAATCCAATTGGAGTGAACCACAACTCGTTTATTTCATATCTTGGGGTTCTTACTCGTAGCCATTGTAATATGAAGAATGTTTTTTTGGAGGATGGGTTTTTTCCTATTTTAAAATATAGTAATACTATGACCCTTTGTAACATTTCATAATATTAAATTTTTTATTTACAAAAATTTGACAGTATAAGTTGTTATTTGTCCATCTTTCATCTCAAAGTCAGTGGTGGAGCCAGGATCAGACAATGGGTGAGGCACAAATATGCAAGACTTTTCTTAAGCAGTAACCTCTAACGATATATGAAGTAACATATATACATATTCAAATGTCATCAAGAATATACGACATAGAAGAAGGATTGCCGCATCATTGATATCATTGTTATTTAGCCTACTACAATGCTCATTGAACCAACATGGTACACATCTACATTGTTAAGATGTAAAATTAGTCCATAGGACACTACTACAGAAATAGCCTTTGGCGTCGGTTTTTTAACCCCCTTTGGCTACGGTTTTCAAGCGACGCCTATGTGGGCGCCGCTAAAGGTCAAACTCTTCGGCGTCAGTTTTATAACCGACGCCTATATGATCTATCGGTGTCGGTTATATATAGTTGGCCGACATCTATAGGGTTCGCGCCACAAAAAAGGGCACCACCTAAGACACTTTCGGCGTCGGTTAACAACTGAACACCCGACGCCATACTCCCAGACGACACGACCGTGCTTCTCTGCATGGCTGTGTTTAGTACAATAGGCGTCGGTTTTATACTAATAAGCGACGCCTTTTCCACCACGGCCGTTCTTTCCTGCACGGTCGGGTTGTTTGTCGCAGTCGGCGTCAGTTTTTAACCAATAACCGACGTTGTATGCCACAGGCGTCAGCGTTCTATAAATAACCGACGGCTATACTTTATTTTTTTTTCTTATCAGTTTGCAGGCCTGCTGTGGGTGGTCAGCAGGATGAGAACCTACAGTTCAGTTTCCTGAACTGCAGGTTTACGACATCCATTGATATCAGCCTACAAACAGGCCACAAACCTGCAAAATCAACAAATATTTTTTCACACAAGTAGATACATTCAGACATCAATTCAATTCTCACATTCACACATGTAGAAACATTCAAATACATGTATAAACATTCAGAAATATTCATTTACAAAATATCATTCAGGATCGCTATCAACATCCCAATTATATCTTACAGTCGTCACTGCTTGTATGGATTTTGCCCATTCTTCTCTTACTTCATTTATTGCTTCCATCGTATATGGAGCATGTATATTTTTTAAGCGTTTACCTGTAGTGTGATCAGTTTTAAACACTTGCAAAGAGAATGATGTATATATAAGTAATAATATAAAAATAATATTGATATATTTCATACTAACTAATGAGACTATATATAATACCTCATGTATGGTATTAATCTCCAATGCGGCATGTCGGATAATCATCTGCATAAATCACATCACATAGTATGTGCATGCCCATCCGTTGTCTTGTGTAGCGCACTATAAATTGAAACATACAAAATATTAAAAAATATAACTAAGCACAATTCACATAAATAATATATACATTGGAGTCGGGAACTTACTTTTACGTTCTCCCAAATTATTGGCAGGTTCTTTTTCCTTGGGACATTTCCTCCAGCATTGTTGAATGCATCTAAACCCCTACATGTTAATGTAACACAGTAAATTGCATAATTAAATAGTAATGTAATAACATATGTTAATGGATATAAAAATAAAATATTTCTTACCAGAATAATGGCATTCTCAATATGTGTCCAATTTTAGTGTTCAATGTACTTCCCGCAGGATCTAGATAATAAACAGTGAACGTCCCAGGGACAATAACTAGTAACTCCCAATGTCTACCGCTATAGGTAAAAAAGTTAAAAATTAATAACTCAAAATGCACAATAAAAATAGAATTTTCTTAAGTCCAAATTATAAATAAAGTAAACTTACTTGACATAGAATGGAGCTATTATTATCATCTTATTTTGCTGACCGAAAATCTTAAAAGCATTTATACAGTATTGTTGAACACTATCAGGGTCTTTAGCTACCATACTAATCAATGATGGAATCAAAAATCCCACATGATCAAATGCAAATTGTTTGCAGTGATCTTCGACAAGTAGCTTCAAAACATGTATTACGTATGCATTAATATATAAGAAACCAGATCACCGGATCTTACACAAGGTATATGGATGTATAAATAAGATCTCACCTTATCCATGTCTCTATCATTGATGTATTCAGCCAATCATTCATAAACAGATCAATAATATCTTGTATAAATAAAGAGCTATCGTATGATTGACCTGTATAATCTGCTTCTAAAGAAACAACTATAGGGCAATGTATATTATGTGCCTGTAGCCAACATGCCATTCCCCTACAAGCAGGACCTAACGGGTATTTTAGGTCAGTTGGAACCCAACTTGGTAATGCAGGAAGTGGAGGTGGAGGCCTAGGTGCTCTGGGTGTCTTCTTTTTAACCTGTATATATAATTTCAGATCAGTTGACCTCATATATACACATTAACAGTCTAAAGTAATGTAAATTTATCTTACAATTTCAGTAGTGTAGACGACATCTTCTTTGGGCCACAATATCACCCCGCCTTCTGCCTCACCAAGTGTATCAATATCTGGGTGGGCATATATCAATGCAGCTTCCCTCCAATCGGGTAAGACACATACCGGGCTCACACGAACGTAGCCCTGCAGCATTGGAGTCCCATGAAATGTTGCCCTAGGAAGGGACTGGTAAGCATTCGCCTTGGCAACAACATAGTCTTGCATTCTTAAGCGGCATGGCTTCAATGCCTACAAATTTACGTAAAGAATGTTATACATATATACATATCACCTTTCGAACATATCATCTTGAAAATACTAGCTACAATGTCATAAACAATACTTACATGAGACGTGCTAGGTGATGGGTCTCCAGGATTACTCGCAGTCTGTGCATCAAGAGAAGAGTGGGTCACCATAGGCTGATTGGAAGCCTGAGATGCCTTCCACCGTACTATTTCTTCCTTGACCTTCTCAACAACTATATCATTGACCTTCTTAGCAACTATATCCTCGACTCTCTTATTCTCCTATACATGGATAAAAGAAACATTAGCTTCTTATTATTGAATTCCCTTTTATAGTAACATTCTAAAAAAAGAATAGGTTAACTCTTCTTGTGAAAGTCCCGCTCTGGGTTTGCGCTGGGATGGCCCAAAGAATGCTTTGATGCCCACACCAGCGCCTGCACCCCTAACACGTCCAGGATGCTCTGGGTTACCCAGAGCAACTGTCAGTTCATCCCTTGTGCCCTGAGGGATGAATGTGCCTTGTTTCCTCTGCTCGTGCAGCTCCCTCTAATCACCATCAACACACATGATTAGTTAACACCACAAATAATCAATATTCAAACGATTGTTCTAAGAGTTATATTTTACCATTTTCGCAGCCGCCTCAGCATTTACGGGCTTCTTTATTTCACCCTTCTTATTTTGCCTCCCAGCTATCCAGATATCATGACGAGGCATGGGTGTGGCAGACTCCTGAGTAGCATTAGACTCCTGAGTAGCCGCAGACTCCGCCTGTAGTCTTTGGCGAACGCTTGCATAGCCCTTTGGACCCATAGTGTGGTCATGCACATTCAGTGCATGCCTTGCTTTTTGCGCATCACTGAGGGCCTAGTTAGTATGCACATTAATGATTTGGTTAGTAGCACTAAATGTTAATCTTGAATAGGTGAATACAACGTATATTAATTAAATTGGGAGTGACGCCTAATACCTTAAATTCTTCAGATTTTCTTGAAGCAACAAAATTGTCCCAATCTTCTTTGTCCAAGAAGTTCCACTGCTCAAGAGATGACTTCTTCTTCTTATCACCATCTTTTATGTATTCTCTATTCAGATTTGTCCTATAGTTCCTAAGCATCTTTCTAGCGTGTTGCATCACGCTTTTACAATGCAGCTTCTCATCCAATGCAAACAGATTCTGTAAAATAGAATTCTTATTAACTAGTATCCAAAAATAGAATTGTAAATAATATAATTTGTAATCTACAAAATAGAATTGCAAATAATAATAACTCACACATAAATCCTTCCATATCAAGTCTTTCTTCACCTGAGGAACTTTATGCCAATTATCATACTTAACACCACAATGGCTTCGAGTGACACACCCAAGATAGTTTACAAAATTATTACGGTTCACTCCAATTACATTTCCTCCATTATCAAACTCAACAACCAATTTGGATCCACTGCCACTCAGCTCTATTAACTTCTTCATCAGAGTGATGCCCCTTTTATTGTTAAGTTTTTGCTGCTGCGCATGAAGTTGCTCCAGTGCTTCAGTGGGTACATGTGCATCATCAACCTAAAATTTGACAAAAATAAACACACTTAATTAGCACAATATAGAAATATGGAATATATGACATAACTAGAAGATAATGAATTTTATAGAAATACAGGATATGATTTTTAGAACTTACATTGGTATCCTCGCCATGCTCGTCATGGACAGCATGCTCATCATGGACTTCATGCTCATCATGGACATCATGCTCATCAAGGTCAGCCATCTGAAAATGTCATTAAAAAGGCAAACATTTAGCATTTGTATTAACTAGAAAAAGGCAAACATTTAGCATTTGTATTAACTAGAAAAAGGCAAACATTTAGCATTTGTATTAACTAGAAAAAGGCAAACATTTAGCCAACAAACGTGTGATATTTTATCAATAAAACTGTGATCTTTTATCAATAATAAAATATAAACATACATGTCTAGGCCAACAAATTAACACATGTGATGTCATTCTTATATATAATAAATGTGTACCACCTATCCCATCCTTGAACACCTAATCTCACTAGTAAGTGTATAATGTGTATTGGGTTTTCAAGAAAATTTCGGCAGCATTTCCCCGTTGTTCTCTAAGTACATATGTACTTAGAGAACAAACGGGGAAATGCTACCGAAATTTTCTCAAAAACTCAATACACATTATACACTTACATCCTAAGTGAGATTAGGTGTTCAAGAACAGTCCCAAACCGGGGACTATCTAAGATTTACTCCTAATGAGTAAATCTTGGACGGGTTTCTAGGCCAACAAACACATGTGATGTCATTCTTATATATAATAAATGTGTACCACCTATCCCATCCTTGAACACCTAGTCTCACTAGTAAGTGTATAATGTGTATTGGGTTTTCAAGAAAATTTCGACAGCATTTCCCCGTTGTTCTCTAAGTACATATGTACTTAGAGAACAAACGGGGAAATGCTACCAAAATTTTCTCAAAAACCCAATACACATTATACACTTACATCCTAAGTGAGATTAGGTGTTCAAGAACAGTCCCAAACTGGGGACTATCCAAGATTTACTCCTAATGAGTAAATCTTGGACAGGTTTCTAGGCCAACAAACACAATAATAGATATGTACATGTTAGGGTTTCATCAGGATTAATGTTAGGGTTTCATCACAATTGATGTTAGGATTTAATAAAATCAAATTAAGATGCTACAATTGACAAGTTTAAATCTTATTTCAACATGCATCAAAATTTACTGAATTAGGCCAAACATTACGATTAGAAGCACATATATATGCAAGCAACAAACCATTATATGGAACTAATCCTAAATTATACACATACTTTTCCTGAGTAAGATAATGTGCACTTCATGGAATTATTAATATCTGAATATATATAAGTTGTTTGTACCTACTTTAATGGGATTTTATAACATTCGAGCCTTCCATTTAAGGCATTAGATGCATATATTACAGTCCATTGTGTTGAGATAAGAATCCCATGTGATACACACGATTGAGAATCTTTCACCATACTAGGAAAATACTATAGCATGTCCTCTCTAAATCTAGGTTCAGCATATACATCCAAATTAAATACACAACTAGATATTCATTTAGGTGTTAGACATTCATTTAGGTGTTCCTGATAACTCGCATGTATGCACAACTAGACAACTGTGGCGGAGCAGTACTGGAGGAAGCATACCTTTCGGTAGCGGCGGCGGACAAGTAGGCGAGCAATATCAACTGACCTCCCAGCAGTGGTGGCGGTGACCGGCGAGCTCCAGGCGGTAGGGCAGGCAGGTGCAGCGGTGGCCGGCGAGCTCCAGGCGGCAGGGCAGACACACCAAGGAGCAGTGGCGTCGGCGGCAAAGAGCAGCGGCGTCGGCGGGCAGTGGCAAGGAGGAAGGAGGCGCGGCGGCGAGCTCCAGGCGGCAGGGCAGGCAGACCAAGGAGCAGCAGCGTCGGCGGCAAGGAGCACCGACGTCGGCGGGCGGCGGCAAGGAGGAAGGCGGCGCAGCGGCGACGCAAGGAGGAAGGCGGCGGCGACGCAGAGCAGCAGCAACGCCGTCGATGGCGAGGAAGCAGCAGGCACCAGGAGGCGAGCAACAACGGGCGATGAAAATTCAGAAGATGATGAAACAGAAGAAAGAGGACAGTGGCCGTTCGAGGGTCTATTAAGGTGGTCAAAGGCGTCGGTTGGAAAACACAACCGACACCTCACGTCTTCAGCGTCGGTTCTACTTAACTCACCGACGTCCAATTAGACAAATTTTGCCCTAAATAGTATGGCTAGAACCATTATCGGTGTCGGTTATCAACATATAACCGACACCTAAGCTGGAACTTTTCGCGCAATTTTTCATCTTATATAGGCGTCGGTTTGTTGGCAAAACACCGACGCTGTATGTGCCAAATTTTTTCGCTCGATAATTGGATTTCGCGGGCGATTTTAGGCGTCGGTTGTTTGTTATGCAGCCGACGCTGAATACAAAGTGGTACCCGTGTCTTGGCTGGTCTTCGAATATATACGTCGGATTTGCTAAATAGCCGACGTGTAATGTTATAGGCGGCGGTTTTTTTAAATAACCGACGCCGAGAAAAGCGACATTGAATGTTGTTTCTGTAGTAGTGGGAATTCTAGACAATATGATTAGCAAATATTTTTAGTATACTATGTATCATGTATGTCCTTGTGACCATATCCTTGACATTTTGATATGAATGTAAAATAAATGTCCAACTTCAAGTTTCCATGTTATTTAAAAACAAGTCACGCAACTTCAGAACTTGTGATCAAAACTTGACCAAACAAATTGCCCACTTTATAAGAGAGTAACTTTTTCTTATTAACCAATTAATGGTTTAATAGATTGTGTTCCTGTAATTTATGTATATCTCTATCTGAATATTAAAAATAACTAAAGACAAAAAGTCAATTTGATCATGTAATATAAGATAAAAATAATTAAGTATGGGCATTAAAGACGTGACTAGTAAGCATACATGTTTTGAACTTGGATGAGAACTATAAATACCGTGACATATTTGTGGATAGGGACAAAGCAACGAGAAACGACCGTAAAAGATGTGACCACGTAGTTAGTGCATGCACGGCTAATACCTTTATTTTTCTTCTAAACAATTATGCGTGTATAAACAAATGAAAACCATATCAATAATACTTCATGAATGATCTTTGGTTGTAAACAATGACAAAATAAACAAAATAAAGCAAAGATATCAATTGGCATCTTCTAATGTGGTAAAAAAAAAGAAATAACAAAAGCAAAACGACATAATGCCACATAATAATATTGATTGGAAGAAGTTAGAAGCACACTAATGGTTGCCAATCTGGTATCTTGAGAAATTGAATAGACAGGAGTCATTTGTAGTTTACGAGAACGACTCTGTCTAACAGGCTGCCAGTGGCCAAATCTCCTTTGAATACTAACAATTCATTTGGCTAAGGCAACCGTCTACAGTCATGATCCACCCGCAAAGATCTGAAGTATAATAGCACAATCATGATCTTCACAGTCGCTTAACTAAACTAAATGTAAATTTAAACAACTAGAAACCACAGATTGGGTTGGATCACTACTTTGCAAAGGACTTTATTTGTACCTAAACAACCACTTTATGCCACAAATTTTAGTCAAAATGTTAGGTGAGGCATGCGCCTCAGGTGGCCTTAAAGTGGCTCCGCCACTGTTTAAAGTAGATAATTTCTTATTTGTTAACAATTAAAATTTCTGGTATATTTTTTCCTAAAAATATGTGAGAAAATTCCACTAGTTCTTAGCATGGAAATAATTACAGTGCCAAGATTGTATATACGTAAGTTTAAGAATGATTTTTCAATGGATGGAGGTTGAGTCAGTTGTGCCAAATTGACGAATCTTAATAGGGGTTGAGGGCATGTCCTATCCTAAGATTTTCTAAAGTAATATAACACTATGACACCATGATAAATATTCTGAAAAATACAATGATATACTATGTCACAACCACTTTCAAGATTTCGAAGATTGTTAAAATTATATAAAATAGTATTATTGTAAATATTATTTTAAAAATAGAAGTTAGATACTATAATATAGTTGCACTCCAATTAAAGTAGTTAATATTTAAAAATAAGGACGAGACAATAAATGGACTAAAATAACCAACTACCATATTCCTAAATTATTTATTTTAATGGTGTTTATGTATATAAAGCAAATTTCTATCTAACTTATAACACAAAAGCACCAATTAAAATAGCATCAAAGTGTAATGAACATATGTAGAAGGTTGTAATGTATTGGACAAATTAAAAATAACTAAATACATATATGTGGAACTGGTAAAATTAATCAAGTATAAACTAATAAATCCATAAAACTTTTAAAAAATCTTCAAAAACTAAAAATTAGCAAATAGATATAAATATCAAACTTCCATTTAATCAATGACAATGGTAGTCAAACTCTTATCATAGATTGTTTTATTAGTTTATGACTTTGTTAGATTATTTGATATGTGGTGAATCAAGAGACATGAAGAAGAAGAATGGGATGAGAATAAAATATATTTATTTTAGTACAGTTGATTTAAATGATGAGAAAAATTGCATTTAATCATGTAAGTAAATAAATCAATTTCCAAAAGTGTAGACTAATTGTATATTTATATATTGTTTAGTGGATACACAAGTATTTCTCTTTCTCTTCAACATGTTTTTCACAACTATCAGATTATATATGTTTTCTATATATTTCAATTTCTTCCTTTGAATAATCAATAAATTATTGG
This sequence comes from Alisma plantago-aquatica, assembly GCA_963693085.1. Lineage (NCBI taxonomy): Eukaryota > Viridiplantae > Streptophyta > Magnoliopsida > Alismatales > Alismataceae > Alisma > Alisma plantago-aquatica. Next base: position 973,445,973 of record OY856411.1, on the reverse strand, counting down.
CCAATATCTATGTTTTTCCCCCATGTTTCGAACAAGATTTGCCTCCAAGTTACCCACTAGGTTTCAAATAGATTTGAAGGTTTTATATATTTTTTACAAATTTTCATTCAGTTTTTTTTATTTTTTTATTTTCATTTGCATTTTTTATAATGAAGAAGGATATGGTAGAAAAAAAATAGTATGAAAATAATCTTTTACATGCAATCCCTTCTATTCCCTGTCACTTTCAATAACTAAAAAAGAAAAACATGTTCTATTTTTCACTCGCATCAATTTTTTTTCTACTATATCAATTTTTTCACTTTCATAGCTAGGGCAAGACATAAAATCAAACTTGACCATTAGGCCAAACCAAACTTGACCAAAATGCTTGGATAAGTGTAGTCTACATAGGTATGGCAGTTAAATTTAGTTTGAAGTATTTAGAGCATCCTAAACTGGTCTGGTCATATTTTAGGTATCTGGTTAACCAATCAGACCAGACTTAACCTACTATATATATATATATATATATATATATATATATCTGTGTGTGTGTGTGAGAGAGAGAGTGTGTCTCTCTAAATATTCAAGTAAATTATTCTAGTCATGATTTATTTAATGTATAAATAAAATTTTGAGTTATATCAATTAATTGCATTTTTTTAGTGTTTAAAATGATTTTCATATATATCCTACTACAATATTAATGTTGTAGTATGCTATATATATAATCTTTGTAAATAATTCAATATTTATTTATTTCATGTAATATATAAAAACTTTCTCTTTGATATTTAAACATAATATTTATTTCATTTTGTTAAAGTATGATTTTTATTGAAGAGCACCAATAACTTGACATAAAACTTAATCAAATTATCACTGAACTATTTTTTTATTTTCATTTTAGCCTGAGTTTAAGAGCCACAACTAGTATATTATCCAACCTTTATGTATGTTACAATGCCTCGTCTATTACAAGTTTAGCATACATATTTATTTATAATATAGACTAAGTCATCTCATTTTGATCTTTTGAGTTTCTTTAAAACTCGTATGCGTGAATGTATAAAAGGTTATATTTTTTCTCAAATAAATTAGATAATGAGTTTCTTATAGATACTTTGGCCTTTTATTTAGAAATGGATATTTTCCAAGCATTAAAACATGACATGTTATTTCAAAGATATACAAAAATAATAAAATATATTAGAAGTCAAAAACTCCATATACATTTTACATTTATATGTTGGTTTTTAGTTACATATTTGTTTTATGGAATCATTTTATTATTTTTCGTATTTTACTTTTGTGTATCTAAGGTAATAATAAAGTGAAAAAAGAATTTACATTAAAATGGAATTAGACGATAACAAGTAGTGACATTGGTCCTTTCTGAAACCAACTTTTGAGATTAAAAAGAATGACGATAACTATAAGCTTATTTAGAATTTTAATATATGAGAATATTCCAGCTCCACATGATTTCTCGTCAAGATGGAAATAGACGCACAACAAGTAGTGACATTGGTCTCTTTTCAGAAATCAACTGTTGAAATTAAAAGAATGATGACAACTATCAGCTTATTCTAGAATGGCCAATTAAAAAAAAACTATAAGCTTATTCAAAGTTTTAACTGTATAAGAATACTTTTACTCTACATGATTTCTTGTCAAGATCTGTCACTGTGTGCCGCCTTAATAAACAAGACGGGTGAGAGAAATTTTGATCAACGTAGGTGGTGATTCTACGATTAATCGACAAAGTATATTTAGATAACGAACGAAGTGCTCAGTCGCGGAGCAACAAACTAAGACATTTTAGAAGAACGAGTCTAGACATTGAATACCATATATAGACCTAACCAGGAGCAAGTCTAGGCACAATACCACAAGACCCAGCGCAACATTATCATATCATCGGATTGTTTCAATGACAACTTTGACAATCCCCGGATGTCATTTATATGTTTGTTGGCCACATGAACAATGAATACATATACATATATTCAACAATGTTCGGTGTTTCGTCATCATCTAGCGATTCCGAGGACAAGTTCAGCACTCTACCAGAGTCATGCAAATTAACACAGTCCAACACCCGCAAATTAAGCAGACCGCTTATGGCCTTCATCACAGTCCAACACTCATTTGTATACTCACTGCCTTTGCATCGTTGCCTCAGATATCCTGGCATATAGTCATAAGGTGAGATTTAGAGGAATTTAGATAATGTCATCAAATGTTGGCTGAGCACGGGGAAGCAGGGGAAAACAAGAATAATTTTACTACTGGGCAAGTAAAGTAAGAATTAGTGGCCACATAATGGATCCGATCACGGTTTATCAATCGATCGATCACCAAACTGCTGGCACCAGTGCTGGGGAAATTGATCGGATCGATGCGTAATTGCATGCCGTGAGATGGGCAGGGAGGTTGATGTGAACAGGAAATCAGGAATTGCCAGGCGCACGCGGTGGGTGGAGCTGCTCACATGACAGACAAAGGGGATGGGAATAGTGCTTCTTTTAAAACTAGCTAAAAGCACGTGCTAAGCACGTGAATAGCAGTTGAATTAGCATAATAAAATAATCTGAAAATTGAAATTTCTTCTAGGTTTGTGTAATAATAATTACACATAACTGGCTAAAAGGGAATAATCTGATAAATATCTAGTTGACTCTCTCTAATATATAAAGCACGACTTAAAAATTATAGTGCACAAAAATTGTGAATTACAAAAAAAATCACTAACCCATTAAGAGAGAGTAGCTCGATTAACATCAGGTTAACTCATTCCAATCTATAAGCAAACAGACATGTTGAATTGGTTAGCATACATACATGCATGATTGATTAACACACATACATGCTAGAACACAAGCAATGAATAGACCATTGAGCACATACCCAAGCTACTGGAACACGTGCAATCATTCGATCAATTGACCAGTTGACTCCCTCCGATTTGTAGAGTGACATTACCAAAATTTAAAATAAAAATATTTTTCCGTTGGACTCATGATGACCACTTCATTAACATGTGTTGATCTATATAAAATATACTTAGAGAAAACATCTTGGTTAAAAGCCAACTGACTCGCTCGAATCTATAAGCACACAGATAGATTGAATCAGTTAATACTCAAATAGAATGTAAAACACAAAGACCAGTTGAGCTAATTAGCATTGTAATAGACTGATTGAACACAAAAAAAAATGTGGATCAATGAACACATATAATGTACTGAAACTCCCTTCAAAGAAACTGATGATGTCAAATACATAATTAGATTGTACTGATTAGTATGCAGACAGACTATTGGAACACACAGATCGATTGAAACAATGAGCATACAGGCTAACTATTAAAATAATAGATTGACTTGATGGAAACACATACCTAAAACCTAAAACTTGTATGAGATTTTTTATTTTTTTATACAGCTCAAAAAAAAAATTGAAAAAAATAAAAAAAGACAAAGGAAATGAAAAAAAGCGGCAACCAGGCACCCCCAACACCGATGAGCAGGCACACATGCTTCTGGACTCCTGGGACTTCATATGATGTTACACGCGTGCACGATTGATTCCAAATATTTGAGATTTGTGAATCAACAAAATTCAAAAACTGAATCACAAAAAAAATGGCATAAGCATTCACTGCTAACACAATAATTTATATACAAGAGCTAGCTCCCTACAATTTGCAATGGCACAAACAAACTGGATTGATCAGCATGGAGCACGCTGAATAATCAGATGAATGAGCAAATAACCAATCTGGTGGAACATGCGCATAGCCTACACTCATGAGCACGTATGGCAATAAAAATTATCTCAAACAATAAATGGAAAGAAAAAAAAGTCAATCCTAACATATGACTGGATTTAACTAAGTGAAACAAAGTCGAGTTAGTATACTCAGATAAACAAATCGTAGTACCACTTTATCTTGTACTAATTTTTATGATTGATTATTGCGAATAAAAAACCAGCTGAATTGTGCAAGCCGACAGGTGGATTGGGCAGCAAGGCAAAGCGAGCGAGCAACTGAATCAAGCAAGCATATATAGTATATATATATTAAAAGCGGCGGTGGTAGTGGAATTGACATGATGGATAAACATCAAAAAGGACGTGAAACAATTGAAACCAATAGTTTTATAGCTATATACTTCAAGCTGGTGAGCTCAGCTAGGATTGACCTGACGGATAAATATGAGAAGGCACGAGAAACAACTGAAGTTAATAGATAAATAGCTAGACTTAGAATAAAAATTACAAATAAGAGGTAAAAGGTAGACAGAGTAGCAGCTTGACTGAAGCAGGATAACTCCGTTTTGTTATAGGAAAGGTAGATATACACCTAGTAAAAGAGCATCAATCGATTAAAAGTCAGGTGACTTTTTCCGACCTTTAAACACACATATAGACTGTATAAACACATAGACACAATGGACCAATGTGAATCAGATGCCCTTATTTTGCCAGCAAAAATATCAAAAAAGGTGGACAGAAAAAAATTACAAACAAACAAAGCGGCTCAAACTGAACCCGATATCTTTATTTGGCCTAACAAAAAAAACCTAGGATAAATAAAAAAATTGCAAACGAACAAAGCAGCTTAATTACAAAATATAAAATAAAAATAAAAAAGTTGCAGAGCAAAGCAGCTCGACAGCAGGCAGCTGAATAAATATGAGAAGGCGCGAGAAACAGCTGAAGTTAATAGATAAATAGCTAGACTTAGAATAAAAATTACAAATAAGAGGTAAAAGGTAGACAGAGTAGCAGCTTGACTGAAGCAGGATAACTCCATTTTGTTATAGGAAAGGTGGATAGAAAAAAATTACAAACAAACAAAGCGGCTCAAACTGAACCCGATATCTTTATTTGGCCTAACAAAAAAAACCTGGGATAAATAAAAAAATTGCAAACGAACAAAGCAGCTTAATTACAAAATGGCAGCTGACTGCCTTTTATTATAGGTATATAGACACATGGTGCATTGGAGCAAGCTGGCAACAGAGAGAGGTGTGGGAAAAATCGAGTGCTTGAACATATAAGTGATTTTTAGCATCGTCGGATTTTGTTGCGGATGCCGTGTGAGATGTCATTGCAAGCGTAAGATCAATTGCAATATTACATTTCATTAAAAGTGTCGAGTACAGTACTTAATATTTGAATTGGTACAGTAAGTTCAATTGTATAGTACTTTACAAAATCATTTGTACAGTACCTTATAAGATCATTTATGCAGTTACTTTTTAATTTTGTGCAGTTGAAGGACAATAAGAACAAGAAAGGAGTAATGGTGAGAATGGCATTTTTTCACGGAGTAATGTTTATTTTTACATGACTAATATGTGTTTTTTTTAACAGAAACTAAACAAACTGCTGAATAAGGGAGCAATGCCGAAAAAAAAGAAAGTCAAGATTATTATTAAGGATAAGGGAAAAGGTGTAGCAGTAAGTGAGCCAGTCCGTGAAAGAGTAGATCACAGTGCTGCTGAGGAACAGATCGTTGTCGATGAGGTGATTTAAGTGCAATGCGTGAAAGTTATTTTGAATATCAAATTTTTTTTACTGTATTACGCATCGTGGTAATATCACCCATATTTGGTTCTTGATATGTTGTTAGGTAACCATTGCCAACAAAGATGTGGCAGTTGAAACTGAAATTCAACAAAAGAAAGTAAGTTCATACATGTTACACATTTATTGTACATTACTTGAATAATATGTGATACTCTTACTGTACTGTACGAAACTTTATAATATTAGGATGAGATTGTCAATGAGATTGGTGGTGATACTGGTGAAGGTGGATGTGTAATCCAAGTTGAATAAGTTTTGGTTGGTGAAGACAATATTGTCATAGAGGTAGATGAGGTACACGACTTAGGAATTTGTATATATACATGATTAAAATATTTTTAGTACTGTACTTATGCTTATTTGTATTATATACTGTAGTTGATATAAACTTTTTTATGTTAAATTTTAGACTCAAAATTTGTCAATATTGTGTGTTGTGTCGAATGATAAAGTAGAAGAAAAAGAAAATGATGGTGACGCAACTGAAGTTGTGGATCTGCAAAAATCTAATGATAAAGTTCAGAGTGTTGTTGATGAACAAAATAATAGCGATAAAGTATTATATTTTACATGCTTTTAAGTACTGTACTTTAAATACTTTTAAATTGCATGAATAAAAGATTATACGAAATTATCTAACATTTATTTTCTGTTATGTTAGGGTAAAGATGATGAAATGGAAATGGTAAATACAGCTACAGATGTGGCAGATGTTGGCATTTCTAGTGCAAATCAAGAAGTAAGTTATTGTATACATACAGACAATACTAACATACAATTGATTTTTATATTCCTACGTACAGTACTAATGTATCATTGATTTTTATATTCATACACCTACGTATAGTACTAATGTATAGTTGATTCGTATAAAAGACTATACGAAATTATCTAACATTTATTTTCTGTTATGCTAGGATAAAGATGATGAAATGGAAATGGTAAATACAGCTACAGATGTGACAGATGTTGGCATTTCTAGTGCAAATCAAGAAGTAAGTTATTGTATACATACAGACAGTACTAATATACATTTGTTTTTTGTATTCCTACGTACAGTACTAATGTATCGTTGATTTTTATATTCCTACGTACAGTTCTAATATAAAGTTGTTTATTAGCATCCTACGTATAGTTGTAATGTAAAGTTGTTTGATCTTATTTAAAGGAGACTCAAGCTGGATTTATCATTGACAAAGAAATTGAAACTATATATGCATCCCAAAAAATGACGGAAGGTTCAGTGGAACTTGGAGAATCTTCAAAAACAAGACTCTATTATGAATTTAATGATTTAATGAATAAAGATGGGCAAGTATTTGTATCTTCACTGTATAAATTGAATTGTTTGTCAAGATAAATAATTTATGGGCTTTATTTACTCAATAAACAGCAATGGATTGATGCATTGATTGACCACATGGAAAAATTTGAGAAGAAAATGAGCCCAAGTTCACTTGTGAAAAATATTAAGTATAAACCACGAACAAGAAAGGCTAAAATGTTGGAAGAAGAAGTTTCAAAAGGTCCGTTCAAAAAAATGCGAGAGTTTGATAACACCGCTGTTCAGTTTTTGTCTAAAGAAGAAATACAAATACTGATAAAGGTATATACATAGATGTACACTTTGTTCATTTTGGTGGTTTTTTTTTAATCTATGTATAATACTTTAATGAATATGGTATGTTTTTTATTGATTTTTAATTGTGAAATCTATTTGCAGCTAACTTGTCAAGGGAGTGATGAAGATACAGTTATTTTCAGATCTCCACATGCAATAATTATGAGGAAGGATCTGAAAGAACTGGTCAAAGTAGGAGGGATGGTAACGAATCGGGTACACATACACATTGACTAATTTTATAAGTTTTGTACACATCTACATACATATTGTGCTTTACTAAACACATATTGTACGTTGATAAATAATGTCTGTTATTTAATATACCATATTCTTCTAGGTGATGGAGGCTGTTATGCAGTTAAAAAGGTGCATGTATGAGAATATAAATTGTGATGATTATTTCATTTTTAATACATCACTGTCACAAGCCATAAGAGATCAAAATAATGGTGGAATGTTTACATATTTGATTTCGAAAATTGACAAGATTAAAACTGCCAAGGTTTTGTTGTTGCCTATATTGACTGGCGATCACTGGCATCTTATTACCGCGTCTGCTACCAGTAAGGCTGTCATGCACTATAACAGTTTAGAAACAAGACTTGAGAACAGTGAAGTTGATGACGATGCAAAGTATGTGGTAAGTATTGTACTTTGATATGCAAAGTACTACAATATTGACCGTTTAAAATACAGTTGTATAATATTGTATTTCTGACTTATACAGGGAAATGCAATTAAATACGCTCTGGTTAAACATGGTGGGATTGCTCACAAATGGGTCATGATCTTTGATAGGTATGCACCACAGCAGTCACCAGATTCAAATGACTGCGCGTTATATGTTATAAGATGGATCGAGGAAATATTAGAAAATGGATCAGTTCATAGCATCCATCACGATGATGTCCATCCACTCAGAGGATTTTATGCTATGCAATTGATGAACTCAGAGTTCGCTATTAAGTAGAAATGAATGGCCAATTATGAATTTATTTTGTAAAGTATAATGTTGAGCAATTTATAAGTACTGAATGGTGAACAATTTATCCTCGATTGTATGTTTTTTGTTTCGAATCCATAAAACTGATGTAGTATTCAATCTTGTTATAACAACAGCTTCAGTTTAGAAGCGATTTTGTGGTTTTATATCGGTGTGTTGTGTGTGATAAAATATTGTTTATGCGCATAATGTATGTGATAATTGTGTTAAACTGTCGGCTGAGGTACAGTACTTGTGTGTATGACGGTACTGTATGTTAGTGTTATGATAGAGTAACGATTGAGGTACAGTGCTTATGTGTATCTGTTGAGGAGCAGTATATATGAATGTAGCTGAGGTACAATACTTAGGTGTATCTGTTGCTGAGGTACAATACTTATGTGAAATCACAAACTATGCAATATATATCCATGTATCTGTTGCTGAGGTACAATACTTATGCATGTAGCTGAGGTACAGTACTTATGTGAAATCACAAACTATTTAGATTTTATGCATGTGGCTGATGTACAGTATTTACAAATGATTTGCACGTAACATATGTACTGCCATAATGTATGATGAGGTACTGTACTCGAAAGTAGTTTGCACATAACTTATGTGCATGTCATTAGCCAATTTAATTAAAATAATTTGAAATATATGAGATAACATAAACACAATGATTTGAATGACCAATGGGCAATAAATTTTCAATATTATAATGTTGAACAATGTACACACGTCAGTTAACTGATGTTTTATTCGATATTGTTATAACAGTAGATTGTTTTTTGAAGCAATATTGTGGATTCTATGTGATAGGGTCTTATGTGGGTACTGCATTCGACTATTAAGCAGAATTGACATGTGGAGTACAGTACTTGTGTGTACGTAAAAAGTTGTATACAATTGCATAAAAAGATATTTTCGAATTAAACAAAAAATGAATGATCTGTAACTATGTTAAGTACAGTACTTATACAATTGCATAAAAGAGTGCGTTGTAGAAATTGTGTACTGTACGTATCGTTATGCAAATTACTAGAACACTCGACAAATCTGAATTGAATCCATTTATGGTTGTGACTCAATTGAAGATTCAACAAGATACAAACTAAATGAATGAATCCTGATTATGATACGTACAATACTTTTACAATTGCATAAAAAGAAATTTTCGAAATAAAAAAGAAATGAATGATCTTTAACTATGTTACGTACAGTACTTATACAATTGCATAAAAGAGGGGGTTGTAGAAATTGTGTACTGTACGTATAATTATACAAAATGCTGGAACACTCGACACATATGAATTGAATCCCTTTATGTACAGTACTTATACAATTGCATAAAAGAGTGCGTTGTGGAAACTGTGTACTGTATGTATCATTATGCAAATGACTAGAACACTCGACAAATCTGAATTGAATCCATTTATGGTTATGTGACTCAATTGAAGATTCAACATGATACTAACTAAATGAATGAATCCTGATTGTGATACGTACAGTACTTATACAATTGCATAAAAAAATCCTGATTATGATACGTACAATACTAAATGAATGAATCCTAAAAATGGATCAGTTCATAGTGGTCTTATGTGGGTACTGCATTCGACTATTAAGTGGAATTGACATGTGGAGTACAATACTTGTGTGTATGTGAATTCACACACAAAACTCAAATTGTAAAGGTAATGTATTTAGTTGTTGTACGCAACTTTGATAAAACTCAAATTAAAATGGAAGTGTGGGTATAAGAGGGACCTAAAGAAAAAATAAAAACTATACAACATATTGATTGTCAAAATGATTTGTGTTTGCAAAATAGACGTATTGTACTTGGTTGTTGATCGATACTTTGATGTTGGTGTGTTTGAAGATGCTTTTTATATGAAAGAGTATATGCAGGGTATATGTATAGTGAAATCACAAATTATTCAAATTGTATGCATGAAGATGAGGTATTGTACTCGAAAGTAGTTTGCAAATAACCTATGTACTGCCATAATGTATGCTGAGGTACTATACTCGAAAGTAGTTTGCACATAAGCTATGTGCATGTCTCTAGCCAAATTAATTAAAACATTTTGTAATATGTGAGAAAACATAAATACATACTCAAAGAATGAAATGATAAAGTAATTCCTAATACATTTCATCCTCTAGGCAGACAATTATTGAACCACCCATTATGAAATCTATCGAACAATTGTGTATTTGTTGTCATAGTAGGATTGGATAAATTAGGAGGTCGAACTGCTTCCGTAGTAGGTGAAGTGTAAGGAGACTCATTGAGATCTTGAACAAGTGTATTTGGACGCACTTCAAATAGGTCTGGCACTTCAATGTTAATTGGATCTTGATCTAAATGTGTAGTGATGTTGTCTGTACGTACTGTGCCCGAATCTTTATTGATGTTGGTATCTGCCTTCTTTTTTAGTGTCTTTCTTTTTTTTGATGCCGCTATCTCTCTCTTTGATTTCTTTCGGGTACTTGAAGGTCGTCCAAAATGAATAGCTACAGCAGGATCTTGTATATGTGGTGTGTTTTCCTAATACAAAAACATATACAAAAAAGTTAAATGTAAAAGTAATGTATGTGGAAAGTATCGTACGTGGCTTGCAAATGTTAAATGTATATACGTACAGTACGTGTCTTACCGTTGTGACATGACTTTTCTCTTTCAATATACTGTTTACTCTTTGATATGCATCTGGTAGCTCTCGTTTGACATGATCATAATATTCGACAGATGATCTTGCTAAATTAACAAATCCCCCACATATACTTAAAATGTGCTCTGCACGTTGCTCAGGCTCATCACCAATACTAGCAAGAATGGTGTGATTAGAGTTGTAATCACGATGTATATCTTTCCGCCATCCGTCCAAAATATATTGTTGAGGGATCTTTTCCAGTTTCAAATGTCTACTAATGACGCACAAAATATGACTGTATAAAATATCCTTTGACTCAAAGCATAAACATGAACATTTGATCATGGTCTCATGACTAACGTATTGTACGTGAAACTTCTTCATAACTGATTTGCATTCCTCTGCATTTATCATCACATCTTTGTGTTCTGTAACATCAAATGACGACTGAATAGAATCCCCATATATGAGTTTGGACTCACAAAACATCATTCCTTCAAGTTCATTTTGGAATTTTCTAAATAAATTAATAATATATATTTCAGCGTACTGTGCTTCGATCTTAGAAGCTGTTCTAAGGTGGGGTTTTTTGTGGGCGCATTCAAAGTCTGCTAGTTTCTCTTTTTCATATTTAGATTTAAGGGCAGATTCATATTGAGAAACAAATTGTTTTAGTGATGTGCATGAATTCACATACCCATCAAAAATGCATTCATAGATTCACTTCTTTGTGTAGTTGACATATCAGCCCAGAAATAATTATCAACATAGATAGGCACCCAAAGTTGTTTTAGCTCGTAAATGCTAGAAAGTCAGCTCTGTTTTTTCTTACTAGCAAGCTGAATAGCACTCTTCCGGATGTTCTCAAACTCAGTTACGGAAGTACTCTCATAAATAGCCTCTTTAACTATTTTTGAAACGGCTGAGTTCTTTCCCAATTTCTCTGGAAGTTTTTTCATAATATGCCACATACAGAGACGGTGATGAGAATTGGGGAAAGCAGATTTAACAGCGTTCATAATATGTTGTGCCTGATCAGTGACAATCCCCTTAGGTTCGACACCACCTGAAAGTACAAAAAATGGAATAACATATTACGTTTGGGGAAGTACTATACGTGAAATATTCGAGTATTGTACGTGATATGAAGTATTTGTTTACTTACCCATACATTCCAGCCATGCTTTGAATAACCATACATAATTCTATGTGGTCTCCTCACACAATAATGCACATCCCAATAAAATAGAATGACCATGATGATTAATGCCGACAAAGGGGGAAAATGGCATTTCGTATCTATTGGTCAAGTAAGTTGTGTCGAATGTGATAACATCGTTAAAATATCTGTACGCATGCCTAGATCTTGAGTCCGCCCAAAAAATGTTCTGTAAAACGCCAAGGTCATCGATATCAAGTACATAGAAGAAATCATTGTTTTGTTTTTGCATTGCAATGAAATATTTTTTAATTGCTTGAGCATCGCCTTTGCCAAGACAGAGATTTCTTGACGTTGCAGCATAGTTCATCAAATCCTTTTGCGTAAATGGTAGATTGTCAAAAGATCCAACTTCAGCAACAAAACTAGACATAGATTTGGCTGGTTGGATACTTGTAGAATTTGAAGAGTTACTAATATGCACAAAGTGCAGTAAATGATTATTTGATATAGTACAGTACAGGTCTGTTATGTAATGTGCTTTAATAAGTACTATACGTGGACATGTAGGAAGTACTTAATAAGAGGTACTGTACGGATGTGTATTCAACTTACTAATGTACTGTATGTCAAATATTTATATACTAATAGTTGCATGTACTATGCATTAAATTATAAGTAATTGAAAGTACTTATTTACCCGTACTGTCGTTTAATTCTATGCGTCTTTGTATGTCTTGAGGAATCTTCCTTTTGGATGGTAAAAGTCTTACCAAACGAGGCTCTAGAAGTTCATGGTTATGATTTTCTATAAAGACAGAAACATAATACTTGTCAATATAATTACGACACAGTCTTATACGAGCTGGACAGTTTATCTTAGTGGTAGGCTTGTATCTGTACAAAGAGTCTTTTTGATCTTTTGGCGGTGGACCTGACTTGGCACAAGTAAATGTCACTCTTTTAACAAAGTTATCACCCGGTTCTTTAGCAGAGTGCGCTATTATAACACCAAACCCACATTTGTCTGCATAATTGGTGTAAAATTCTCGAGCTTTAGTTATAGAGTAGAATGATAAACCAATTTCTGTCTTTAACGTAGCCTCTACTTCTTGAGATGCACAGTTATAATGAACTTCATTTGGGCTTGAGTCAATCTGTACAATTTTGTAAATATATCACAAAATAATAATGATAAGAGTTGTGTATAAGTACTGTACGCAGTATTCAGTTTTTGAACCTGAGGGGCATCGGACTCTACAACTTGAAATGGGGTTACACTTTCAATCGGCATACAAGAAGAATTATTGCTACCTTCTGAATCCATCTGAAATTGTATAAAAAATGAATAATCTGTAAAAAAAATTGTATACAATTGCATAAAAAGATATTTTTGAATTAAACAAAAAATGAATGATCTGTAACTATGTTACGTACAGTACTTATACAATTGCATAAAAGAGTGCGTTGTAGAAATTGTGTACTATACGTATCGTTATGCGAATTACTAGAACACTCGACAAATCCGAATTGAATCCATTTATGGTTGTGACTCAATTGAAGATTCAACAAGATACAAACTAAATGAATGAATCCTCATTATGATACGTACAGTACTTATAAAATTGCATAAAATGAAATTTTCAAAACAAATAGAAATGAATGGTCTGTAACTATGTTACATACAATACTTATACAATTGCATAAAAGAGGGAGTTGTAGAAATTGTGTACTGTACGTATAATTATACAAGATGCTGGAACACTCGACACATCTGAATTGAATCCCTTTACGTACAGTACTTATACAGTTGCATAAAAGAGTGCGTTGTGGAAATTGTGTAATGTACGTATCATTATGCAAATTACTAGAACACTCGAAAAATCTGAATTGAATCTATTTATGGTTATGTGACTCAATTGAAGATTAAAAAAGATACAAACTAAATGAATGAATCATGATTATGATACGTACAATACTTATACAAATGCATAAAAAGAAATTTTCAAAACAAAAATAAATCAATGATCTGTAACTATGTTACGCACAATACTTATACAATTGCATAAAAAAGGGGCTTGTAGAAATTGTGTACTGTACGTATAATTATACAAAATGTTGGAACACTCGACACATCTGAATGAATCCATTTATGGTTATGTGACTCAACTGAAGATTGAACAATATAAAAACTAATTGAATGAATTCTGACTATGATGTGTACAATACTTATATGTTTGCATAACAGAGGGGAGTTGTATAAAATCTACAATGTACGTATTGTTAAATAAAATATCAATTTTTCAACCTGAGGGGCATCAGACACTAGAACTTGAAATGGGCTTACAGAATTATTGTTGCCTTCTAAATCCATCTGAAATAAATATAAGTTATAATGAATCTGGAAATTGTATAAAAAATGAATAATTAGTAAAAAAATTGTATACAATTGCATAAAAAGATATTTTCGAAATAAAAAAAATGAATGATCTGTAAATATGTTACGTACAGTATTTATACAATTATATAAAAGAGTGCATATAAAAAGATATTTTCGAAATAAAAAAGTGCATATACAATTGCATAAAAGAGTGCATATACAATTATTCCAGATGAAGAAAAATTAGTAATGTACTTATATTCAACTGAAGATTGAACAATATACAAACTAATTGAATGAATTCTGACTATGATATGTACAGTACTTATATGTTTGCATAACAGAGAGGAGTTGTATAAAATCTGTACTGTACGTATAGTTAAATAAAATATTTAGTGCTGCAGAAATATTTAGTGCAGAACCAAAATTAGTGCAGAACCAAAATCTATGGTTATGTGACTCAACTGAAGAGTCAACAATATATCAAATAAATGACTGGATTATAACTATGGTACGTACAATATTTATACATTTGGAAGTCATTTTGAAGAGGGACATATATAACATATGGGAGTTGTAGATGTATATGATTTTCGAAATAAAAAGAAATGAATGGGAGATGCAGTTCTGTATGATATTTGAAATAAATAGGCATGGAATAAATATGTTGAAACAGGTGGTGCTTAATCACTGTCGGGAAGAACTAATTCAACCATTTTACGTACAATACTTATTCATATCTTTGCTGAAAAAGAAAATGGAGTGAATGCTGATGGGAAAAAGGACGTAGATAATAGAAGGGATTTGCAGTTGTATATGATATTGGATATAAAAAGGCATTGAATGAATACATAGAAACAAGATGTGATTCATAACAAAAAAATTTACTCAATGTTGGGCAGAACTGGTACGTACAGTACTTGTTCGGAGCTGGGAGGAACATGAAAATGGAGGGGAAGCTTGAGGAGATTTGCATCTATATAGGTGATTTGAAATTAAATGGAGGGAATGATTGGAGGGAAATCGAATTATGGTGGATTTTTATTTGGTGACGAGATACTTATTTTATGCATCCTTTTTGCATGTAAAAGCATGCAAAATTGCTGCTGGAGATATCCACTTAAATGTGCATGTAGCAGCAGAAGTTAGTGGGCGTGGCAGTGGGCTGGAGCAGCAGCTGGAGGAAACAACAATTGATGAGTCCCGAGGTCCTGGTATGTGGCCGGGTATATGGGATGCTATGCGTATAATTTTTCCTATAATAGCCCTTTCAAGTAGTAGTTGGATCACTTCATTCTGTCCATCTCCCAGTTTTGCTCACAGTGCCCCTTTACCCCTTCAAATGAGCTACGCTACACACAGTCCCTCCTATACCCGACCACCCACCCGTGTATCGGGACTCCACAAAAATGTGGTCCCAGCCGGCTTTTAATACACGCCAATTAACTCCATGCAACATGCTTTTACTTCCCGTCAATTAACTCCATGCAACCGGCTTTTATTGTCCAGCAATTAACTCTCTCCACTCCTTCACGCCAATTAACTCTCTTCATGCCAATTAACTCCATGCAGCCGGCTTTTAGTACAGTACGTCTGTTCTCCGGTTCTCATCAATCTTTCTACTTCGGTCGTACAGTACATCATGTAAAAGTTGCGGTGGTCAGAGAGTTGAAGCACAAGTACAGTACTTGCCCAACACTGTTTATGAGTATGTCCAAAACAAGTACAGTACTTCCCCAACACTGTTTATGAGTATGCGCTCATGATGTGTAGTACATTACATCATGTAAAGGATGCGATGGTTAGAGAGTTGAAGCACAAGTACAGTACTTGCCAATCATTATTTTATGAGTACTTTCCCAACACTGTTTTATAATTCAATAATAAGTACAATACTTATTTATTATTCTCATACCAGTAACAAACATATTCATTTCCGCCAAGTACAATACTCACTCTCCCTCCCTATTCATTTCCGCCAAGTACAGTACTCACTTGATAATTTTAACTCATTTACTCAAGCATAAGTACAATACCTACCAATTTTAATCCATAAGTACAGTACCTACGAAATCCAATAACAACATTTTTCTCCTGGACATAATTTTTTTACAAAAGTACAGTGCACATCTGGTCAATAATCAACTATAAAATGCATCCATAAGTATTGTACCCAATACTTAATTTCCAACCCAGTTTGTCAAACATAAGTACAATACCTATCAAATTCACTTGTGAATGTATATGTATTTATTGTAGGTACAGTACTTACGTAATCTGCAGTGGGGAGAAATATGCAGTTGCAATCCCCTTAGGCAATGGACAATAAATGCCATTTGCATGCCCGTTGAATGCCTTTTGCATGCCCGTTGCATGCCTGTTGCATGTGTTTTGCATGGGCAATAACACAAAAAAACGGCTGTACATGCTATATCTATGAAATGCATTAAAATTTGCGTTTTTTCAGATTCCGGGTATGTGAACGGGTGGGTAGATGACTGTGGCTAGAATTTTTCCTTCAAATCTTCTTCAAACTATTTATTAAGCCCTACCTGTGCTGTGGGTTCAGTAGCAGTGTCCCGACTTTAGGGGCATGAGCCGCTTCCGCTTCTGCTTTGGGAATGGCTAATTCGGCCTGGTTTACTCTCTAGTTTGGGGGCTCTGGAGAAGTTTGTGTGCTGTAGTTACAACGTAACCGCCGTCTCCTGCGTCTCTTTACAAGCTCGCAGGTGCTGCTGGACGAGTATTGCCATAGATAGTAAGCAATGAACTTCGGTCTGATTCAGTCCGACCCAGCCAATGATTCAGTCCGTTTAATCCTACCAAACTCCAATCCAATCCATTTTAATATGTGGGCCGTTCCAAGTGTCAGGCCCATATTTTAATATGATCTAGGCTAAGGCATGAATCCATACCCAATGGCCCAACGACCTTGTGCATGTAAGAGATTTTACATATCATATATATTAGCGAAACCAGGAACAAGTTCGGCACTCCACTGGAGTGACCGCCGAATGAAGACGAAGCATGCCAATTAGCCCTATTCTACAGCTGAAAGATTAAGCAGACCGCTTCATCCTCTACCATTGTCAGCTATCTGGTATCGTTTTCCCTAAGGAGTTGTTGATGTGGAACTCACTATATTATTTTGACAACGGAGCGATGGGAAGACGAGGCCGCAGTTTTGGGTGTTGATACTTCTATTTGTAAACCGCATCTCAAAACTGAGAATGGTTTACTTTTTATTTTTCTTAAAAAAATTAGTGGTGTTATAACCCTAAAGTTTATGTATGTAATGTTGAGTCGGCGCAGTAAGAGTAATGAGTACATATACGCAGTAAGAAGTAGAATAACAATCCACGTTAACAATGAACACGAGATTTAAATAGTTTGGTCTAGACGACCTGCTCCACATTAGGAGAATATAAATTTGCTATTGTAAGAAAATTACAAAGGAGAAACACTCTCGAAGAGATAGAACTCAAAAACCTTGAGAATGTTACTCCTAAAGAAGAGAGAACTCTTTTAGGTACAATTTTATACATTGGTAATTTTCAATATATTAGTAATTTTCTTTACAAGAAAATTCAATGAGCTAAGTGCCCTATTATAGATTTCACACCATAAAAATTCGACTAAGAATAGACAATCCTAATAGAAATCTAAGTTGCATGTACATAGAGTCATCTCCAACTTCAAATAGAATTACTAACCCAAATTCAAATAGGAATATGAGTTGGACTCAAACATAGGTAAAATTCAAATTAAAACAGACATGGATTAAAATCTAGGGAGTGTTCGAGACATAATATGTAATGATTCGGAGAACTGGATTTGTCATTTACGTAAATTTGGTAGTTTGCGCAGTTTGTTGGTCGGCTGTCTTACATCTCAAAATAAATAAATTCTTATTTGATAATAATTGAATGGTCTCATATCCTTTTTCTTCAGAAAAATAAAGAAAAATCCTAATTGTTCTTTTCCTATTAGGTAAATATCTACAGTGTCAGGACTGTACATACGTAAGGTTGAGAATTATATTATGATGAAGACTGAGTCCAGTGTGCCACCTTATTTAACAAGACGGGTGGGAGAAATTATGATGACCGTACCGTAGGTGTAGATTATATCGATAGATCTCAAACGATATTTAGATAACGAAAAAACTGTTCGGTTGCGGAGCAACTGATTGGGACATTTTAGAGGAACGAGTCTAGGCATTAGAAAACATATACACACCTACCCTGGAACAAGTCTGGGCACAATATCACAAGACCCAATACAATCTCATCATATTATCATATTGGTCCAATGATAATATTGACTTTGACAATTATGGTATGAAATTATGTTGGCCGCATGATCAATGAATGTATCTACATGTATTCAATAATGTGTAATATTTCGTCATCATATAAGCGAATCTAGGGACAAGTTCAACACTCTACCAAAGCCATGCAATTTTTTTTTAATGAAAGTTATGTATATTAATAGATAATAGGATTTGCAAACAAAGCCGCCTACAAATAAAAAGTACATAAAAGATGAAACACTTAGACAACACTAGAGGTATGCCAAAGAGTTAATGGAAAGCTTAAAATGAGATGAAAAAAAAACAAGGTGATAGTGGAGGTGAAAAAAAAATGAGATGGACAACACTAGAGGTGTGCCCAAAAGTTAATGAAAAACACTTGGAGAACACTAGAGGTGTGCCCAAGAGTCCATTTGTGTTTTGAAAATATCCAAAGGGAGAGCTATTACTGATAGTGGAGAATTTGCTAGTGGATATGCAAGCATGTATCCAGTTGATCCATTTATGAGGGAATCTGTATCCCTGCATGGTGTGAATGAGACATTTCCAATTGACGTTGTCAAAGGCTTTTTCAAAGTCCAATTTGAGTGTTAAGAGGGTTGATCTATTTTAATAGAAGGTATGTCTGGTTTAATATACCATGATATATGTGTCCGGGATATTATCTTTTTGAGAAATGTGCATTGGTTTAGTCCAATAACATTGTTCAGATATAGTTTCACTCTCTTGCTCAAAATTTTGGCAATGATTGTGTAGGATGTGTTGATCAGGCTGATCAGTCTAAATTGGTTGATGGAGTCTGATTGGTCAACGTTCTTGATCAGGGCTATATGGGTGTGGTTTAATACTCTTATTTGGTCATTATTACTATCATGGTTATGGATGTGATTGAGTATGTTAGTCAGTCTTTATCAGTTTCCACATAGTTTGATAGAACTCAATGTTAAGGACGTCAAGTCCAAGTGATTTGTCTATGCCAAGATCGAAGATGACATTTTTGCGTTCTCTTTCTGTGAAATGTGAAATGATATACTTTGGTGTGTCAATGGTCTTTGGACATATGTATGTCCAGTTGATATATGTGTGGATGGATGGGTTATGTCTGGTGTTGAAGACCCTATAGAAGTATGAGACTATATGGTTCGTGATCAGGTATTTGTTTGCGGTAGTAGACCCATGAATGTTAAGACCATAGATAGAGTTTGATCTGCCATTATTTTTGCAATATTTGTGAAAATATTTTGTATTCTTTTCACCCTCAACTGTCCATTTAATATTGGCTCTTTGTCGCCAGATAGCGTCAAGTTTATCCTGAATGTTTTTGATGTCTGATCTAATAGCAAGGGTGAAGCATGATCTGTGTGTGGATTACCTTTGGCTATAAAAAAGAGTGTCTCCTAAGTCAACAAGTTTATGTAAGATGTTTCCATTTTTATTTTTGTTCCAAATTTTTAGTGTGGTTCTAATTCTCTTGGTATTGTTGAGAATGTGGAATCTTGATTATATGGATTAAATATGAGGAGGTTACTAGTTTAGAGAGAGGATAGTGTTAAATTTAGGATTGGTAAGCCATAAATTTTCAATATAGAATGGTTTATGACCCCAAGTAATTTGAGTTGTGTTGATGATGATGGGAAAGTGATCATGTATGAGTTTGGGAGACATTGTTGCAAAAGTCTAAGAATAGTGATCCTCCCATGCCTGGGATCATATAAAGTGGTCAATTCTAGCCCATGAGGTACCTCGATTACATGTGAATGTGGAATTTGATGGGATGATGTCAATCATGTGGTATCAGGTGATGGCTCTACGGAGAATCTTATCAAAACATGTAGGCAGTGTAGATGTGCCATTTGTGTTAAGCCTGTGTGTGGCTACTGTGATGAGGTTGAAATCTCCCCCTATAATCCATGGTGAGAAAGAGTATGAATTGAAGAGATCTGATATCTCATGGATGTATCAATCTTTATCTCTACTAGGTTCTCCACATGTACCCGTTAATCTCCATGTGAGTATCATTATTACTTGTGAGGTGCAATGCTATACTGTATTCATGATACTCATGTCAGATGATATTGAATATTATGTTATTTATCCCAATAACTAATCCGCCTTTGAATCTTGTTGGAGGACCTCGATACCATTCGTTTATGTGTTTCCCTAGTATATTTTTTAGTGTGAAGGTTGTTAATGGTGTTTTTGTTTCTTGTAGTGTGATAAGATTTATATTGTTTTTGTATATGAATCTACACATAACTCTTCTTCTCTTTGCATTTGATGTTCTAAAAATGTTCCAAGTAGAGATGATCATAGTTTGAAATGTGATGTTCCATGTAATGAACAATGATGTTTATGGTATGTGTAGGTGCTAAAGCTCTAAGTAAGTACTGTGTATGTGTCTCTAGTGTCACCAACCCATGAACTTTTCAATGTCATGTAGCGCTAGTTTGGATGTGGTTTTGGAGTTGTAGGTGATGCCAAGTGTTGTGACAAAGTCAGTGAAAGAATTTATGTCATAACAGGATGTAATGTCATCAATATCATCTAATGGCATGCCATTTTTGTTTTCTACTATACAATCATAAAAAATGGCAATTCACTAAGATGCAAAATAGTGGCTTGTTGAGTTGATTTACCTTCTTCCTCCATATAAAAGTAATTCTTCTTGGTGTGTCTTTTAGGTGTTGTGATGGGGGAGCTAAAAGATGATACAATAGTAGGAAGCTTTGCTTTATTCTTATTCTTTGGGCTCTGTGAGGACCAAATTTCTTCTATGATAATAGATTTTATCTTTTCCATTGTGTCCCTATCTATGTTTTTGATGGGTGCAGGGTTCTTGTGGAATAGAAATGGTTTGATAGTATCCAAGATGGAGATGTGGTTCATTTTAGCTGGAGGGGAGGACAATTTTTATCTCTTGTTAGGGCTATTAGGGTTTGGGTTTCCTCTAATAGGGATCATGGTGTTTTTCCTTTTTGAGACCATTTTTCAGTCAGAATGTTTTTGTACAGGAACAAATTGAGTTATGTTATTGGTGTTGTTAACTGGGAAAAACCATGAAGGTGGATGGTTGGTGATGTTGGAAAAGGTGGTGGTTGGGTGTGAAGGGTTTTTGGATACCCGTTTGATGGTACATATTTTTTTGCCTAGGTAGATCTTTAAAGACACAGGTAGCTCAATGTCTCATGTGATAGAGAAGACACATAAGACTTTGATGGTTTGTTTGATGTAGGGTGTCATTATTAAAATATTGAAGAGTGGAACCAATGGCGTGTGCTATGTGCAGAAGATCTCCACCTCATGAACATGTGGAGGAAGGTTAGAGATGGAAATCCATCCCGATTCACTTGATATCTCAAGGGAGGATCCTTGTTCAGTGACCATTTATTGATGGAAGCATGAAGAAAACTAGTTCTGTAGGGTATGGTCATCACTTGTCTGAATAGGTGATTGAATTTGGTACCTTTAGGAACATATTATAAAAGCTATGATGGGGAGAATATTTATTATTTGAGCACTGTGTGGTTGAGGAGGAGAAGGGTGATATCCCTAGTAACATCCAGTATGTTAACTATGTTGTTGTCGATATTGTTAGTGATTGTATCCAGGATGCTTCAACTGTTAAATACACATAAGAGTCTCATGGGGTTGGCAGGAAGGTCAATAGGGAACTCAATCTTTAGGTGAATGGATGGAACCATGCTGGTAGGTGGGAGGTGATGGTTTCGATCAAAAGGAGGATGAGATGGGGAAAAAGTGGTAGCAGATATAAAGGAGGGAGATCGGGAAGGATAGGAGTGGTAGTTGATGAGTGTGGTGGGTTGGAGGGAATGAAAGAGGATTTAGCAGGATTAGGAGTGGTGGTAGAGGCAGAAGATCAAGAATCTTGTTAGGGATATGTATACAAGAGAAAGGGTTTGTGCATAAAGAGGGAGATGTGGGTAAATGTTGGAAGATTGAGGGTTTGGGGAAGAATAAAAGGTGCTCGATTCATGGTGGGATCTTTTGGGAAGGTAATGTGGGGGTGTGAAAAGATTATACAGGTTGCATCAAAGCAAAGAGGGGGAAATGAGTAGTGGTGTTTGGTATGCCCATGACGGAAGCACCTGGAGATGATGAAGGGTTTGTGGTATCGTCTGTGGTGATGGGTGATGATGACGCATGCATAAGAGATACAAGTGGATATGAAGGAGGTGATTGAGAGATAAATAGTCATGGCCAATGAGGAGATCAGAGGGAAGATGGAGCTGTAAGATGAGTAGGCAGGGAAGAAAGGTGATGTCGTGATGGAGGATGAGGTGGGGGGAATCAAGCAAGATGGTAAAACTTCACGAGGAGGTGTTAGAGATGTGTACCCATTATTAGATGGATCTATCGCTGAAAATGTTGTATCTTCCACCTTGATGTGCATCAATGTTGTTGATGATGTTTCTATTTTAGTGGGGTGAGAAACTGTTCCACGTGCAGCTTGGTAAACATCTCTCATGAACAACTAGTCTGCATAATCTAATCCTTCTAAATCTGAATCTCTTAGCATTCTAAAGAGTAAAATAAGCTCAAATGGGGTACCAGTGAAGAGATCAGTCACCCATGCCACGAGAGTATGGTGGTCAATGGATCTAAGGAATATGATCCAGTTTGGTTTCAGTTGAGTTGTTTGATCATCAATTGCCTTTTTGGAGGTTACTTTGTCAATGTGGATGTTACTTGTCTAAGAAGAAGTCTTATAATTTTCATTGCCTTTTGATTTATTATTTAGGAATTATAGATTTAAGAAATGTGTATAATGTAATTTATTTAAGAGTTATGCTGGATATGGAAATTCATGCATGCTATACTATTCAAAGGTTAATTTACTCTTGATTATATATTTTTAGTCTAAGCTCATTCAATGACCAAATAAGATTTTGTTACACAGTTTAACTTTTTAGAACCATAAGACAAAACATATTATTTCTAATCATGTTTTCTTTGTTAGTTTTGGAGATGTAGTTTGCAATAAAGATTCAATAAAGGAAAATGTCTTATTACAATATATGGAAATTATTTGGATTATTTTTATGCCATAATTATTTATTGGTGTTGAAATGAGTCAACGTGACCATTAAGGCATTGGTTTTCATTGACTTCTAACTTAATTAGAGTTCAACTATTTTTGAAAGAAAAATGGAGAGAATATCAAATAAAAATAACTTAGCATCTACAAAGAAGGCAGTTGAGATAGATATTTATAGTAGGAACCTTTTTATAAAAAAATATAACCTAAAATCCTTGTATAATGAGAAACAATACATATTTCTTCTATAAACATTTTGTCTGCCACTAAAACCAAAAAATGGACACCCGATATACACTTATGATATCTGATACCAAAAAATAGAACCAACAACACAAAACATCACAATTAAAATAGACATGTCCCCTTCCCTTTCTTGTCACTGCGAATTTCAAAGTACTTGCATCTCTTGATGGGGTGTTGTGACACATGCTTGTAGCTCTGGTATTGTAGCCTAAACACAATCTTCTTAGTTGTCTTGGCCTTCTTATGGAATATGGGTTTGGTCTGACCACCATATCTAGACTACTTGTGGTCATTAAGTGCTTCCCCTGAGCAGCGAGGCTATCTTTCCCCTTCTTATACTGGGTAACCTAGTGCAGAGTGATTTCTTACACTATTTTCTCTTGAAATACATCTTTTTCATCTTTAGAACTTTCATGTGACATCCCCAAATTTTTAACGCCTTGACCACGTGTGTGATGTCCAAATTGAAACCATCACTTCAGTGAGAATTCCAATTCAAACACCACACACTAGGAAAAAAAAAGAATAAAACCATAGGAAGTCAGAAGGAAATTATAGTATCACATGCACATGAACAAATAAACAAACCATACAAATACAAGCTCACCATTCAACATATAATTGCAAAATGAATTGTTACAAATTTTGTGATTACATATTGAACATCAAACTTTTACATATGCATATACTACTTTCTAAAACATGATCTTTAGACAATAGGTCCACCTATACATCTTCTCACCATACAAATCTTAACTATCTTGGTTCTTCAAGATCATATGTTCACAGCCTAACCAAAAGATTACAAGTGGTACACATTGACCGACCTAAATTACGCGTCCGAAAAGTGGAGCGGATTTGAAGTAGTCAGACTTTTAAATTTATAACCTAAAACCTTCTAGGCCCCCGCAACTTTGTTTATGGGGTCAAAGTAGATATACGGGGTCGAACACAGGGACAAGGGTGGTAGTGTTGGGAACACGGAATCGACACATTACACTCCGGTAAGGGTGAGGAGATGATAAAGTTCCCCAAGAGAACAACAGGCTAAGATCGATAAAAATAAAATAAAACTATCTCCAACTGGAGCTACGAGGAAAATTAAGGTTTAAAACATTTATCAGTTTTTAGGGTTTTCGCGCAACGGAAACATAGAGAATAAAACTATTGCTTAAGTAAGGAACGAAGGAGAAAGCTTCGGTAAAACAAGCGGCAGCAGAAACATCATGTACCCCTCCTCTCGAAGTGGGTACCTCTAACTAAGCATCAACACCTCTCTCGAGGTTGCTGGTCTTTGGTTAGAGTGGAAAGGTCACTAAAGCAACTCCGATCCTGGGCACTCTCGTACTCCTGTATCGGACCAAACACTAGAGCCACAACACCTCTCTCGAGGCTACTGCAACAGGAAAACACGATTCGGTAGCTAGTCAAAATGCGATCCAAGCATACAAGGTAGAGTTCAGATGTTAAACAAAACAATCATCCAACAAAAGGGACCAAACATAAAGCAACAGATAATTAAAACTCTTCTAATTCTATTAGCATAAAATGGTCTGATTACATTGCATAAGTAAAGAAAGTAAATGACTGAAATAAGTAAAGATAAATGTCACCTTCTTGATTTAGAAGGGCGACAGGCAGTGACAGATCCTCAATATCCCTCCATCCTGATACCAGGTGGGAGCCTTGCCCGATACACCCGTGTCGGGAGGCACACCCTCTCAGGAGACACACTCATGACGGACGGACGTATCGTGCGGGGTGCTCACGCCCGATACGGTTGTGTCGGGCGGCACCCTCTCGGGCGACACACCATGATTGGTGATGCGTATCGGGCTTGGTATTGTGTCGGGCCAGAGTTTTGCTGAGGGTATCGGGTACTCATATCAAGTGTTCTTGTTGGCCGATATCGGTCTGCTGCGGTGCCCGAGACCGATCCTAAGTGAACTATTCCCTCCCTCTTGGGTCGGGGAAATACTCAGCTAGTATCGCCCGGTACACCCTGAGGCATGACACACTAGCTCCAGATGCTTTCCCAAGTTGGCTTTCGAGAGATTCCGCCCCGTCCCATCTGAGTCCTATAGCTGCTATTTATAGGCAGTAGTTGGGGGAAGTTATGGTGCTCCGGACGCCACATGTTCTTCATCAGCTCTTATTATCGGGGATTCAGGGGTGCCCGATATGCGCGTCGCCCATCACAAGGATGTCGGGCTGGGAGCGTGTCAGTCAACGTGACAAGTGGTGCCTGCTAGTGGGCGGCCTATATCGTGCTACATGCTTCAGTAGTCGTGGCGAGTTCGGCTCCCTATCGGGTAAGTGGCATATCGCTCGTCCGCTTCCTCTTGCGCGACACCCCCGTGTCGTGCGACAGTGTATCGTGCTACCCTATCGGGCAGTGAGCGTATCGGTCGGCTGGTTGGTAGGAAGGCCGATGCAGGTGGAACAAGTTCGTGGGGCGGGACATGCTTTTTTGCTGATAAATGAGTTAAAAATCGAGGAAAACTCTGCAAAAGATGATAATATTGAGTTAAAAGCATAGCGTGGCCTGTTTATGCAAAATATGACAAAAAGGAGAGGAAATCAGTTTAAAAGGGCAGATTTGATAACGAAATAAGGGCCAAAAACATCACAAAATTTAGTGTTATCAACTCCCCCAAACTTAGCATTTTGATTGTCCTCAATCAATCTTTAAACTTTGTTTTGTGATGCTTCTTCTTGACCGGTATAGCTTTCAGACCATGGGATTGAGCGAGCATTGAGATGTCTTACAGAGAATACAACCTGACCACGAGAAACAAACTTTACTTCTCCTGCCCTATTTAAGCAAAAAATTTCTCCACAGCTTCGGCGAGACTTAGATGCATGATTTCGAAGTTAGCTTTCACACCAAACAGCTTTTGGGAATAGAAAGTTGTGTGTTTGGGTAGGCTAAAGGCTTTTTTGGGTTTTTCTTGTTTCCCATCAGTCCATCCAGGTACGGGTCCATTAACGAGCAAGTGGTCCCTGCAGTCCAAGCCAGTTGGCTTTAGAGTAGTGATTTCTCATCCTACGTACCACTGCCCCAGATCTACCATTCCTAAAGATGGGTACTTTTGGAAAAAAAGTGTGTATATATATTTTTTTCTTTCTTTTATTTGGCACAACTCTCATGCTTTTATTCACTCTCATAAGGCTATTCTCTCTTTTTGGGATTTTGTTGGGTAAGGGAAAACAAGAGGGATTTTTGCTGTTTGGGCAGCTTTTTCCTTCTGCATACACGTCTCTTAGCTGTTGCGAGATTATTTTTCAAAATTTTTGGCATGGAAAGTCATAGTCTTTTGTTGTTTGAGGCTGCATTATCAGAAAGACATAACAAAACCTGCATCTTCTTAGGCACATAGAAAACAAACTGGCAAGAAGTCGTATCAGATTTTTACTATATAGTGTCTTTGTACATATGTATGGAGACAAAATAAGCAAAATTTTTGGCAAAATTTTTAGCAAAATTTTTGTATGAGCATGTAAATGTATATGTACACATAATATAGAAAAAGGACAAAAGGAACAAGGGTGGAGTTTGAAGAAATTTTTTTATACTTCCCTCACTGGTACATGGTACCCCCCCCCCCAAACTTACTCCACACTCTGTCCCAGAGTTGTGAAGTAGATAAGGCAGGGTAATGTTAACCCAGTGAGGGTTAGCTGGTGAGCGCGCCTGTGCCAAATAGAGCTCCCACACATATTCTCCTTGTTTGTTGTGGTAGTCGATGTTGTGGAGTTGGACAGGCATCTCTTTATTTGATATCCATTCCAGGATGAAGATGCTGCAATCAGTTGTACCAAAAGGTAAATGTGGGTTCAGAATTGCAAGATTCAATGAGATCATTCATGCACTTTAGCTGAGGAAGAAGTTCCAAAACTATTAGGCATTCTCTTAAACCAGGTAGATTTTTTAAGATACTTCCATTGTGAACATGAACAAAAGGACTGATCATCAATCTCAGTTTCTTTAAACTTTCATCATCTATTGAACTAGTCAGAGAAGTCCACTTATCTCTTCCAATACTTTTTCTTGATTTGGTAGCCCCCAAGAGAGGTCCATTTCCTTATCATAGTATGTCTTCTGCGGTGGTTTAGGACCATCTCCAAAAGAGAAAATCAGTGGAAGTCTTTCTCTAGTGGCTTCTGGATTGAATGTGGGTATTTTGGGTTCATCAGCCATGAAGACACCTTCTTCATGGGGGGCATCTTCTTTGGATATAGTATCCACAAGTGTTTTTAAGAGCTCGCTGTCTACCATAGGTCAGTTATCGTCGTCATAATCTGCACGGGCCTTGCATTTCCTTCTTGAGAGCTTTGCACTTGTTCTAACTGCATCCTCTGGGAAAGAAAATGGAGTCGTTACTTCTTCCGTCCTTGCTCTCGTCTCAGCGGTTGATGGCCCAGCTGCCTCGAGATTTTAGCATTTCTACCTGACCGTTGTTGCTTCTGCTGCGGCCTCAGTGTCGATTCTTATGCCATGTTTGTCAATTCAAACGTCGGTTTGCTTTGTACCGGCCATATCTGTTATCATTAAACAAGTTCATTGATCATTTAAATGTTAGGTAGGCAAGACTTAAAATTGATACCGACATTTAAAATAAAAACTGATTACACAATAAAATTCGGCCCGATACAAAGTCCAGGTGTCGTCCATCAAAAGAGCATCTTAGGTGATACAAAGCTGGACGATACGGAGAAAAGATGCGTGTCAAACATGTTGCCCGACAGGGGTGTGTCGGGTGATACGGTCGCGTGAAACAAAGTGCCCGATAGGGTCTTTCCGATAGAAAAATGTGTCGTCCGATAACAAGAACAAGCGAGGCGGCACAAGGATGGGTGACACAGTTATCGCCCGATATGGAGTATCGGGCAAGCGTGTGTTAAAGGTGTGTCGCACGACACACGCGTCGGGAGATACGAAACAAAAATCGACTAAAGTCGTCAGCCCGATATGATGTGCGTGATATGAAGCTCGTGTCAGGCTAGCGGGCTCTCGTGCTATACCTTTTGTTTTCTTAAGTTTTCTGTGCGACACGAGAGCAGAAGTTAGCTGGATGATATGCGAGCAAAGGGAGAAATTACTACACGATACAGGTAGCTGGAAGAGTAAATGCAGTAGACCGATACGGTAAAACCTCCATACTATATATAGCAATCCCAATCGGGGGTAAAATGGGTATAAATTCGGGATGCGTGTCAGCCGTTGAGGCAAGTCATTATCGAGACGAGTGCGTGTTGTGCGCCGGCTGAGTCCTTGCCCGATTCGGTCAGGAAAAAGTGTTACTCGCCCGATACACGGTCATCCGATATAGAGTTTTCAGGACATAATTCTAGATAAGAAAAACAAAAAAAGCAAAGAAAAAGCGATTGATGGGTAAAACATCATTGGCCTAAGGTTAAGTTCCCGGCCTCAGATAGTATTACTCATCAATGCTCATAAAACAGAGCGATGGCCCATAAAACAGAAGAGTCAGCGCACACGACACATGCACTGACTTGGGCCTTATTACAGTCCAAATGTTCATAATGTTCTTCATGCAAGAAAGTAAATAACATCCTATTCTAGGAAAAGTAAAAGCTCGGGCTGCCTCCCGAGGAGCACTGTAGTTTGTGTCGCCAGCTCGAAAGCTCCAGGCCCTTCATTTTTCACCTCCAGCAGCATCCATATCTTGCAAGTTGATCTCCGTCCTTTTTGATCACAGCTCTGCCTTTTTGGCAGATTCGGTGTCGGAAGGTATCTTGCCCGAGGGATTCTTTATCAATTCGTCCATATGGGCCAACTGCTGATCAATTTGGCGTTGATGCGTCTGTATATCCGCCATCTGGACCTGCATGGAGTTCAGAACTCTTGAATTTGAAAGCGCACTCTGTGCCAGCTGGTTATTGACGATATCTTGTCTTTTTACAAAATCGAACAACTGGCCAACCAAGTCTGGTTGGTTAGAAACCTTGTCTTGACCTTGCTCCTTGGCTTGATTTTGACCTTGACTAATGTTCGCTGCTTGGCGGCCTTGGTACTTTCGTTGACCTTGGAAATTTCCTTTGGTTGACTGGAAAGAAGTGGTTCTGGTGAATTGACTTGGTCCTCCCCTTTTCTCAAAAACTTGGGGTTGCTGGGTGGTGTTGTGTAGCTGATGCGAGCTTTCTACCGCATCTTTGTTGCCATAACTAAAACCATGATGGTATGGCCTCTTGAAATTAATGAAAGACACGTTCTCAGTCTCCTCAGCTTCAGATTCACTTTCGCTCGACTTGTCAGGTCGGGTGTAGATACAATTATCTACCCCGTGTCCACCTTCTCCACAGGTGACACATTTCATGACCTTTTTGACTTGTTTCTTCCCCTTTCCACTAGATTCTTTCAGCTGTTTCACATCAGTGGCTATCCTCTGGATCTGAGAGGTGATAGTTTCCAGAGCCTTGGATTCAAATGAAGGTCCTTCACTAGCCTTCTTAGCCTGTCCCCTGTCTGATCTATCATAGTCTATACCAGCTTGCAATTCGGCCATGTTCTTGATGATCTTCTTAGATCTGCTAGGCTTCTTCCCCAGAAAGTCACTGCCTGCTGCTGCATTCAGTGAAACCCTTTTCTCAGGGGTTAGACCGTTGTAGAAGGTAGTTATCAAGAAACCTTTCTTATAGTTATGATGAGGGCAGTCCCTCTGATATTCTTGATATCGCTCCCAGGCATCATGGAGATTCTCGTTTGGCTTTTGCATGAAAGATGTGATCCTCTATCTATTCCAGACAGTTTTCTTGGTAGGATAAAACTTGGTTACAAAGGCATCTTCCAGTGCACTCCATCCGTTCAGAGCTTGGTGGGGCAGCCCCAGGTACCGGGATAGAGCCTTATCTTTCAAAGAAAAGATGAAGCCCTTGTAATAGATTACCTCCTGTAGGACTCCCCACATCTTGATGGTGTCACATATGTTCTTAAAAGCATCTAAATGGTGATAGGGATTGTCATTCTTCGAACTCCCTCTAAAGATTTTGTTCTGGATGATGGAGATGACTGATGGCTTTAGCTCGAAGTTAGTTGCGTTGAATCTCGGGATGACAACATGACATCTGGAATTGTTAGCCTTGGTGGAAGCTAACTCCCTTAGGGTCTTTTCTTCTTCATTTGAATCGTCACTGTCACTGCCTCCCTGGTGTTGTTCTTGATTATTTTGATTCCTTCTGTGCCTCTGATGATGATGATGTCTATCTCGACGATGGTCATCCTCAAACTGCTCTGTTTCTGGATCTTTAGGTTGATCATTGTCATCATAGCGATCATTGTCTTCAGGCGGAGGTGAGTGAGGTCTAGCTCTCGCTTGGCATTCACCTTCTGAAAGAGGTTGTTCAATGCGAGGCGGCATGTTTGGTGATGTTAGTGCTCGGTTGAGCAGAGCGCCTTCCTTTTGAGTAGCTGAATAGCATGAAAAATCAAGTTAAAAACCAGTGTTAATAATGAGAATTACTCATTTCAGGTTAAGATGTATAAAAAAGGAAAAAGAAAGTGTTGTCAAGCTCATTTCTAAGCTTGAGGCACTGGAGTGTAGTTAGTGGATTCAGGTTCGTCAACAGTACCATTTTTCCTTGTCCCCGACAACGGCGCCAAAAAGTTGACCGGCCTAAATCGCGCGTCCGAAAAGTGGAGCGGATTTGAAGTAGTCGGACTTTTAAATTTATAACCCAAAACCTTCTAGGCCCCCGCAACTTTGTTTACAGGGTCGAAGTAGATATACGGGGTCGAACACAGGGACAAGGGTGGTAGTGTTGGTAACATGGAATCGACACGTTACACTCTGGTAAGGGTGAGGAGATGATAAAGTTCCCCAAGGGAACAATAGGATAAGATCGATAAAAATAAAAGAAAACTATCTCTAACTAGAGCTACGAGGAAAATTAAGGTTTTAAACATTTATCAGTTTTTAGGGTTTTCGTGCAACGGAAACAGAGAGAATAAAACTATTTCTTAAGTAAGGAACGAAGGAGAAATCTTTGGTAAAACAAGTGGTAGTAGAAACATCTTGTACCCCTCCTCTCAAAGTGGGTACCTCTAACTAAGCATCAACACCTCTCTCGAGGTTGCTGGTCTTTGGTTAGAGTGGAAAGGTCACTAAAGCAACTCCGATCCTGGGCACTCTCATACTCCTGTATCAGACCAAACACTAGAGCCACAACACCTCTCTCGAGGCGACTGCAATGGGAAAACACGATTCGGTAGATAGTCAAAACGCATCCAAGCATACAAGCTAGAGTTCAGATGTTAAACAAAACAATCATCCAACAAAAGGGACCAAACATAAAGTAGCAGATAATTAAAACTCTTCTCATTCCATTACAATAAAAGGGTCTGATTATATTGCATAAGTAAAGAAAGTAAATGACTAAAATAAGTAAATATAAATGTCGCCTTCTTGATTTAGAAGGGCGACATGCAGTGACAGATCCTCAATATCCCTCCATCCTGATACCAGGTGGGAGCCTTGCCCGATACACCTGTGTTGGACAGCACACCCTCTCGGGAGACACACTCATGATGGACGAACGTATCGTGCGGGGTGCTCACGCCCGATACGGTTGTGTCGGGCGGCACCCTCTCGGGCGACACGCCGTGACTGGTGATGCGTATCGGGCTTTGTATCATGTCGGGCCAGAGTTTTGCTGAGGGTATCGTGTACTCATATCGGGTGTTCTTGTTGGCCGATATCAGTCTGCAGCGATGCCTGGGACCGATCCTAAGTGAACCATTCCATCCCTCTCGGGTCGGGGAAATGATCACCTAGTATCGCTCGGTACACCCTGAGGCACGACACACTAGCTCCAGATGCTTTCCCAAGTTGGCTTTCGAGAGATTCCGCCCCGTCCCATCGGAGTCCTGTAGTTGCTATTTATAGGCAGCGGTTGGGGGAAGTTATGGTGCTCTGGACGCCACATGTTCTTCATCATATCTTATTATCGTGGATTTAGGGGTGCCCGATATGTGCGTCGCCCGCCACAAGGATGTCTGGCTGGGAGCGTGTCGGTCAACGTGACGAGTGGCGCCTGCCGGTGGGCGGCCTGTATGGCACGACACGCTTCAGCAGTCATGGCGAGTTCGGCTCCCTGTCGGGTAAGTGGCGTATCGCTCATCTACTTCCTCTTGCGCGACACCCCCGTATCACGCGACAGTGTATCGTGCTTCCCTGTCGGGCAGTGAGCGTATCGGTCGGCTGGTTGGTAGGAAGGCCGATGCAGGTGGAACACGTTTGTGGGCCGGGACAGGCTTTTTTGCTGATAAATGAGTTAAAAATCGAGGAAAACTCTGCAAAAGATGATAATATTGAGTTAAAAGCGTAGTGTGGCCTGTTTATGCAAAAATATGACAAAAAGGAGAGGAAATCAGTTTAAAAGGGAAGATTTGATAATGAAATAAGGGCCAAAAGCATCACAAAATTTCGTGTTATCACACATCAGCACAATATAATAAAATATTATGTTGAGTATGCCTACATGTCTTTTATATACCTCTTTCATACTATGACTTGGCAATAAGATAAAACTAATACTTGGCAATAATAAGCAAATATGACAAAAGCATACTTGAACAAAGATGCTTATTAATAAAAGAGAACTCATATTTTAAGCACATGTCCATCATATACTCATTCATCTTCAACCAAAGGGATAAATGATTTTAGGCCTTATGATATCCTACCAAAGAGTTAGATCATATATACAATGTGATCTCCTACAAAAGAGTTTCGTGCTATCATATGATGGATCATATATATTATGTTTGTGTGTGTTTAGAACTATATATATAGAAAATCAAATAAGGTAGCATACAAGAGAAACTATTTCATCCAATACCATATGCCAAGTATTTTGTACACATAATACAACCATACTGTATAATAGGCCAAGTACTAGGTAAAGCTTACTTTATACTAAGATAATCGAATGATCACATTTCTGACATTAGCTATATCCTTGATCAACCCTAATTAAGACAATATCACATATCATGATCAAGTTCTCATTAACTTATATCTCATCTTATCCCTAATCAATTTTATGTTAGGTTTTGACTTAGTCATTTGGATATTTCCATTATTACTTACCTTGTCTTCTTAGAACTAGATTATTGATCATATTTTCTATGTGTTCTAGATTATGGTTCATTAACTGATAATCATGTTTAGCATTATTATGTGAACATATTAACTTTAGGCTCCAATTATGGTTACAAACCATGTATTCAGAACCATGATCATATAATGTGAATTACATTCATTATCTCGATCTCAAAATTATAAACTAGGCTATAGGTACTAATATGATCTTATACTGAATATTCCATCATTAATTAACATCACGTGTAATTTCTACATTTTTAGGGTTATTAACTCAAATTAGCTATATTAATAAAATTATTTAATTTTGTGCATTAAACTCATAATCTCAGACTTCATCAGAGTCTTAAACATGATTACATAGTTTCTTATGTAGGTTCATAATATCTAGCCATCAATATCATGTTATTATGCATAAAATTAGTATTATACATATGGCATGATATCATCTAATGTTATGCATCAAAGTACTAATATTATTCTTTCATGACGTTCTCCGTAATTTCCTAATAATTTTGGTATCTTGTTTGGAATTTTCTGATAAATGTGCTATATTATAAAATGTATACAAAATTAGAGATATTCTGGGATTTTGTTTTACATTCAGGCCAATTAGGCTCCGTCACATGTCTTCTAAGGAGGCACTGCTCCTAGCTTCATGGGTTCCACTAAGGAGATTGGTTTTCTTGTTGGTTAAGTGGCTGGACCAGATAGTCCTTTCCCTCCTCACCAAATCTAAGTTATGTTGTTCTTCTATAGGTGTAGGGAGCACTGTCGCAAGACAAATATACAACGAGCAATCAGACGTTGAAAGATCCTCCATCTTCGATGTTGTTTCTACCACAAGCTTTGACACAACGTTGGGGACACAATCATCTTTTTAAGTCAACCTCAATACCTCCAAGTCTCCATATCCACAAGAACACCAGAAATGGACACTACTAGTATGCTCCCACAGGAACACAACCCTTCTCTAGCCTTTGATAATGCCCACTTCTCCTTCTTTTGGTTGGAGATACCCCTTGACTATCTCCGACACTGCTCACTAGTACATTTTCGGTCTCTAACGTCGCTTCCGGTAGCATCACTTATATTAGAAAAACCGACCGAATAAGCTAAAACCGAAGCAACAAGTCATTAGAAAAAATCCGGGTACCACTTTTAGCTATTGGGTTGGTTTTTTAAGGATAATCGACGCTAGAAAAAGACCTGTGAAATCATCAAATTCGCAGCACGCATAAACATAGCATCGGTTTTATAAGAAAACCGACCCAACATGCTTCCCACGGAGAAAAGGAATTAATTTTTGCCTTTCACGCGTCGATCTATACCTTCTTGGGTCGGTTATTCTCTTTAGCCATCCCTAAAAGCTTCCGCGAGCACTCTCTCGGGTCGGTTTTCCTATTTAGCCGTCCCTAAAGGTCTCTGCACAAAGACCCTTTCGGGTCAGTTTTCTAAAATAGCCATCCCTAGAAGTCTCCGTGCAAAGACCCTTTCAGGTCGGTTTTCTAAAATAGCCGTCCCTAGAAGTCTCCGCGCAAAGACCCTCTCGGGTTGGTTGTTTGATTTAACCGTCTGCATAGACGCCGGCAATGGGGACCTCTTGGGTCGATTTCCTTGCTTAACCGACCCGAGAAGTATTAGAAACCCTTTTCCTCTCACTCGCACTCTCACTCACGCACACTCCCCACTCTCGCACTCTCTCTCCTAGCCTCACTGTCGTCTCGTTCTTACTGTCGCCCTCACTCTCGCCGACGCCAAGGTCATGCGCCGCCAAAGATTCGCCGCCACCAGCTTGCCAGTCGTCGCTCGCCGCTCACTAGCTTGTCGTTCGGGTACGTCGCCGTCGTTGTTTCTCACTAGCTCGCCGTCAAAAGTGCCACCAAGGTCTCGCCGCCGATGTCATAGCTCACCAACTCGCCGCTATTGCCGAAGCTCACCAGCTCACTGCCAAGGTCTCGCCGCCATTGCCGTAGACCAGCTCGCCGCCAAGGTCGCTGCTATTGCTTCTCCAAAAGGTGCCCGCCGCCGACACACCTTCTTCTCTCGCGCGGCCTGGCCATGTTGATAACGGAAAATGAAAAGCTTTTCCTCCACGCTCGCGCCTGACAGGTAAGATTTTCCATTTCCCATTTCAAGCTTTATGTTGTCCTTTACACGGCTATGTTTGTGCTCTTCCTTATGTTGGGGTGTAGCACGGCAGTGTTGGTGTCTTTAACACGGTCGTGTTGGTGTCTTTTGCATGGCTAAGTTGAAATGCCAGTGTTGTAACAAGGTCGTGCTAGGTACACTGGTCGTGTTGGCTGTCTTTTGCATTTGAGTTGTACCACGGATGTGCTAGGTACACTGGTCGTGTTGGGTGTCTTTTACATTTGAGTCTTGATTTACTTGATTTACTGTTATCTATTATGAAAGATCCTGCATGATGTTTAATTTACGCCTTTCTATTTATTTCTGTTAAGAGCACCTAATTGATTATTCAATTTAGTACTTATAAATGAATGTTTATATAGTAAACCAACCAATAATAAAAATATGTATTCTTTTATATCTACATTTTATTATCAATCACATATGTAATTAATCATTGTATACAATCTAAAAATACAAGGGTAGACATTGTTTAGTTTTAGATTGACACTTTAGGGTTTATAGATGAGACCACCTATGCATAAATATGACAAATACATTTATATATAAACTTAGAAACCCGTTCAAAATTTATTCATTAGGAGTAAATTTTGGATAGTCCCCGATATGGGACTGTTTTTGGATATTTAATCTCACTTAGGATGTAGTTGTATAATGTATGTTTAGTTTTGAAGAAAATTTTTAGTAGTATTTCCTCATTTGTTCTCTGGGTACATATGTGAGTGGTTATTTGCCATTTACATTGATGTACTTGGAGAACTAAGGGGAAATGCTACTGAAATTTTATTGAAAACTAAACATACATTATACAATTACTAGTGAGGTTAAATATTCAAAAATGGGATAGGTGGTACACTTTAGTATAAAAGTAATGAATTTCCTATCAAAAAAACCTTACAACTTATAGTATCAATATTAAATGCTCAGTTTGATAATTAATTTTAATGTGATCTAGAAAATGGATCGAAGTTGGATGTCTATCAAGAACCATTGTAGTCTAGAGTTTACCAAAGATGTTGATGAATTTATCAGATTTGCTGAGGAATATAGGAAACTACCTATAGATAGGTTCTATTGTCCATGTAGAAATTGTGGTAACAATTTGAAAGTTGATACTGTTGAGGAAATTAAGAATCATGTCATATGCAATGGGATCATACAAGGTTATAATGAATGGTATTGGCATGGAGAGAAACTTAATTATGGATCAGAAAATGTCGATACTAATAGTGGTGACATAGAAGATATAGATAATGATGTTAATGTCAATGATGAACCGATTCAAGATGACCCGATTCAGGATGATATGGTTGATGAGATGCTACGTAGCTGTCAGGACAATGTCATTGATCCACCTTCTTTATTTGCAAACATTGTCCATGATGCTGAAAAACCATTATATAAGGGTTGTACTAAGTTCACGAGGTTGAGTGCTGTGATACGATTATATACTCTTAAAGCTCAAAACCAGTGGAGCGATAAGAGTTTCACTTCATTGTTGTCTTTATTAAAGGAAATTCTTCCTGAAGGCAATGAGCTTCCAATTTCTACATATCAAGCAAAGAAAATAATGTGCCCAATGGGAATGGAAGCTAAGAAGATTCATGCATGTCCAAATCATCGGTGGTACATTGCATTGTCAATCAGTTTTTGATGACATTTGTTGTGTGCCCATCCATCTTGTGTATGACGGAATGGGGGACAAACCACTACCCATACCTTCTTCTGAATATGGTATAGTTGATGAAGCAGAGGGTGCTATGGTGAGATGGCCTAGACACTTGGTTATCATTGACAAGGTATATCTACATGTTTTTTATATTTGACTAGCTACATATATGAACTCATTTAATATAAGTATGTATTTAATTAACAGGTTTGTAAACCAAAAAGTAAAAATCCTAGTAGTCGTCCTCCTATGCCCAATCCTTCTTTCATTCCAGAAGCCACATTCGATGAATTGGGAAATAAAAGTAAATGTTTGGCTAGATACTTAGCCAACCAAAGCCCAGGATCACATATGGTGGTCAATTTAATAGAAGATGTAGTTGGGAGGGACTTTGAGAATTTTAATTTTCTTGATGATATTATAGAGTTGTTCCAGTATGATTGGCTAAATACTTCAATATTAGAAGTATGGATAAGGTAAGAATTAATCAATATAGATTACTTGAATATATACATTTTTATCTTATTTGTAACATATCAAATTTTTACAAATGTTTTACAGCCATTTATATACTGAGATGACAAACTTTGATATAAAGAATGTTGGATTCTTAGTTCCTTCAGTCACTAGTCAAGTGCAGACACAAATGGATGATGTGAATGAGTACTTCAGTACTACATTCAAATATTTTGGTAGTGCGGGAAAGGATATTATTCTAATTCCTTTTAACGTCTAGTAAGTATTATTAATTCAATAGAATTCTAATATTGACTAAATTATAATTATAATTTTTGTTTTCAATATAAATTTACTCAAATCTAGACATTGGGAACTAGTGGTGGTTGTCCCAAAATTGATGACATTCTATTATCTTGACCCAATGGGAAAAACAACAAGGGGTCACAAACTGAGATTGCCAACTAGGGAGTAAGCATAAATTTAGTTTCTATAACATCTCTTGTTATGCTTCAACATGATATTTATACTTAGAATTTCTATTTTGACAACTATCGTAATCAAATTGATTGATAGGGGTATAAAGGCTTATCGTGAAGGTGGAGGAATAATACCCACAAAATTAAAGACACTGACTTTGAAAAATGTCAAGGTAACTACTTTGACTACTTAGTCGTATATGTACAACTCTTATAGTAATGTATTAATGTCAAATTTTATATGTTAACTCTCTTATAATCTTATTTCTTTATTTGTACAACTCTGTTTGTAGCAGTTTACTAATATTAAGTATAATTCTTTATTTGTAGTGTCATATACAAAATAATGAGTGGGCTTGTGGCTACTACGTAATGAAGTATATGCAAACTATTTTGAAAGAAGCATCACTAGACATTCAGAGTATAGATAAGGTAATTAATAAAAAAATAACATCATAAATTTACAAGTGAGATTTGCATCATTTTATAAAATATATATGAGCATGTGCTTTTTTTGCAGATCTTTACAACTCATCCTTACACACTTGATGGGTTAAATGAATTCCGAGAAGAATGGTCAGATGCTTTTCTTAATGAAGTCACTGTATCATTGGATTGAATTCATAACTTCATTTGTGTATAGTAGATTTAAAACTCTATCAAAATTTACTTTTTGTATATGACATTAAATTTAATATCACTTTTAAACTTGCAATCTATCATTGTTGTTAGTATGTGCTATGTGTATGAATGTTAGTATGTGCTATATGTCTCATTCAAAATCTATCTTAGACTTGCAAGAATGTTAGTAAGTGTTGTGTATGAAGATGTCTCAACTCAATATATGTGAATAATTGTTGTTATGAATGCAAATGGCTTTTGGAAATGGCTTTGGAATGCATTTTTGGCTTTCATGATTGCATTTGCAAGTCTATTTCTATTGCAGGTTTTGAATTGCGTAAAGCAATTCTGTTTTGTAGGTTGTTGTACTGAAGATTTCTGGTTCTGCATAATTTTTCTTAAAAAAAAATGTAACTTCTCGGGCCGGTTATTTAAAAAAACCGTCCCTATAGACTTCTTGGGTCGGCTATAAACAAAAACTGACCCAGTAGGTTCTATCCCAGAATTCTACAACTATTTGAAGACTTCTAGGGTTGCTTATAGAGAAAAACCGACCCAATAGGCACTTCTTGGGTCGGTTATACACAAAACCGACCCAGTAGGTTCATCCCAAAATTCTACAGCTATTTGAAGACTTCTAGGGTTTCATATGGATAAAAACCGACCCAATAGACACTTCTTGGGTCGGTTAAACACAAAAACCGACCCAGTAGGTTCATCTACAGCTATTTGAAGACTTCTAGGGTCGCTTATGGAGAAAAACCGACCCAATAGATACTTGTTGGGTAGGTTATACACAAAAACCGACCCAGTAGGTTCATCCCAAAATTTTACAGCTATTTGAAGACTTCTAGGGTTGGTTTTTGTACCTCTTTTGGGTCGGTTTTTTACCTCTCTGGGGTCAGTTGTTTTACCTCTCTTGGGTCAATTTTTGTTCCCTCTAGGGTCAGTTTTTGTACCTCTCTAGGGTCGGTTTTTCTACCTCTATAGCGTCGCAAGTACTGTAGAGACGCCCACCTAGGCGTCGCTTAAAAAGTGACGCTGCAGGCTTCAAAAAACCGACCCAAGAGACCAATATTGTACTAGTGGCTCCTTGCCACCACAGTGGATCTGGAGATCGTTGTTGGCTGTTTCTATGGTGTAACAGAAGGGGTGAAAGTCTCCTCTACCCCACTCAAAACTAAGAATTACTGGAGCTTCTAATCATATCTCTGAACTCATTCCCCTTCTTGATTTCCTCTGAGAGAACCTTCTTCATCAAACTAACTTCTTTTCCAGTCATGGTCGTGGGAACCACATAATAAGGTGCTTGCATAGCTCATGTCACCCATGTTGATGGTTTGTCTCTATGCTAGAGCTACTCTTCACCCTTCCTTCTAATATTCCTATCTTGTTGCCCCCATCTGTGAAGTTTGATGGAGAAGTAATGTAGATGGGGATGTGAGACTCCCTCTTCTATTCTCCATATGACTTGAATGAGGGGTCTACAAAATATTCTCATTAGGGAGAGACTAATCACCAGGCTAGATGCCACCGTCTTCCCATGTTCTCGATGTGGTGGAAGTTGATCGCAGCCTCATCCTCCTCCCCACATTCTAAGTTATTACCCGAAGGTAGGAGACAAACTACATGTCATATGACCATGAATCCCAAAATCTGAGTGCATTCCTCACAAGGCCCATCTACGACTCAGTCAAGTTAATGGTTCTGGCCGCTAGATTAGTTTCAAATGGCCAAGATCCAACTCCACATCCCACCCACAACTAAGAGGCGCGTGACACTATATCAGATCAACAAGTTTGGATAAACATTGACCCAGCTTGCATAATGCATCAATTATTTAACTGATTTCAAACCTAAATATCTCTCTCTAGGAAAATCAAATTTTATGAAAATTTAGACATAGCTTTATTATCATCTAAACTACATGCCATCCAATTTTAGTGCCAAGTTATCAGTATTTGATCGATCAATTACTTAGTCCAAAAAGGCACATACTTAGGGGAATTAACCATACCACTAACATCAATAACTATCAAAACTTCCCAAACTTATTGGAGTGCACTTATATGATCAAAACCCTCTTCAAGGATTATTACTTTGTAATTAGTATTTAAGAATTATAAAAGTTCAATCTATCACAACCTATAATGTTAAAAGAAATTTCATCCTCACAATTGAGCCAAAAAATTCAGTCCATCACATTTCATCTTTGTTAAGATAGACAAACATGAGTAACCCTAGAGCATGAGGATCGGAAACAACTGACACAAAAACTTTCTTAATAGACAACAAAATTAATTAATGTTTATTTGACAATAATTTTTTTCTTTAATTAGAGTTGGGAGAAAGATGGCGGCTAGGGCTTCCTCTGCTAGCGCAGGGGGAGACCCCGACGATGAAGGCGACGGAGGTGCAGGTCTCTCTGCGACCTCCATCCCGCAAGGCAACTCTGGATTGCGTTTCACCTATGCTAGCCGTAGTGGAGATGAACAATCCTCACCGTCCGTCCCAGCCTGCATGGATG
Organism: Alisma plantago-aquatica; assembly: GCA_963693085.1. NCBI lineage: Eukaryota > Viridiplantae > Streptophyta > Magnoliopsida > Alismatales > Alismataceae > Alisma > Alisma plantago-aquatica. Next base: position 973,403,938 of record OY856411.1, on the reverse strand, counting down.
TTGATACAGGGATCGCCGACAACGCCTTCCCACCGCTCCACCCTTCTGGCCAAGAACGTCCTGGTTCCTCGACCACCGCTGGGATGTCCTATCGTGATTCATTGGGAAAAGGTCCTTCTGATAATCCACACAATTTCATCAAGATTGATGTCGAGACTAATGGGGCGAATATACAACTGACGGACATTGAGACTTCTACCGAGCAAGGCTTCCCTGCATTCTGTTTCCGGAACGAAGCCATGGAGGATCTCCTCCATCCGTGGAAATACACGGTTATCGTGAAGCTGATCTCCAGAAACATAGGATATCTAACGCTTTGGGAAAGAATTTCTAAGCTATGGAAGCCGCTCGGGGGCTTCAATCTGATCGACGTGGCAAACGACTTTTTTCTCGTCCAACTTCAATTAGAGTAGGACTACATAACAGCTCTCGCCGGGGGACCCTGGCCTATCTTCGGATCATACCTCACCGTCCAACGCTGGTCCCCATGTTTCTTGCCGGACAAGGCCATGCCACCAAGGCTTGTAGCATGGATCAGAATCCCTAATCTACCCATCCATCTCTATCAAGAAACCAAACTTCGACAAATTGGCAACACCTTAGGGTCGACAGTTAAAGTTGATTTGAACACAACTCAACAGCGACGAGGCCGTTTTGCATGGCTTGCGGTGGAACTTGATATGCACTCCCCCTGACTCCACCCATATGGATCGACGAAATCAAGTACAATGTGGAATATGAGAATATTCCTTTCATCTGCCTCCATTACGGATGCGCCGGACACCTTGAGAAAGAATGCCCGAAAAGAATCGAGGAGGAAAATGCTTTGTGCCGTGCTAGCGTGGAAGCCGGCCAAATTGTACCGCCCTACCTAACACGTCGGGAGGGGTTCTCTGAAGCTATCCATGCACAACCCAACCCCCCGTAGGCAAAAGAAACCTCCTCCGGGCGACGCTGCACGGAAACCTACCCAAGACAGCAATCGGTTCCGGGGGCTACAAGGCGATGATGAAGATGATGACATTACTAAAGTTCTTGATGTCGACAAGGTCACTGAACGTGTTTTTGGTATTGATTGGAGAATGCGGAAGAAATAACATAAACAGACCAAAGCTGTCAACTCCCTGGAGATGGACTCACATGCAAATGATAGCCCCCCCCGGTTAACCCCCAGTCGACCAACCGGAAGGACGTGGATCATACAGTTGCGAAACCTACTGGAGACGAGGTTCTTCAAGGAAGGGGCATCCAAGAGCACCCTTTCGTCACAACCACCTTCAATGTCGGGACTGGTAGCAACCCCCCAACAAACTATACCAAATATCGAAGCCCTGCCAAGGGCTCCCCGGGCATTCACTTGAAGAATCGGAAGGTCATGCATGCTGGCGATCTGGGAAGAGCGTCGACTCGAAAATGAGGGAAAACCTCTCTGCTACCAGATCTAGAGAAGGAAGCACAGGCTATGGGTAGCTCCACCTTAATTGAAGGTGATAAAAGAACCTCATAAGTTGGAACACGCAGGGTATCTGCGAAGACGATACCCAAAACTCTATCAAAGAAATTGTTCAGAAGTACAAGGTCTCAATCCTTGGTCTGTATGAGACCCGATGTAGCGGCGCCAAGGCTACCTCGATCATCAAGAAACTGGGATTTCCCCACTCCCATCGTGTTGAAGTAGTTGGGTTCGCGGGCGATATTTGGGTCCTCTGGAAGGCCAGCGTTGACGTGGAAATCCTTGCGTTCGACAAGGAATTCATCCATTGTAGAATTGAGCATCGACTCCTTTGCACGTTTGTATATGCGGGCACCACGAAGGGTAGTAGGCGCTTCTTGTGGCATCATCTCTCAGGTATGTCTTCCAATATATCTGAACCATGGGTGGTGATCGGAGATTTCAACACCCTCATGTATCAATCTGAGAATTTCGACAGCTCGCTCTTTGACAAATCTAGTAGTAGGGAGTTCATCGACATGATGACCCATTGCAAGCTCTCCGACCTTGGCTTTGCTGGCGCGCGCACCACCTTCCGCAGGGGACTGCTCCACGAAAGGTTGGATCGGGCGTTGGGCAATGAGCTATGGCTTGAAGATCCTCAATGTTGCCCGATTCAAGTGCTTGAACGCAATAATTCTGACCACGCCCCTCTCCTTCTTTCCTGTACCTCCCACAAACAGTGCAACCCGATTCACTTAAAAACCCGAGCAAGATGGGAGGAGATGGAAGGGTTTAAGAAATTCCTCTCAGCGCAGTGGAACTCTCAAGTCCCACTTCATGAAGCTTGTACAACGTTTCTTGCCAAGGCTACAGCCTGGGACCAGCAAGAAACCCAAAAGTGCCATTGCTGGAAGGAACATCTTGGCAATAAGATCAGGTGGAACCAGCTCCAAATGGACTTGGGTCACAATCTCCCTCTAGCTACTGAGACGGTCTCCCTCTAAGTCGAGCTTGATCATATTCTAAGGCAGGAAGAAATTGAATGGAAGCAGAAAGCACACTGTAACTGGATCAAGCTAGGCGATCTCAACACCCGATACTTCCAATCCCTTGTCAAATCTAAATGACACCGAAGCAAGATTGTCAAGCTGAAAGACTCTTCTGGCTGTTGGGTTGAGAACGAAGCCCATCTAAAGCATATGGTTCTGTCCTTCTTATCGAACGTGTATCACGAATCTGATCCCCTGGCTCACCAAAATGCTAGTGCGCGCTTCACTGGCTCATTCCCTTTGCTTGTCGCACCCTTTGCTGTGCAGATCGGCCGAGCACCCTCTACTGAGGAGATCTGGTCAAACCTCCAGGCCATGGCGCCGCTCAAGGCCCCTGGCCCTGATTGCATCGATGTGTCATTCATCCAGGGAAACTGGCCCCTTCTAAAGAACCAAATGTGTAATTTTATCACTGACGCTTTTGCAGGCCTTCCTCTTGTGCAGGGCTCAACAGACTCTACACTCATTCTCATCCCTAAGGTGGTGGCTCCAGAATTGTGCTCTCAACTTAGGCCAATTTATCTTAACAACGTCTGCACCAAATTAATTTCGAAGATCATTGATTCTAGAATCAAGCCGTATATGAAGGATTGGGTTTCCCCTTTCCAATCAAGTTTTGTTCCTGGACATCGAATTGGTGATAATATAGTTCTTGTTCAGGAACTAGTGCATTCCATGGAGTCAAGGCAGGCTAGAACACACATGATGGCGATCAAGCTCGACCTCATGAAAGATTTTGACAAGCTAAGCTGGTCCTTCATCGAAGACACCCTCCACCGAACTGCGATTCCTGCAAATATTGTCAGTATTATAATGAGACTTATCAAATCGGGCACTACCACTGTTCTTTGGAATGGCGAGTCGGCTGGCTCCTTCAAGCCTTCCTGTGGTGTTAAGCAAGGTGATCCACTATCGCCATACATCTTTGTGCTTTGACTTGAAAGGTTTAGCCAACTTATTACGGAGGAAATCAATAGAGGCTCATGGAAGCCTATACAGTTAACCAGGCAGAAGATATCTATCTCTCATGTGAGTTTCGCAGACGACATTGTCCTCTTTGGGGAGGCTTCGGTGAAGCAGGCCATGACCATCAACCTTTGCCTCAAGCAATTCAGTATTGCCTCCGGTCAATTTCTATCTCATGAGAAATCGTCGGTTTTCTTCTCACATAACACCCCACGTAATCTCCACTCTCAGATCTGCCGCCGCTTGAAAATCAAGGCCACTGATAACCTGGGTCTCCATCTGGGAGTTCCCATCCTGCACAAGAGAAAGAGCAAATCTCATTACCAGTATCTTTGCGATAAACTCCATCAACAAATCTCAGCTTGGGAAAATAGGTTCCTCTCATTAGCAGGAAGAACCACACTTACAAAGTCGGTCCTTCTGTCTCAATCATGTTATACAATGCAGATGGTTCAACTTCCTTGCTCCATCACTGACTGAATCGATCAGCTGACGCGAAACTTCTTATGGACGGGCTCCTCCATGTCAACATGCTCACATCTGTTTGGTTGGAAGCACGTCACAAAGCCCCTATCCCTGAGAGGTCTGGGGATCAAGAAAGCTAAAAATTTCAATCTCTCCCTCGTCATGAAAATAGCTTGGGATTTTGTGAAACATAGACAGGTCCCTTGGGTACAACTGATGGAGGCGAAATACCGAAAGTCTCAACGGCAGACTATTTCTGGCTCCCATATCTGGAGATGTATTAGTGCTGCTTTTCCTTTCATTCAATCTAATTCTCATATGGCTCTATCCTCTGGGCTTCAAACCTCTATATGGTCCGACACTTGGGTTGGAGAGGGTTCGATTGCATCCCTAAAGCCGGGTATGCACGTTCCTGATGAGATACGCGATCTGCTGGTGGCCAACCTGGTGATGGACAACGGCTCCTAGGATGAGGACTTCTTGAATGCTTGGTTCACTTCTGAATCTGTTCAAGATATCATCAGTATGCCTACACCTCGACCTGACTATGGGGACGACGGGAGGGTCTGGCTGCACTCCACGAGTGGCGATTACACTTCCAGTTCTGCCTACGACTGCATCTCGAGTCACCCTAGCAGTGATCACTCCAAAGTATTTACAAAGTTATGGAGCATGAAAATCCAGCAACGCATGAAACTCAACCTTTGGCTGGTCTTCCCTGACCGGATCCTCACCAACTCTATGCGCTTCAAACGCAAGCTCACTGATGACCCACGATGTTCCCACTACCACATGGCCGAGGAGACAGTTCTGCTTGCCTTGCGGGATTGTCCAGAGGCAAAGCAAGCTTGGTTACGCATCATCCCCACCACAACTTCCACTTTCTTTCTTCACGGCTGCATCAAGGACTGGCTAGACTATAACCTTCTCAACATGCATCAAATTGAGGACCGGGCGCTGTTGTTTACGATCACCTGCTGGTGGATGTGGAAGAATCACAATCTCTCAATCTTCGAAGGTTGCAGTTATACACCTACGGTGCTAACATCCAATGCCCAGACAAGCATGGCCTCCTCTAACATCGCGTTCAGCAAGCCGACCATTATAAATCACAGGAGTCCTTGCACTCCCTCTCCGAAACTTCCCTCTCAAATCCCACCTGCTATCCTGCACGTCGACACGACTGTAAATGCTCCCATGAATCTTAAAGCTACGGGTATAGTTTTTTGGGACAATACCGGTCGGTGGATCGAGGGTCGCACCTACAAGCACTCTGGAAAGGACCCTATGGATGGGGAATTGAGGGCCATTCTTGATGGCCTGTGAACTACTGCCGCACGCAACCTGCCTACATTCTTGCTATTTAGTGACTCCAGTAATGCGGTGGATTGGATCAACAGAAAGAGCCCAACTCTTGCCAAATATCGACTTCTAGTGTTGTCCATCCAACGTTTGCTCTGTCAGGACTCATCGGAAATTAGCTATCTGCACCGTGATCAGAACAAGCTTGCAGATTTGCTGCCGAAGAGACACCTTAAACAGCTGGAACAAGAAGATCACTGGAACAACTGCCCAGAATTTATAGAACACTTGTACCTCCAGGATTTAGAGTCCTGCCCTTTTCCTTTTAATCGTGCTCATCCCATGTAATTCCCTTTCAGTTTTTTCTCCAAAAAAAAAATAATAATTTTTCTCTTTATGTTGAACTTCGTTAAAGAGATTTATTGATTCTCGTGTGGTGATATTATGTTAATGGTGGGAATATGAATGGAAACATAAATACTTAATAGGTGTGGTTTATTCTTATTTGTAATTATGGTTAATGAAATCCATCTCAATGTATATCAATTTTTTTAGTAAATACTAACATTTGATCAGGTTTAATATGATACACTATTTCTAATCTATCTAATAATTCATGATAAGGGTAAAAAAGAAAAAAGTATGTCACGAGTGAGTGGTCTTGTAACATACCAAACTTGGACATATTCTCTTTTTGAACCTTTTCCAAGCTTTTCCTTTCCTTTCTATCATTTTGGCCATGGTGTTTAAATTGTGAAATTTATAGTTGTTTGGTGAACAATTATTCTATAATTATACCAATGGAAGGGTCTATACAAAAATAACTCAGTGAAATCTTAGTTAAGGATCTAAAATGCAAAATCACCACTTTAGTGGAACAATGGTAAATAAATTTATGCTAGAAGTGCAAGGCCCCAAACCTTCCTTAACGTATTAAACAAGCTTAATTACCATAATTAAGTACTCTAAACCTTAATATAACTTTGTGATGTGTTTTGAATCATACAATGAGCCCAAGTTTCAAATTTGGTTCAATTTGCATGTTGTTTGTGCAAGCTATGCAATTTTTGGTACATTCTGGACTTTTATGCAATTTACCCAATTGGGAGGTTTTCTTTGCAAATTATCTTATGAATTATAATCCTTAGGTATTCCCTTACCCTTATCTATATTTTTAACCATGGGGAACCTTATTTCACCTTGGTTTGAAGGTTTTTCTCTCCAAGGGCATTTTAGGGATTACCCTCTTTATAAATGAGCTTATCTTTAAAAGCTATCAACCAATGGGGTTATTTCTTTGATTGGACGATGGTGGGGATGGCCTAGAAGTATCCATCCGATATTAGAACCAACATTTGACATTCAATAAGCCCCTATGAGCTTTCCTCTTGCATGGCCATGAATCCCTAGGCTAAGGACACATGAAAAGTCCCATAGACACCTCATGCTTGACGCCTTCTTTATAAAGCCATATCTACCCCTTCCCACCTCCCAATTAGAAAAATCTTTATTTCCTTCTCTTTCCTACATATTAGAGCATCATTACTACTCTATTTTGCCATGAAAGTGCTGTCCCAAGGTAAAATAGGGCTCCTACCTTGGTGAAGAAAACTCCTAGGGTTCTGAATTTGCTCTATTTAGGGTTTCCAAAGCTCCTTCGTGGTGATTTTGACCAAAACTAGTAAGTTTACTCCTTTTCTTCCCTATTTTCATTTTGTTCGTCTTCCTTCCACCTTATTATAGGTTATAACCATGGCCTTCCATGGTGAAACCCCACCTAGAACCCTTAAACACGTCATCTCCATGTTGCTTTGCTAGGGTTTTTCACCTCTAAGTGGAGAAGGTACTTCTTGCTCGAGATAGGAGCTTTTTTGGAGAAACCAGCCTCTCTAGCTCATGAATCTTGCTTCTTGAACCTATACACCTTCCTAGAGGCAAGTTTTATAACCCCCATCCCATATATTGGTTACTACATGCTTAAAACTCGTGCTTCTATGTCTAAAATTGGTGATCTCTATCTCTATTTACCATGTTCTTCTAGGGTTTTGGTTTCATGTTGTTTTACCTTCTCTAGAAGATCTAGTTTGGTTAACTATGCATTTTAAGCTCTGATCTTGGATCAAATGATGTTTTCTCCCTCTCCCTCTCTCTCATTGCTTATCTCGATCGGTTTGATGATGTGGCAATTTCCTATTGGTCAATTTTGAGATATTCATAACTATTTATTCACTTGTCCAAAAATAAAAATAAAATATGTTATGAATTAGGTAGAACATGCTCTTTCTAATAAAAATAGTTCTAAGGTTTGGTTTTGAGTTTTGTCGAAAAGAGTTTTTAGAAAATGAATGAAAACCTAAAAACCACCAAAAATATGCTTTAACCTTTATAGCTCCAAAATATGCAAAACTATATGTTTTTCTTAAGCTCTAAAAAAATATGTTTTTGTTAATCAGAATAACCTAAATAGATCAGTGATGATGTTTTTAAGGTCTGAATAAGAGTTTTGTGCAAAAAATCCAAAAGTTAGGGTTTCGTTACTTTAATACATATGTACAACCCTAATACATGGTTATGTATTGAAAATAGGAGAAGTGGGCCCTGAACTCAACTAAAGTATTGGAAAGTGGTTAATAGGGATCTAAAGAGGAGGTATGTGCATTCTAACACCCTAAGTTGGGATATTTGCAAACCAAGCCCTATATTTCCCTAATGAGTCTTTAATGAACCCTATTCCTTCTATTCATGATTCTTTTGTTAAATTGCCTCAAAATTGGTAATGATGTTCTTTTTCTTGGGTCTTGTACCCTACTTCCATGTTCTAATTTATATGATTCTTTTACTTGACATGATTTCTTTTCTATCATGTTGATTTTATGGACTATTTAGCTATAGTAGTGGTACTAATGTACAACCACCCATAAATAGGGCATGTAGTGATTTGCCCTGGGGAATGTCTTGTTCTCCTCTATAAAAATATGTGTAGGTGTCTGGGAATGTATTATTTCTCCCCTCACCTATAGGTTGAGGTCCGATAGGTGCCTCAACCCTACTTAGTTAATGTAGTCAATATTAATCATGCATGCGAAACTTTGTATTGTTTTTCTTATTATGTCAAGCATCTATTTGATTATGCCTCATACTCTTGATCTCTTCACCTTATGATGAAATATTAGCCTTTACTTTCATATTATTTCCTTATCTTTTGTTCACATTCATTATTTTACCCATACCTTGTTTTCTCTCTCTTGTTAGGTGATTTCCCAAGCACCCAGGTTTAGATCAAGGTGTTGAACATGATAGCTCTTGGAGATGTTGCTTGGAGACAAATTTGAAGTAGTTTGAACTTCCCTCTACTTAGATCATTATGTTGTATCAAACATGTAAACCCTTATGGGATATCATGATGTACTTTTGTAATCTTTTTTGAAAATTAAATATAGTCATTTATTTAATTCCACTGCTACACTTTGGTTGTTTTGAATATCATTTATTGAAATCTAAAAATATTACACATATTCCAACTTACCTTTGAGTGTGTTTGGAATGAACATCTTATTCTTCAAATTTTAATTAGGGAGTGGATCCCCTCTCGTGTCCCACCCTTACAACAAGGTATTAGAACCCATGGTATTCAAAATTTGACTATTTAACTTTGTCTCCCTAATTAGATCCCTTGCCTCATATAGTTCCTCTTTAAGTGACATTTTTTCCCTAGAATTGATCTATGCTACACTTGAGATGATCAAAGATTGAATTAGGGTCATAAGAGTTTCAAACTAGAAACATGTTTAGTTAACCATAATGTGATGAGTTTATTAGGTAGCTTATAGGGCATAAGTTGAAAGAAAATGTGTCTAGAAAGGATCAGGGTTCGGGGGCTGGCAAGATTTTCCTCCACACCACTTGTGGGCTCTGATCTCCAACCCACGATATAAACACGATTTAAACTTAGCGGAAGCGAATCGATTAACAGCGGAAGACAAAAATCACGGGAAATTAAAACTTTTCGAGACAAGAGCTTGAATCCATAAAGCTTCATTCATAAAAGGAGATAAACTGTTTACATCTCATGATAATTACTTCTTGAGTAATTATATACAACAAGATACAAAATCTCAAGAACTCATAACCAAAAGACTCCAAGACCTGAGAGTACAGAGGACACATAGGACTGACTCTAACTACACCATATGGCAGGCTAAATCTCCACCTGAGATTTACTGCTGCTCCTGGTGCTGCTACTGCTAGGACTGATCACCTGTATACCTGTTCCTCCATCCTCGACGTCCACCTAAAAAGTTGAAGTCTACGGGGTGAGACAATTGTACATAATTGGCCCAGCGAGAGTTATAACTCTCCGCCAGAAGCTTTATTATAACATCAAAGAATAACTTAAGCAGTAAAAGCTTACAAAGTATTCAATAGCAGATACAGTTGTATACAAGAGCTCAACATTTATCAAGCATGAAGAACATATGCACTATACAGTGTAACATCAATCAATTAGCTCATAGTTACCTTTAACAGGTATACTACGTTATAGATTATGTTTTTCAAACATTCTTATTATTATGCCCTGTGGAGATGAGGTTTACCACTCATACCCCAACCAATCACTGTTAAGTGCCTTAGTATCATACTAGGTCATCGAAAGAGCCGGATTCTCATGACCTTCACCTTCCTCAGTCAGTAAGAGGATCACTTGTAGGACATCTTGTGTCTCTACTATTATAGCTCACCAGGGTAATCTGGTCCTTCACTATTTTAGAGTTACAGTGGCGTTCTGTACTCTCTTCGTCATTAGGAGATTTCATGTTTATCTTCACTGATACGGATATCTATGTTTTCCTCGTCATCAGGAGGTTTCATGTTTACCATCCACTGATACAATATGAGTTTTTTAGTGAAGGATTGATGGATTATACATCTACATCAAATTCCTACACTAGGATGTAAGGTTCTACACATCCATATACCCCACATACTCAATAGTATGTGATCCAGGAGTTCCCATAGGAAAACCTATTTCACCATCATTTGATCTCTGACAATGATGGATCTATGATATGGGCTCTACATTTCACTTGATTAGTTAGGTACATTCAGTATTCTTTTACATCATACATTGTTCTTCAAACAATAATAGTAGCATAACAACTATGAAAGTAGAATACTAAATGTAACAAACCTAACTCACATCAATCATCATTTCTCAGTATACTCATCACAAGTCATCTCTAAAGCATGACCTTGATGGTATTCATGGCTCTTACAGCCCATTAAAACATAGGATGCCACTGACAAGGCATCAAGATATTTTACTATTCATAAAGCTAACAACATGCCTTCAATGAATATAGTATCATCATTCATACCTGGATATGATCACCTTCATATCAGAACCTGCATGGTTAATTCAACTGATAAAGGTAATTCAAAACAAGAATATACTTTCCACTCTTGTCATAAGAGCTAAGTTATCTGATTCTCATCAATTAGAGTTTGCTACTCATATTGCATGTCATCACCCTTGAATTAGGGTTTACCATTCACATTATGGTGAATTGAACTCATAACATCATTATGTATGAGGAACATCATCATTGATGCTCTCAGATTAGTTTAAGATTCATCATTTATCATAATTAGGGTTCCATGATCTCACATAGGTGGATCATACCCTAATCATGCACATTCATGTGTATTGAAGGTACTTTATTTGAATTTCCATCATAAAATGGTATTTTCTCTTTCTTAAGATACTTTCTCTCTTCTCATACTTGTAGATGGTGATAACACCAATCTAGATCAGGTTGGGTTAAGTCCACTTTGATAACATAGACAAAATCACCACTATTGAGTGATTAGGGTTTGATTAGAACAAGGTTTCACTCAAGTGAACCTTTCAAGGGTATTATGGTAAATTACACATTGATCATCATCATGGTTTAATTTACTAATCACTTGACCCTTAATGTCTTTTGGTATCATTAGGGTTTAGGTTGAACAACTATTAAACCATTTAAGCCTTCAAAACATTAGGCATACTTAACTTCAAAAGTCTCCAATAGGTTTCACACCTTCAATCTTCATACGATCTTGAGGTCGTATACCCTCATTCGATCTTGAGATTGAATGCCCTCATACGGTTTGAGGTCGAATGCCCTCATTCAGTTTGAGATCGAATGCCCTCATATGGTTTGAGGTCGAATGACCTTATACGGTCTTGAGGTCGAATGACCTTATACGGTCTTGAGGTCGAATGACCTTATATGGTCTTGAGGTCGAATGACCTTATACGGTCTTGAGGTCAAATGACCTTATACGGTCTTGAGGTCGAATGCCCTCAAAAGCTCAAGATCGTATGGACCTCCAAGGTGGTTAAAAGGGTAAACTCGATTAGGGTTTCCTATGTTGAAGCCATCAATTGGTCTCAAGCTTGCTAACCACTTACCAATTGAGACAATTAGGGTTAGCCTTAACCAATTGGTCACTCAATTGACCCTCAATTGATATCCAATTAGGGTTGGAGTTGGTTCAATTAAGGTCTATAAATGTTCAACCATCAACACTCAACAATGTGAATCAAATCGAAGTTGAATCCATCAATTGACCTCCAATTGGGCTCAAACGTGGCCCAAACGGTTTTGGGATCATTTGGATACACTCCAAACGGTCTTGAGACCGTTTTCCCAAGAATTCATCAAGATCTAGATTTATTTGATAGGGGTTGAACCTTAATTAAGTCACAAATCAGCAAATTGATTATTTTAATAACCCATTCTAATTGGGCCCTCAATTAATCAAATTACCTTAACCCTAGACCTCCAAACGGTCTTGGGTTGTCACCAAACAGTCTTGAGACCGTTTGGATGAGTTCCAAACGGTCTTGAGACCGTTTTCTCATCCATCCTTTGGACTCTAGTGAAAATTCATCAAGGTTTGATTTATTGAGTTGATCATTACATCAATACTTAATTGCAATGTAATTTGGTATCTCTGTACCTTCAATTGGTCAACTATACTTGAACCCAGACCTCCATACGGTCTTGGGTGATCCCCAAACGGTCTTGAGACCGTTTGGATGATTCCCCAAACGGTCTTGAGACCGTTTGGGCTAATCAACCCAAAATCTCAAATTAGCTCATTGCGATTTCAGCACTGATTTCAATTAGGGTTTGCCCTAGTAATCAACCTTCAACTCTTAACTCGTTTGGAATTAGTCCATCAAATTAGGTGAGTTATTAATTAACATCATTATGAACAGTAATATCATATGGTCAACGCTTAGTCAACCATCTTATATGGTCTTGAGACCGTTTTCCCAAAAAGGGCAAATTAAGCAGATTGAAAATCAGAACTAAATTCAATTGAATTTGCTAATTGTTTTGCCTATATCTCACGATTCCTTTAACGTTAACCTCTCAAATTTTGTGGGTGATTAAACTACATAATTTTGAATAGGATTCCCATATGGTACACGCTTCGTCAATGCGGCGATATGGTCTTGAGACCGTATGCCCTCATACGACCTTGAAACCGTTTGCCCACCAAACAGTTTTGTAAACCGTATGGGCAGTTGGTTGAGGTCGTATGGTAAAGTGGAAAACTGTGGATAAGCATAGGAAATAACACCCTCATCTTCTATATCAAGAACAGCAACAGTTCCTCACGGTTTTGCTTGCAAGGAAGCAAGGGAAGATAGGGAAGAAGAAGAACTAGCAACTAAAAGCATGGAAAAGATGTATATAACAAAGCATAGGTTTAGAGTTATAAAACCCACCTAAAGCTTGCTCCTTGAGCTCCAAGCTTTCGAGATCCAAGCCTTTAATGGCATCCTAGAAGCTCCATAGGTCGGCCAAGGTGAATCCTCCAAGAAAAGTTGAGAAGAGATGGCTAGAAAGATAGAGCTAAGTGAGCTAGCCATGAATTTGACCTTGAATTCGAGTTTCATCCAAGAATTTAAGAAAAAGGAAGGATCCAAACCTACCTTGCACTCCCCTGGTCGTCCTCCTGAGCTCCAGAGCTCTCCTTAGTCGGTTGAGCAAGGGGAACAGTGAAGGAAATGAAAGAAACATTCCTTTGTTAAGTGAGGAAAAGGGCTTATATACTTGGGGTGGAATTTCAACATAGGCACATAGGTTTTCCTTACTTTCAACTAAGTCCCTCCTTTCTTCTTTGCTCGTCCCTTCTTATTATTTCTAAGGACAACCTTATTCTAAGGTCAAGAAATGAAGGCAAAGAAGATTAACCTATTACTAAAGCACACACATAAAAGGCTATAGTACTTACACCTTGATTATTCAATCATAAAGGTGTTTTTCATTATATGATTATTCAATTGAAGTGACTTCTTCATCATTTCTTCTCTAAATGATGACAAGAGTCTTATAAGATATTTTAGACGGTGTATTTTACAAGTTGCACCCCTCAAATGGGGTAAATTGCACTTTACTCCAATTTAGGGTTTCAAGCACAGGGATTGCTTCCACAGCTGCACCTTGGTGCTCAAGCTTGGGAAATCCCTCAAACTTTACCATAATCATTCTTATGATGTCTCAACATCAGAGGAACATCTCAACATGAGCAAATTGCAAGTTAACCCTTCTAACTGGGTAAATTGCACATAGGTCCCTGTATTACAAAACAATCAATTCAACATTGTTTAAAAGGATCAGAAAAGGAAAAGTATGTTCCTTAGGAACTTAATTACATGCAAAAAGATAATCACCAGTATCTTAATTACATACTTAGGAAAAACACCTAGGGTTAACTCATAACCCAGGTCAGGGATGTTACAAATTATCCACCCCTTACAAGGATTTCGTCCCCGAAATCGATAAAACATATTAAGAGAAAAGGGCAGGATACTTCCTTCTCATCTCATCTTCTAGTTCCCAAGTGGCTTCTTCAATACCATAGTGGTTCCAGAGGACTTTCACAAGGCTTATATCTTTCTTCTTTAACTTTTTAATTCTATTATCAAGGATTGACACCGGTCCTTCCTCATAAGATATATCATCATTCAATTCTACCTCCATAGGTTGTAGAATTGACTCAGTATCAGGGTGACATTTCTTTAGCATAGAAATGTGAAACACAGGATGTAACCTCTGTAACTCTGTTGGCAGCTCTAGTTTATAGGCTACTTTTCCAATCCGTTCAATGATTGGATAAGCCCCCATAAATCTAGGAGCTAACTTCCCTTTCCTTCCAAAATGAAGGACTCCTTTCCAAGGCGAGACCTTGAGATACACTCTGTCTCCAACCTAGAACTCTAAGGGTCTACGATGCTTGTCAGCATAAGATTTCTGCCTATCCTATGCAGTCTTAATCTGTTGTTGAATTACCTTAATCTTTTCTGTAGTTTGCTGCACAAGATCAGGTCCTAACAACTGATGCTCACCAGTCTCAAACCAACACAAAGGTGATCTACAACGTCTACCATACAAGGCTTCATAAGGTGCCATATCAATACTATGTTGATAGCTATTGTTATAGGCAAACTCTATCAATCTTAGGTGTAGATCCCAACTTTCGATAAACTAGAGAACACATGCTCTCAACAGGTCTTCTAAGGTTTGTATAGTTCTTTCCGACTGTCCATCAGTCTGCGGATGAAAGGCCGTACTAAAACTTAGTTTGGTGCCTAAGGCTCTGTGTAACTGTTCCCAAAAACGACTTGTAAACTGAGGACATCTGTCAGAAACTATTGTGACAGGAACTCCGTGCAAACGCACTATCTCTTGTACATACAACTGTGATAACCTTTCAGCAGAATAGGTTGTTTTGACAGGTAAGAAATGCGCTGTCTTTGTCAACCTATCTACAACTACCCAAATGGAATCATGTCCTTTGTTTGTCCTGGGTAGGCCAACAACGAAGTCCATGGTCACATGGTCCCACTTCCACTGTGGTATGGGTAAAGGTTGCATTGTTCCTGCAGGCTTCTGGTGTTCAGCTTTAATTTGCTGACAGACAGGACACCTCAGAACAAATTCTGCAACATCCTTCTTCATTCCAGGCCACCAATACAGATCTTTCAAATTACGATACATCTTGGTGCTCCCTGGATGCATATCATACATGGAAGAATGAGCTTCTTCCAGGACTAACTTCCTCAAGTTATCCATATTTGGCACTATCATCCTCCCATGATAACATGCTACATGATCATCCGAGTCATTAAAACCTTCTTGCTTCTCATTTCCATACTCTGATCTGATCTGCTGAACTGCACCATCATCTTGCTATGCTTCCTTAATCTGCTCTCTTAGGGTAGGTTTAATATGCATCTCAGCCAACAACCCGGCTAACAATGACACCTTCAACTGTACATTGTCTTGCCTTAAAGAGATAAACATATCTCTCTTAGAGCACACTAAAGAGTTTAGTTGTGCTCTATCCATGGTTGATGTTGATGATTTCCTACTCAAGGCATCTGTAACAACATTGGCCTTGCCTGGATGGTAATCAATCGTACAGTCGTAGTCCTTGATTAACTCCATCCAACGACGTTGCCTCATGTTAAGCTCATGCTGAGAGAAGATATACTTAAGGTTCTTGTGGTCTGTGAAAATTTGGAATGTCTCTCCGTAGAGATAATGCCTCCAGATCTTCAAGGCATGAACCACAACAGCTAACTCCAGATCGTGTGTCGGATAATTCTCCTCGTGTTTCTTAAGCTGTCGAGAAGCAAAAGAAATCACTTGTTTATCCTGCATCAACACACATCCAAGTCCATTCTTGGAGGCATCACAGAAGACTACATATCCTTTTCCTTGTTCAGGTAGCACAAGCACAGGTGCACTTGTCAACCTCTCCTTCAACAACTGGAAAGATTGTTGACACTTATCACTCCAAGAAAAAGGAATATCTTTCCGGGTTAACTTGGTCAAGGGTAAGGCTATAGAACTAAAGTTCTTAATGAACCTTCGATAATAGCCAGCTAACCCCAAGAAACTTCGAATCTCCGTCGGTGTCTTTGGTTGTTCCCACTGTAGAACAGATTCTACCTTTGTAGGGTCAACACAAATTCCCGAGGCAGATATCACATGTCCTAGAAAAGATACCTCCGGCAGCCAGAACTCACACTTGCTAAACTTAGCATACAACTTGTGTTCTCTTAGCAAGGTCAAAGCTTGGCGAAGATGCTGCTCATGCTGCTGAGCATCCTTACTATAGATCAGAATGTCATCTATGAAGACGACAACACACTGATCAAGGAAAGGTCGGAAAACTATATTCATGAGTTCCATAAATGTAGCTGGTGCATTGGTTAGTCCAAACGACATAACCGTGAACTCATAGTGACCATACCTTGTCCTAAAGGCAGACTTGGATATGTCACTATCCTTAATACGAAGTTGATGATATCCAGAACTCAAGTCTATCTTTGAAAAGACTGTTGCACCACGCAACTGGTCAAAGAGATCATCAATCCTCGGCAGAGGGTACTTGTTCTTTATTGTTACTTTATTGAGTTGTCTATAGTCAATGCACAACCGCATTGACCCATCTTTCTTTTTAACAAACAAGAACGGAGCACCCCAAGGTGAAGTGCTCGGTCGGATAAAACCCTTCTCAAGTAACTCTTGAAGCTGTTTCTTGAGTTCTGCCATCTCAGCAGGCGCCATCCTATACGGAGTCTGGGCTATGGGTTTCGTATCTGGGATCAGATTGATTTCAAAATCAATCTCCCGAAGTGGTGGTATACCAAGAAGTTCTTCAGGAAACACATCCTCGAATTCCCTGACTATGGGAACTTCGGCAGGATTGGAACTTTCCTTGGTAACATCTACCACATGGGCCAAGAATGCATAACATCCTTGCCTCAATAGCTTATTAGCAACCATAGTTGACGCAAGACAGGTGGGCATAATCTTTCTTTCACCTTGAAAGATCCATGTGTTGCTTTCATCAGCAAACACAACCAACTTGGACTCACAATCCAAGACAACTCTATATCTCTCTAAGGTATCCATCCCGAGGATTATATCAAATCCTTGCATATCAAGTGGTATAAGATCCACTTGAATGTGATGGTCAGAAAAGAAGAGGATGCAGGGAGAGCATACCTCCTGCAAAACGGCAGACCCACTCAACGGAGTCTCCAACAACAAACTATCTGCCCTATGACTAATAGTCACATTGCAGTTACGAATCACTCTATGAGTGATGAAAGAGTGCGTAGCACCCGGGTCAATCAGAATAGATACAACACAGGATGTAGACATATCAGGATATAAAAGTTCCATCTGACCTGCCACTACCTGTGGATTGACCACTACATCTGGTGGGTTCATAGCATAGAACCTCGTTGTCGCCTGGTGTTGAGGTGGTGCTGATGATCCAGCTTGAGACGCTTGTCCACGTCCTCGAGCTGCTCCTTGAGATTGCATTCTCTGAGATCCTTGTTGATTCTATCTCGGAGGATGTGTCACACTGATAGGCCTAGAATGGCAATCCTTCATCAAGTGTCCCACCTTACCATAGTTGTAGCATCTCCTCTCCTGTTGTTGTGGTCGGGGTGGTCCAGTAACTGACATCGATGCATAACTGTGAGTCCCTTGAAGCGGTTGACTCCGTACTCTACCTCTGCTTGGTGACCATTGAGTTTGAGAACTCGATCTGGGTGGTGGAGGGTTAGGTGCAGAGAATCTAAGTTTCTTGAAATCCCTAGATGAAGAACCCTGGAACTGTGGATATCTTTTCTGGGTTTGCCTCTTCTCAACCATAGATCTCTCTATCCTTTGGACTGACTCAACGAAGGTAGAGAATCTCTCTCGGTTTTCTAAGGCAGACACAGGGGTTGACATATCAACATTCAAACCCTTCTCGAATCTCCTGATTCTTTCCTCATCTGTGGCAGCCATGTGCGGACAGAACCGCAGCAATTCCATGAACTTAGCTTCATACTCGCTAATGTTCATCATGCCCTGCCTCAATCTCTCAAACTGAGAGATCTTCTCATCTAGGAAGGTCTTTGGAAAATATCTATTGATAAATTCCTGACGAAACTGTTCCCACGAGAACTCTATTCCAGGTCTCTTCTGCTCTTCCATGTTCCACCAGTGACTAGCACTGCCCTTGAGAAGATAGACAGCATGTCTAACCTTCTCAGCCTCCGGGATAATAAGAATCCTGAAAGCCTTTTCCAACTCTGTTAACCACAGATCAGCATCTGCGGGGTCAGCAGTCCCAAAGTACTCGGTAGCTCCGACACGACGAAGTCGCTCGAACGTCTTACCGATACCTTGTCCTTCGGGCTGGGCAGGTGCCCTAGGTGCAAGCATGGGCATCCTGTCGGTGATGTGTGTCATGGCATTCATAAACTGCCCAAACATCGTCTGAACTGCTGGGTTACCCATATCAGCTGGGTCAAACTGGGGTGGCTCAGGTGCAGGCTGTTCTATTTCTGGAACCCTTGCACCGCCTCGAGGTGCACTAGCACTACTCTCTGCCACGTACTCATCATGTGGCTCTACCATCCTTATGTATCTTCTTCTCCTGAGGAGCAGAAGATTCTATTAGATAAGGAAGGAGTACTAAAGATAGACTCGACATCCTAAGTCCTATGCCTCTATAGACTCAACGGACCTAGAGCTCTGATACCACTAATTGTGGGCTCTGATCTCCAAACCACGATATAAACACAATTTAAACTTAGCGGAAGAGAATCGATTAACAGCAGAAGACAAAAATCACGGGAAATTAAAACTTTTTGAGACAAGAGCTTGAATCCATAAAGCTTCATTCATAAAAGGAGATAAATTGTTTACATCTCATAATAATTACTTCTTGAGTAATTATATACAACAAGATACAAAATCTCAAGAACTCATAACCAAAAGACTCCAAGACCTGAGAGTACAGAGGACACATAGGACTGACTCTAACTACACCATATGGCAGGCTAAATCTCCACCTGAGATTTACTGCTGCTCCTGGTGCTGCTGCTGCTGGGACTGATCACCTGTAGACCTGTTCCTCCGTCCTCGACGTCCACCTAAAAAGTTGAAGTCTACGGGGTGAGACAATTGTACATAATTGTCCCAGCGAGAGTTATAACTCTCCGCCAGAAGCTTTATTATAACATCAAAGAATAACTTAAGCAGTAAAAGCTTACAAAGTATTCAATAGCATATACAGTTGTATACAAGAGCTCAACATTTATCAAGCATGAAGAACATATGCACTATACAGTGTAACATCAATCAATTAGCTCATAGTTACCTTTAACAGGTATACTACGCTATAGATTATGTTTTTCAAACATTCTTATTATTATGCCATGTGGAGATGAGGTTTACCACTCATACCCCAACCAATCACTGTTAAGTGCCTTAGTATCATACTAGGTCATCGAAAGAGCCGGATTCTCATGACCTTCACCTTCCTCAGTCAGTAAGAGGATCACTTGTAGGACATATTGTGTCTCTACTATTATAGCTCACCAGGGTAATCTGGTCCTTCGCTATTTTAGAGTTACAGTGGCGTTCTGTACTCTCTTCGTCATCAGGAGATTTCATGTTTATATTCACTGATACAGATATCTATGTTTTCCTCGTCATCAGGAGGTTTCATGTTTACCATCCACTGATACGATATGAGTTTTGTAGTGAAGTATTGACGGATTATACATCTACATCAAATTCCTACACTAGGATGTAAGGTTCTACACATCCATATACCCCACATACTCAATAGTATGTGATCCAGGAGTTCCCGTAGGAAAACCTATTTCACCATCATTTGGTCTCTGACAATGATGGATCTATGATCAGGGCTCTACATTTCACTTGATTAGTTAGGTACATTCAGTATTCTTTTACATCATACATTGTTCTTCAAACAATAACAGTAGCATAACAGCTATGAAAGTAGAATACTAAATGTAACAAACCTAACTCACATCAATCATCATTTCTCAGTATACTCATCACAATTCATCTCTAAAGCATGACCTTGATGGTATTCATGGCTCTTACAGCCCATTAAAACATAGGATGCCACTGACAAGGCATCAAGATATTTTACTATTCATAAAGCTAACAACACGCC
Source organism: Alisma plantago-aquatica (assembly GCA_963693085.1). Taxonomy (NCBI): domain Eukaryota; kingdom Viridiplantae; phylum Streptophyta; class Magnoliopsida; order Alismatales; family Alismataceae; genus Alisma; species Alisma plantago-aquatica. The sequence continues at coordinate 973,383,658 of OY856411.1, read as the reverse complement.
TTCAATAAATATAGTATCATCATTCATACCTGGATATGATCACCTTCATATCAGAACCTGCATGGTTAATTCAACTGATAAAGGTAATTCAAAACAAGAATATACTTTCCACTCTTGTCATAAGAGCTAAGTTCTCTGATTCTCATCAATTAGAGCTTGCTACTCATATTGCATGTCATCACCCTTGAATTAGGGTTTACCATTCACATTATGGTGAATTGAACTCATAACATCATTATGTATGAGGAACATCATCATTGATGCTCTCAGATTAGTTTAAGATTCATCATTTATCATAATTAGGGTTCCATGATCTCACATAGGTGGATCATACCCTAATCATGCACATTCATGTGTATTGAAGGTACTTTACTTGAATTTCCATCATAAAATGGTATTTTCTCTTTCTTAAGATACTTTCTCTCTTCTCATACTTGTAGATGGTGATAACACCAATCTAGATCAGGTTGGGTTAAGTCCACTTTGATAACATAGACCAAATCACCACTATTGAGTGATTAGGGTTTGATTAGAACAAGGTTTCACTCAATTGAACCTTTCAAGGGTATTATGGTAAATTACACATTGATCATCATCATGGTTTAATTTACTAATCACTTGACCCTTAATGTCTTTTGGTATCATTAGGGTTTAGTTTGAACAACTATTAAACCATTTAAGCCTTCAAGGCATTAGGCATACTTAACTTCAAAAGTCTCCAATAGGTTTCACACCTTCAATCTTCATACGATCTTGAGGTCGTATGCCCTCATTCGATCTTCAGGTCGAATGCCCTCATACGGTTTGAGGTCAAATGCCCTCATTCGGTTTGAGATCGAATTCCCTCATATGGTTTGAGGTCGAATGACCTTATACGGTCTTGAGGTCGAATGACCTTATACGGTCTTGAGGTCGAATGACCTTATACGGTCTTGAGGTCGAATGACCTTATACGGTCTTGAGGTCGAATGACCTTATATGGTCTTGAGGTCTAATGACCTTACACGGTCTTGAGGTCGAATGACCTTATACGGTCTTGAGGTCGAATGCCCTCAAAAGCTCAAGATCGTATGGACCTCCAAGGTGGTTAAAAGGGTATACTCGATTAGGGTTTCCTATGTTGAAGCCATCAATTGGTCTCAAGCTTTCTAACCACTTACCAATTGAGACAATTAGGGTTATCCTTAACCAATTGTTCACTCAATTGACCCTCAATTGATATCCAATTAGGGTTGGAGTTGGTTCAATTACGGTCTATAAACGTTCAACCATCAACACTCAACAATGTGAATCAAATCGAAGTTGAACCCATCAATTGACCTCCAATTGGGCTCAAACTTGGCCCAAACGGTCTTGGGATCGTTTGGATATACTCCAAACGGTCTTGAGACCGTTTGCCCAATAATTCATCAAGATCTAGATTGATTTGATAGGGGTTGAACCTTAATTAAGTCACAAATCAGCAATTTGATTATTTTAATAACCCATTGTAATTGGGCCCTCAATTGATCAAATTACCTTAACCCTAGACCTCCAAATGGTCTTGGGTTGTCACAAAACGGTCTTGAGACCGTTTGGATGAGTTCCAAATGGTCATGAGACCGTTTTCTCATCCATCCTTTGGACTCTAGTGAAAATTCATCAAGGTTTGATTTATTGAGTTGATCATTACATCAATACTTAATTGCAATGTAATTTGGTATTTTTGTACCTTCAATTGGTCAACTATACTTGACCCCAGACCTCCATACGGTCTTGGGTGTTCCCCAAACGGTCTTGAGACCGTTTGGATGATTTCCCAAACGGTCTTGAGACCGTTTGGGCTAATCAACCCAAAATCTCAAATTAGCTCATTGTGATTTCAGCACCGATTTCAATTAGGGTTTGCCCTAGTAATCAACCTTCAACTCTTAACTCGTTTGGAATTAGTCCATCAAATTTGGTGAGTTATTAATTAACATCATTATGAACAGTAATATCATACGGTAAACACTTAGTCAACCATCTTATACGGTCTTGAGACCGTTTGCCCAAAAAGGGCAAATTAAGCAGATTGAAAATCAGAACTAAATTCAATTGAATTTGCTAAATGTTTTGTCTATATCTCACGATTCCTTTGGAGTTAAACTCTCAAATTTTTTGGGTGATTAACCTACATAAATTTTAACAGGATTCCCATACGGTCCATGCTTGGTCAACGCGGCCATACGGTCTTGAGACCGTATGCCCTCATACGACCTTGAAACCGTTTGCCCACCAAACGGTTTTGTAAACCGTATGGGCAGTTGGTTGGGGTCGTATGGTAAAGTGGAAAACTATGGATAAGCATAGGAAATAACACCCTCATCTTCTAGATCAAGAACAGCAACAGTTCCTCACGGATTTGCTTGCAAGGAAGCAAGGGAAGATAGGGAAGAAGAAGAACTAGCAACTAAAAGCATGGAAAAGATGTATATAACAAAGCATAGGTTTAGAGTTATAAAACCCGCCTAAAGCTTGCTCATTGAGCTCCAAGCTTTCGAGCTCCAAGACTTTAATGGCGTCCTAGAAGCTCCACAGGTCGGCCAAGGTGAATCCTCCAAGAAAAGTTGAGAAGAGATGGCTAGAAAGATAGAGCTAAGTGAGCTAGCCATGAATTTGACCTTGAATTCGAGTTTCATCCAAGAATTTAAGAAAAAGGAAGGATCCAAACCTACCTTGCACTCCCCTGGTCTTCCTCCTGAGCTCCAGAGCTCTCCTTAGTCGGTTGAGCAAGGGGAACAGTGAAGGAAATGAAAGAAATATTCCTTTGTTAAGTGAGGAAAAGGGCTTATATACTTGGGGTGGAATTTCAATATAGGCACATAGGTTTTCCTTACTTTCAACTAAGTCCCTCCTTTCTTCTTTGCTCGTCACTTCTTCTTATTTCTAAGGACAACCTTCTTCTAAGGTCAATAAATGAAGGCAAAGAAGATTAACCTATTACTAAAGCACACACATAAAAGGCTATAGTACTTACACCTTGATTATTCAATCATAAAGGTGTATTTCATTATATGATTATTCAATTGAAGTGACTTCTTCATCATTTCTTCTCTAAATGATGACAAGAGTATTATAAGATAGTTTAGATGGTGTATTTTACAAGTTGCACCCCTCAAATGGGGTAAATTGCACTTTACTCCAATTTAGGGTTTCAAGCACAGGGATTGCTTCCACAGCTGCACCTTGGTGCTCAAGCTTGGGAAATCCCTCAAACTTTACCATAATCATTCTTATGATGTCTCAACATCAGAGGAACATCTCAACATGTGAAAATTGCAAGTTAACCCTTCTAACTGGGTAAATTGCACATAGGTCCCTGTATTACAAAACAATCAATTCAACATTGTTTAAAAGGATCAGAAAAGGAAAAGTATGTTCCTCATGAACTTAATTACATGCAAAAAGATAATCACCAATATCTTAATTACATACTTAGGCAAAACACTTAGGGTTAACTCATAACCCAGGTCAGGGATGTTACACCACTAGCTTGGTTAATGAGGACTCTCAGATCCATATGATACCTGCCTAGCCTGAGCTGATACTGAGTGTCCAAAATAGCATGCCTATAGACAGTAGTAGCCTGAATCCTAAGAACCTAATATGTTGACCTTTTCTTTTAGGTGTAATGACTTGTTTGAGGATGGATACCCAATATAGTTCTCTTATGGCCCCTAGAACCACATGTTTGGATAGTCTATCCCTAATAATCTAGACTTTGAAGTTTGGTGTTTAGTAAGCAATCAGAGTGCGCATTGGAAGCATGATGGTCTTGTATATGGTTTAGTTAGACTCACCCTTTTAGCTCTAGATTAGTTTAGCTTGGTAGGTCAAACCTTTTAAGGGGTGGAGAGTAGTTGGTTTGATGATGTTTGGGTAGTTCAATTTCAAGGATGAAATCCTTTTTAAGGGGATGGAGTCCTATAATATGCCGAAATCTAGCTGCACTTACTCTAGAAACCATAAGTCCATGATTAGGAGGATAGTTTTCTTGGATCCTTAGTTTGACCAAAAAAGTTATAGTTGTAACCCCACATGCTTGTTGTTATCCTAAAGAACATGTGATGGTCATGTAATGAATAGTTCACATGTTGAACCCTAATGAATGCACATAATATGAGTAACTCACATATAATACTAATAGTGGGTACACATGAGGCTAAACATTTCTTAGACCAATAAATCCTAATGAAATGATGAGAAATATAATTGTAACCTGATCTTGTATTTAATGCATACTAAGAATGTATAGATGAAGAATAATGATCATATTGACCTAAGCCCTATGTTGTAATTATCTAACCTTAACCTAAACATCCTTGATGAAATTCTTGATACATTAGTGACATTAGGTGTCATAATTAGATAATATATTTTAATACACATAAATACTATTTAATCACCTAATCATAAATTAATAAGGTCATCAATATGAAATGCTTATCACCTTGTTCTCTAATATACACATCTAATTAATCACCTAATCATTACTTGGTATGTGAATCAAATCATTAATATGTAATATGTCCCACCTTGATCACTAAAATACATATAATGACTTCAATATGGATAAGAAGTAATTGGATTCACATAAATATGCTTAATCAATAATAAGAAGTTAACAAATATGAGAAAATGATTAATGATAACATTAATGTAAAAAAGGCAATGTGACAATGTTTAATATAGATATAAGAAATTAATGTGACATTATTTGGAATAATTGTTACAAATAGGATAAAACTGTCTTATTTCATGCAAAACAATATGTTATAATTCAATATGTTGATAACAGAGACTAAATCCAAATTATAGGATAATAATCAAGTATATTGAGATAATTAAGTAAACCCAAATTGTACAAAAACTCTTAACAAGATAAATGAGAATTGTAGATGACTTTGTGAATAATTATAACAATGTAACTCTTTCAGAAACAAAGTAAATATAACATGAGACAATTAAAATAATAATAAGGATGTTATAATATCATAATGAATATAATATTAATAGGCTAAAATGTTAACTGTGTTATATCTAATAAAAAGAAATCTTAACAGTGGAACCCTTAGTGATCCATGAGAACTTGATCTGTATGGAGTTGCTTGAGAAGATTCTCAACTCCAAGTTAAGCAATTGAAAAACAAGGAGTTTGAGTTAGTGAAAGTTTTGGAGGAAGTTTTATGGAAACAAATTGGGAGTTTAGTGTTGGGATGTTTCATACTCACCCTTCTCTTTTTGTTTGATATTTTGGGGACAAAATATTCTTTAAGGGTTGGAGTTTACATATCAAAATTGGAGATATTCTCTTTTTGACTGTTTTCCAAGCTTTCCCTTTCCTTTCTATCCTTTTTGGATTTTATGTTTAAATTGAGAAATTTATAGTGGTTTGGTGAAACATTGTTCATAATTATACCAATGGAAGGGTTTATGCACAAATACCTCAGTGAAAGCTTATTTAAGGATCTAAAATGTAAAATCACCACTTAAGTGGAACAATGGTAAATAAAATTGTGCTAGATGTGCAAGGCACCAAACCTTTCTTAACATATTAAACAAGCTTAATTACCATAATTATGTGCTCGAAACCTCAATATAAATTTGTGTTGTGTTTCAAATAATAAAATGAGCCTAAGTTTCAAATTTGGTTCAATTTGGATGTTGTTTGTGCAAGTTATGCAATTTTAGGCAGATTCTGGACTTTTATGCAATTTACCTAATTGGGAGGTTTTCTTTGCAAATTATAACATTCTTTATAATCCTTACATATTCCCTTACACTTATCAAGATTAGGAACCATGGGGAACCTATTTGCACCTTGGTTTGAAGGTGTTTCTCTCCAAGGGCATTTTAGGGATTACTCTCTTTATAAATGAGGTTATGCTTAAAAGCTATCAGCCAATGGGGTTATTTCTTTGATTGGAGGACGATGGGGATGGCCTAGAAGTCTCCATGTACTTTTAGTACCGAAATTTGACATTCAAGAAGCCCCTATGAGCTTTCCTCTTGCATGGCCATGAAGTCCTAGGCTAAGGACACATGGAAAGTCCGATAGACACCTCATGTTTGACCCCTTCTTTATAAAGCCACATCTACCCCTTCCCACCTCCCAATTCAAAAACTCTTGCTCTCCTTCTCTTTCCTCCAGCTTAGAACATAGTTCCTACTCTATTTGTCCACATAGGTTCTATCCCAAGGTAAAAGAGGGAGCATACCTTTGTGAAGAAAACTCCTAGGGTTCCAAATTTACTCTATTTAGGGTTTCTAAAGCTCCTTCATGGTGATTTTGACCAAAACTAGTAAGTTTCCTCCTTTGATTCCCTATTTTAATTCTTTTCATATTTCTCCCACCTTATTCTAGGTCAAAACCATGGCCTTCCATGGTGAAACCCCGCCTAGAACCGTTACACACCTCATCTCCATGTTCTTTTGCTAGGGTTTTTCACCTCTAAGTTGAGAAGGTACTTCTTGCCCAAGATAAGATCTTTGTTGGAGAAACTAGCTTCTATAGCTTGGGAACCTTGCTGCTTGAACATGTCCATCTTCCTAGAGGTGAGTTTTATGACTCACTTCCCATATATTTCTTACTACATGCTTAAAACTCATGCTTCTATGTTTAAAATCGATGATCTCTATCTCTATTGACCATGTTCTTCTAGGGTTTTGGTTTCTTACTATTTTACCTTCTCTAGAAGATCTCATTTGGTTAAATATACATTTCCAACCTTTATCTTGGGTCAAATGATGTTTTCTCTCTCTCCCTCTCTCTCTTTGCTTATCTCGATTGGTTTGAAGATGTAGCAATTTCCTATTGGTCACTTTTGAGAAGTTCATAACTATTTATTCCCTTATCCAAAAATAAAAATAAAATATGTTCTAAACTAGAAAAAATGTTCTCTTTCTAATAAAAATAGTTACAAGGGTTGGTTTTGATTTTTTTAAAATAGTTTTAGAAAATTAATTAAAAACCTAAAAACCACCAAGGAGGTGGAGAGGAGGTATGTGGCCGCGGGCGATCTAGACGAGATCGACGGAACATCATCCACAAGGATAGGAGACTCAATGGACGATAGGGAAAAAGAAGCTAACAAAATTCAACACGAGCAAGTGGTTAGGAGGCAATCAAGGAGTCCAGGAAGAGATGGGCTCAGTCGTGAGGAAGCACAACAGCACGATACAAACTCTGAGGCCACAAATACAGAAAGGATATGCATACCACATATTGGATTGGAATTCCAATATGCAGGAATGAGAGGAACATCACACAACACAAAAAAAAACTTAGTTACACAAGGTGAGAGGATAGGAACATGATATACATATGATCTTGTAGATGGCAGAGTAATACCGTCTATGGAACCCTTTCTGCCGCTGTTTGGTGGCAACCAGACATCACAGGAGAAACTGTCGACTGACATGGTGAATTCTTTGGGCCCTAACATGACTAGATCCAACACCAGATCATCGGGTACTGGAGCAACTGACCTTTTCCTCAACAAGTTGTTCGAGGAACACCTGGACCCAGAGGCAATCATTCTCAACATGAACGATGAACAACCAGAAATCATCATCGATCCGATGTATGAAGACTTTTTATCAGACCGTGGCAGTATGTCGTCATTGTCAAAGCCATGGACAATCAATTATGGTACATGAACCTAAGAGACTGCCTACGAGCTATGTGGAGTTTGGTAGGAAAATATAACATCTATGAACTGGATCTGAACCACTTCGTTATCCAACTGTCATGTAGACAGGACTACAAGATGGCAGTGGCAGGGGGACCTTGGAAAATCTTCGGATGCAATCTGCTGGTCTGGGATTGGCACCCTTGCTTTGTCCCTTCACCTGAGCTTCCAAGAAATATAGTCTACTGGGTGAGGATCCTTAACCTCCCCTCAGATATCTATGTTCAAACCATCTTTGATTGCATCAGTAGGGAATTAGGTCGATTGATCAAGGTTGATGACCACACTGTCCAAAGAACTAGGAGCAAGTTTGCAAGGCTCACTGTTGAGCTCGATACAACAATCAACTTGGCATCCTGCATCCTGATCAATGGAGTAGAGAACAAAATTGAGTACGAAGGCTTCCCCTTCCAGTGTGCTACATTTGGTGAGGAGGGGCACACATTTGTACAATGCCAATCAAGCGTAAAGCAGACGGAGGACAACAACACCGCACCAACACACAACACCCAACACCCAATACAACAACAACCACTGCTGGAGATGAACCTCCTTGGCACACCCAACGAAGAAGAAAGACACGAGACCCCGGAGAACATGAACCCACAACTGTAACCAGGTAGAAGAACCAAAGAGGAAGAAAGACATAGGACACTGACTCGTCGATGGCAAACAACACCTCTCCTAAAAATTCCACAAGTGGAAAGATCTTCAAAGGTAGCAGAACAAAGATGAAGAGGTCGGGGACAATGAAATCTATAATCTAAGGAGTTAGAATAAGCCCAAGACTAAAAGGTACCCCGAACATGGAGGTGATCTTGGAGGCCCTCAATGACGCGAACAATAAAGAAAACCTTGAGACTCAAGACTAATATGCTCCTCTTTAAGACTCTACTCTTCTAAGTTATCAAGCGATGTCCAAAATCCTATGTTGGAATGTACACATAATTGGGAATGACGACACCTGCAGAGTGATTAAGGAACTAGTGTCCATCTATAAACCTTCTATCACTACAATCCTCGAGCCCCGAATCAACGCGGCTAAAGCTGTTAATACTATCAAGAAGTTGGGCTTCTCGAATTCTCACAGGTCTGAGGCCAGAAATTTCTCGGGCGGGATCTAGCTTTGTTGGAACTCAACCCTTTGTGACATGGAAATCCTCAACATGCATTGTCAGTTTGTTACTTGTAGAGTAAACAATGCCTACATTGCAACCTTTATTTATGCAAACCCGCACATTCAGATCTGCAACCTGCTCTGGAAGCATATCTACAATTTGGGAAAACGTTTCTCTGAGCCTTTGGTAGTGGCGGGTGATTTCAACACCACCACTACTCCCGCTAAGATAGATGGTTACCAAACCTACAACCATCGTGAAGCACAACTTTTCTCTGCCACCATGCTAGAAGCTAGACTGGGTGACCTTGGTTTCTTGGGACAAAAGTTCACATTCCGGCATGGTCTCAAGCAAAGAAGACTGGATCGGGGAATGGCAAACAACGAGTTCTTCGTCAAGTTCCCCGAGGTAGAAGTGACTCACCTCACTAAGGTCAAATCCGACCACTGCCCGTTGCTGATCGAGATAGACAAACACACTCATTTCCAAAAGAGATTCACCACCAAGGCCTTGTGGAATACATACATTTCCTTCACCCCATGTCTAAAAAGTAGTTGGAGGAGGGACCTAAACATCCAAGAAGCCCTTGCTTCAGCAACACCCCTACTATGTGCCTGGGAAGCCGAGAAACACAAGAAAAATAGAGCCAATAAGGATAGGATACTAAAAAACATCAATACTCTTTAGAAGAACCTTGCTAACATGTATGACAAAATTAATATAACTTATGCCTTCATATGCAGGCTGATCTTAAGCTCATTCTTAAGCACAAAGAAGAGGTCTGGAAGCAAAGAATCCACATTAGCTAGCTCAAAGATGGGGACTCCAAAACCCGGTTCTATCATGCCTTTGTGAATCAAAGCAAAAGGTCCAACAAATTCAACGCCATCAAAGGCCCCAATGGAGACTGGATAATTGACACAGATAAGATCTTCAACCTGGTTACTGACTTCTTCATCGACCTGTTCACTACTCCCAGTAACACAAGCCATCAAGATATTATGAAGATCCCAGCCTGCTTCGCTGCAATACTTGTAGCTGAGCAACAACCCCTGGCCGAGGAAGTTCAACTAACTGGAATTTCACAAATTCTACAATCTATGGATCCCTACAAAGCTGCTGGACATGATGGCACAACTACCCACTTCCTTCTATCCAATTGGTTAATTATCAAAGATTCTATTACAAGGACCATCCATGAGGTCCTTAATTCCAAGAGTTTGGATGATCAACTCTGTAATATGGCAGTGATCCTTATCCCCAAGGTGCCCAAACCAGAGAATAGAAGCCAATTTCACCCTATCTCACTCAACAATACAATCCTCAGCTTTGTTCCAAAATCATTGTTGAGCGACTCAAGAAGTGGCTACCGAACTGGATCAACCCTTCTCAAAGCTCCTTCATACTAGGGAGAAGATCTCCGACAACATAGTTGTTGCCCAAGAAATTATACATAGCATGAAAGGGAAGCATTCAAGGAATGCAATGGCCATAAAGATTGATCTCACAAAGGCGTATGATAAGATGGCATGTAATTTCATCAAAGACGCATTAGAGAAGATCAATATCCCCAAAAATATGAAATCTTACATCATGAATTCCATCACACAAGGCAGTTCCACCATAGCTTGGATCGGCAAGAACTTAGCCAATTTTAAACCCAGGAGGGGACTCAGACAAGGTGACATGTTAAGCCCTTATTTGTTTGTTCTGTGTATCAAAAGGCTAAGCCAAATGATCGAGGACTGAATCAATACTAGGAAGTGGCAACCCATTAAATTGGGTAGAAGAGGGTCTTTGATTGCCCACCTGTGCTTTGTTGATGACATACTCTTGTTTTCTAAAGCTAATGTTTCAAATATAGATACCATCATGCAATGCTTCAGCGAATTTGAACTTGCCTCTGGCCAAGCAATCTCCATAGAAAAGACAAGAGTGTTCTTCTCTAAGAGCGTTTCAGCTCAGGAGGCTGAACAGATCTGCACAAGAAGTGGGTTACAAAAGATGGATGATCTGGGGAAATATATAGGGGTCCCCATTCTTCACAACAGGGTGAACAAGAAAACCTATAATGAAGTCCTAGAAAGAGTAACCAACAGAGTTAACTTGTGGGAAGCACAAAACCTCTCCTTATGTGGACACGCGAGTTTGGCTAAGAGTACTTTAGCCACTATCACAACTTATGTCATGCAAATGGCGAAGCTCCCTCTTCAACTGTGCGAAAGAATTGATGGGGAGACTAGGTGCTTCATATGGACTGGGGGACGCAATAAAAGATGGATATATCTTTTGTCATGGAACCGCATAACCAACAAGAAAATCCATGGGGGCCTAGGACTCAATTCTATGCGCAAGTGGAATCAAGCCCTACTATTGAGGAACAGTTGGGATATTCATAGTGGATGAAAACTTTATGGAGTGGGGCCATTATGAACAAACTACTTAACAAGTCTCTAGTACCACACTCTAATCCATCTCGACTAGATAGAACTGTGCTACAATCAAAATCCTTTATGGAGACCAACACTTATATGAGCCCCATTAGTGGATACACCATCAATGCCTGGCACGACATATGGTTACCTAGTGGCGCCCGTTTGAAGGATCGCATGACCCAAACTATCCCAGAAGTGCTTAACAACCTTAAGGTCAGTAGCCTGGTAAACTTGAAAGGACAATGGGATCGTGATTTCCTAGAAAATTGGCTACCTTCAAACATTGCAAAGGAAGTGTATAAAATCCATCATCCTGTGGACCTGGAGGCAGATGAGATATGTGTGTGGAAGCTAAATGAGGGAGGAAGCTATACAACCAAATCCGCCTACACAACCTTTCACACGAAATGAGAAGTCAAGCGACTAGGGCAATGGATGACGTTATGGAATGCCAAGGTAGTCACAAGGGTCAAGACCTTCATGTGGATAATAGCTAACGGGGCCCTTCTCATGAATTGGAGTCACATGCGCCGATAGATAACTATGAGTGCTATCTGCAATATATGCAATGCTACTGACAAAACCTGCCTTCATGCACTATGAGATTGCACCAAGGTGAAGCCCATATGGCTACAATTACCTAATCTTGGGCTACCTTCCACCTTCTGGTCCACAAATAACCTTGAGCAATGAATCATAAAGATGGATCTTTGAAGGGCTACATACAACTACACAACAATAAGTTAACCTCATCTTGATGGATACAAAGATGTCTGTGAATGCTTGGGACCTAAAGAAGAGCATAAAACCCATACATAGGCCAGACATATAGAAGCCCGTAGTTGTTGATCTCCTAACCCTAAACACTGATGTTGCATGGAAGAAGGGATGAGGGGCCATAACGGTCATCATCAGGGACCAAAACAACCGCTGGTTGGGAGGCATTGGAAAATCGATCATTGTGGATAGTCCTATTGAGGCGAAACTTATGGCCATCATGCTGGCAGTGACAGTTATCAGAACTGCACCTATATTAGGTGCCAATGTGGAAACAGACAACATGCTCGCAACTAAGATGCTTAAAAATGATTATAGAGGATATCCTCACTACGCTAACACAATCAAGGGCATCCAACAGATCCTCAAGGATGATTTCTCTATCACCTACATAAAAAGGGAGAAGAACACCCTTGCTAATGCGTCGGCAAAGTTCTACCAGGAAAACCAAAACACTGTTAAACTTTATGATAAACCTCCTCGAGCTGTACTTGACACTGGTCAGGTGCATCCTTGTAATGGTAGTAGTACTACCATACTTAATTCCCTACAAATTTCCAAGATGTGTAACCCGCATTTAGATATACTTGCATGAGGTGGGCAAGATGAATAAAACTATCGTCTGACCCAAAAAAAAACCTAAAATCCACCAAAAATACACTTTAACCTTCATAACTCCAAAATATGCAAAACTATATGTTTTCTTAATCAGAAGAACCTTACTAGATCAGTGGTGATGTTTTCAAGGTCTGAATCAGATTTTTGTCAAATAATCTAAAAGTTAGGGTTTCTTTACTTTAATACATATGTACAGCCCTAATACATGGTTATGTATTGAAAATAGGAGAAGTGGGCCCTAAACTCAACTAAAGTATTGGAAAGTAGTTTATAGGGATCTAAAGAGGAGGTATGTGCATTCTTACACCCTAAGTTGGGATATTTGCAAATCAAACCCCATAAATCCCTAATAAGGCTTTAATGAACCCTATTCCTCTATTCATGATTCTTTTGTTAAATTGTCTCAAAAATTGGTAATGATATTCTTTTTCTTGGATCTTGTACCATACTGCCATGTTCTAATTGATACTATGCTTTTACTTGCCATGATTTCTTTTATATCATGTTGATTTTATGGACTATTTAGCTATAGTAGTGGTACATTTGTACAACCACCCATAAATAGGGCATGTATTAATTTGCCCCGGGGAATGCTTATTCTCCCCCATAAAAATATGTGTAGGTGATTGGGAATTTATTAATTCTCCTCTCACCTATAGGTTGAGGTCTGATAGGTACATCAACCCTATTTAATTAAAAGAGGAGGTATGTGCATTCTTACACCCTAAGTTGGGATATTTGCAAACCAAACCCCATAAATCCCTAATAAGGCTTTAATGAACCCTATTCCTCTATTCCTGATTCTTTTGTTAAATTGTCTCAAAATTGGTAATGATATTCTTTTTCATGGATTTTGTACCATACTGCCATGTTCTAATTGATACGATGCTTTTACTTACCATGATTTCTTTTATAGCATGTTGATTTTATGGACTATTTATCTATAGTAGTGGTACTTTTGTACAACCACCCATAAATAGGGCATGCATTAATTTTCCCTGGGGAATGTCTTATTCTCCCCCATAAAAATATGTGTAGGTGATTGGGAATGTATTAATTCTACTCTCACCTATAGGTTGAGGTCTGATAGGTACCTCAACCCTACTTAGTTAATGTAGTCAATATTAATCATGCATGTGAAACTTTGTATTGTTTTTCTTGTTATGGAAAACATCTATTTGATTATTCCTCATACTCTTGATCTCTTCACCTTATGATGAAATCTTAGCCTTTATTTTCATATTATTTCCTTATCTTTTGTTCTCGTTCATTATTTGACACATACCTTGTTTTTCTCTCTCCTACTGGGTGATTTCCTAACCACCCAGGTTTAGATCAATGTGTTGAACATGATCAAGGAGAACATAGCTTCCAACATGGACCTAGCTCTTGGAGATGTTGCTTGGAGATAGATTTGAAGTAGTTTGGACTTCCCACTACTTAGATCATTATGTTGTATCATACATGTAAACCCTTATGGGATTTTATGATGTAATTTTGTAATCTTTTCTGAAAATTGAATATAGTCATTTATTTAATTCCGCTGCTACACTTTGGTCATTTTGAATACCATGTATTGAAATTTGAAAATTTTACACCTATTCCAGCGTACCTTTGAGTGTGTCTGGAATGGATGTTTTATCCTTCAAATTTTTAGTAGGGAGTGGATCCCCTCTCATGTCCCACTCCTTACAGGTCCTATTAACTAACTCTACTCACTTTTTCCTACAATATTCCTCATTTGTATGCCTTATTCCTAATACTCCTTCCTATTAATATGTGACCAACAACATTGTTAGCTTTCAATGAGGATTGTCCTCCTTAGCCTCTCTAACCACCCCATCAACAAATCCTTCTCCCCACTTTCCTCGTATCTTCTTCTGTCAATCGATGTTCAAGAATAGGTAGCCCTTGTTTACTCCTTCCCTCAACACTATTTGAATAGGTAGGATCCTAAACACCAATAGTTATGTTGATTATGTCCTTCCCAAATCTTGCCTCAACTTGTATTAATCTCCTTTACCTAGAAATAAAATTTCATGAAATCTTACTATTTAGTGAATCACAACTGATAATTTAAGCATATAATAATCATTGGGAAGATCTTTCTACCTAGTTCTTATTGAAATTTGTATATCTAACGTTTGAGGATGTTAATTAGAGACTTATTTTTAGCAAATAAATTACTTGATTGAAGTGATATGTATGTAATGGAAAACCAAATCTTTATCAAAATTAGTCTATAAAACTTCTACTACATGTCTAATATTACAATGCCCTTTGATCTTATCCTTGATGAACATCACAATTGATTTTATTTCCAATAATACATAATTAAATATATGGATAGATGATGAGATAATTAGTTGATGTCTAGGAGAATATTGCCATGACTATACAAAATATGGATATAAGATCTTTATATGTGATTAAATAATTAGCACATATACATGACCCTAGTAAACCTTAATATGCAACCTAGACTATGATTCCTGATGTTGATGAAATTTTAGATGGCATAAAACCAAAATTAAGATTTATCTAGTTTTAGTAGTTACATTTGGCAGATTACTTTTCAATAAGATTTCATTTCTTCTTTGATCATGTGGTTGGAAGAAACCCTACAAAAATTCATATGCATGGGATACTTATGGATAACTGCCTTAACTGCTTAGTAGTTTCACATAATTTTGATATTTTATTCGTTTATTTAAAATTATAAATTGCCTTAAAATTGGAAATATTTTAAGCCCTATACATATCATTAAATATAAATGATAATAAACACATGATAATTAAATTCTCATAAGGTTTTTTCATAGAGGATACTCTTAGAAATGTCTGGGAATGGACCATAAGAGGGTTAGAAGGAACTAGTGTGAAATTATGATTGAAACCATGACAAAACACCAAGATTTAAACAAGCCCCCCCTGAGGGAACATGCACTAACTTTACTAGTGATATATCTAAGAGTAACCTATAGTAACATACTAGATCACTAAGTTATAAATCTAAAATGTGATTGAATGTAAAAAATTAAAACTATATTGTTTATTACTTGAAATTATTAGAAGAAATATGATGATATACTTGGCATAACTAAATGCACCCCACGTATACATTATAACAATATAATAACGTACATTATGTGTGTTGGCATTTTAGGTTAAGAATGGTGATTTGAAATTGTGATCCAACCTACAAGGGAAATGCACAAAGGTCGAGATAAACAAGGAGGGTTATAATTTAGGTTTATGTCTTCTAGTTATTATTGAAATTTAAGTTCTAACTTATATCCATTCAGGTCCCATGTTATGTATCTCCAATTGGAGAATAACCTTGTAGAACATCATGCAGTACATATTGAATGGAATTAATAATTATCGTTTGTTATTTTGTGATTATGATCTTGTAAATGTTAGATATCTACCCTTGTCTCTCAGAACCTTATTTATGTTGACAATGGGAGGGGGATCATTAAAATTCTCATCAAATCCATATTTGTTTAAACATATTTTATAACTATTTAAAACTATAAGAAATGGTGTCTAGGGTTAGATAAAAATTTGAGAAGTGAAAAATTTCCCCCTCAAACCACTAGTTGGTTTACAAGAACTCCAGATCCATCTTGTACCCTACTTGACCAAAGACTTTGGGTTCTCTGAAGTAACATACCTTTTAGGTTTTCTCATCTAATCTTAGCCACTTTCTCATTCCGATTATTTTCCACCCTAAAAGCACTTTTTCTAAACCCTAGAAATGGATTCTCTCCACATATAAGTTAGAGTTAAGGAATCCCTTTTTAGCTAATGAATATGAAATTCCAATTTTAATTATATATATATATATATATATATGTGTGTGTGTGTGTGTGTGTGTGTGTGTGTGTGTGTGAAACATGTTTGATATAATGTATGCTTCTCCTATAAGAAGAAACCATATAAACATTTAAGATCCTAGGATGATATGAGATATCTCATGTATATAGAGTTACAAAGGAGAATATAGGAAGGATAAGAACCTTATGGGAGAAAATTATTTGCCAAGCCCTGACCAAAACCATGATCCTAGGTATACATGGTTAAGGACTGAAAATAATACTCATATATATATATATATATTCATATATATATATATATACACACACATGTATATATATATATATATATAGATACACACATAAAATATAATGATCAAGGGTAAATGGAAAGAAATGGAAGGTTTTACTTAAGTATGTGCAAAAATTAATGTAGTTGTGATGTTTATAGGGATACCACATCGAGCCCCAAGGTGATACTCATCATTATTTAGTTTGTAAAGCTCTAGACTAATACCTCCCATAGATGGGACTGTATCCCAAGAATGACCTTATGGTCCCTAACATACTTGAGAATAATGAAGTTGATCATACCATCTACATGAATGTAGGAATAGTTAGACTATGGTGAGAAAAAAATATGTTGTAAACAAATCCTTCTCAACCCCACCCTTGGTGAAGTTGAGGGCATAATTATGCATATAGACATATGCCCTGCTTGCATGGAAATGAAACAAGAAGTTTTATAATGAACCAAGATGTGCGGTTAATTACATGGAAGTATGAGTATATAAGTGTTGACTTATGGAGTAGTGTTTACGCCAAATGGTGAAACAAGAATTGCGAAAACCGCCATTATATGACCTTAAGCCCTTAGTTTCCATTGCTACACCTCACAACTATGATAAGCCCACTAACTTTTCATTACAGTAGGAATATGCCTCATGATTACCGGAAGGAAAAATATGATGGTTATTTAGGATTTGTGGATGGCTTGGTAAGGAAGCAATATTCCAAGAATCCAACTATATTTATTTCCAAACCAACTCAAGGAAAGTAGAGATGAAAGGAAAGATAGGAAGTACAAAGGTTCTAGGACTATGGATTCCACCACATAAGAGTATGGTATTATGATGAGATGGTGTGTTTGAACTACAATATAAGAATAAATCCTTACAACTAAGCAATTTTTTCAATAGAACTTTGAAGGTACCTACCCTTCAAAATTGCAATTCTCCCTTAACTTGGGGTAATAATGTGACAACATGGACCATTCTCTATCCCCATGTATGTGCTAAACACTTCATATTTTCCAATTTTCTAAATCTTGAATTCAATACCATGATTGAATGTGTTTTGATGTTTGATTTATTTGTCTTATGTACATGTGCCTTGTGGTGACACTTAATTTAAATTAAAAACCTATTTTGCAACCACATTACACATCACCATTTACACCCCTATTTTGATCCCCTCTATGATTCTCTTTCTTCCCAAATCTTGTATTTATGGTGTAGAGAACATTCTCACATTTCCAACACATCTAATGTTTTCTCAAATCACAACCAAAAAGATATAGAACTAAGTTATGAACAACATGGCATAACTAAAGATTTCTAAACCCATATATCAACCTATATGAGTTCCATTTGCATGTCATTAGATATCTACATAGTAAGAGCAGCATGATATTATTTAAGAGAAGAAGAAATGATTGTAGTAAGATTGTCATAGTGTACCTACAACCTAAAATCATTAAATGGGTACACATCAACACAACACTGCTGAGTATGCTGCAAAAGACAGAAACTCACAAGTTAGGAAAATATATTTTCTTGGCCAAATTTAATGTAATAGTAAAAAAGAAAACAACAACATTAAAGACATTCATATTAACAAGCATGTTTTAAATGCATTTCCATTATACTAAAAAAATATATTTTGGCCATTTGACAAGCTTCCCATAGGAAGGGTCCATGAGGGGCATACGAGGATTAAAGCCTATTGTCACCCTATTACTATGTAAGGGACCTCAAGAAAAAAGTCAATGAGCTAACTCTATTTCAACATGCCTTGGATCCTTACTCGAAGAATATAGCCAGGAGGACCAGGTTTGTATAATGGACAAGGTCAATTATGTCCAAGGTTTGTTTAACATATTTCAAGCAAAATGAATGTATTAATCATAACAAACAAGTGTATCAAATAACTATGTGAATCCAAGCAATTTAAGTATACATATGTACAAACAAGTTCAATACCACTAGTCTGGCTAATAAGAGGATAAAGCAAACCAAACTTCATGACTATAAGGTGATATGTGCAATCATTAGATCTACCATGTAATAAGGTGAACATTGTATTTGGACTGCACCCAAATATTTATTTCATCTTAGCATAGGTGCAAGAGATTTGATAGACACCTTTACATACATAAAATTTTGTTTGATGAATCATGATATAGGGTTAAAGATATGATCATAATATATATAGGTATTACTTCACTATTTTAGGGACATAGATAAATTATATTTTATGTGAATGAGTAGCACCTAGGTGAAAATATGATCACCAAACAGAAAAGTATTGTAAAATTTGGATTTGGGACCATAATTAAAATACTCTTAATTCCAACCTATGTTTGTATATATGAACATCTTGATAAAGGTTTATGATAGTATAGATATAACCTTTCCAAGTGGATTGTTCTCCCTAAAAATACAATTTGAAACCCAATGTTTTCCTAGTTACATCAGATGAATGAAAACATGTGTGATATCATCTTCAGGAAAATCCTTAGTGTAATGTGATTTTCTATTCAACACAGATGCACTTTAAAATGTATTGATGCAAATGATCTAAGTGAGTATGTAATGTGATATGAGGACCATCTTAAACCACATGTTCCCTAGGAAGAAGGAGAGACTTTAGTTGAATCCTGTAGTATATATAGTCCTAATCTACTCTTCAGCAAGTGAGATGAGCCCTTTTAAAGGGTAATGTACTAATGAATATATAAAACTGATATTTCTAGAGAAGACTTGATATATGAATGGAGGTTTGTATTACCACTTTATCTGGGGGCGGGATAAGCCCAAGTTACTAGAAAGGATAAATGGAAACTGGTCAGTGGGACAAGATCCTAAGAAATTCCTTGTCTTCCATTATAAAATAAATAATTTTTTTATGAAAGGTGTTATACCCGCAAGAAAGGAAGTTAAGTAACTAAGCTAGACCTGACCTTCTTTGAATAGAGCCTTGGTGCTCATCCTTAATAACTCATGAGGTAACTTTATATTAGATGAATGATAATCATTGGATATTCAGATGCCCTAAGAAATGGATCCCCTTAGAATGAAGTAAGACTTATGTCAAGGGGTTTACTTGAGATAGCCTTTTGAATGTATAATATGTCACTTGGAAGTTTTAACTCAAACCAACCCAAAATCATGACATGTTTAGAATCATTTAGGACTTAGAACTCAATATAAACTCTTGCAATCACCTTGAGAATTTGTCAAGTTGAATTTTGATGAAAACTTCTACTGGGGAGGGGGACAATGTTAGGACATGGAATTTTCCTCCCTTTTGTAGAAGTTGTAAGTGAAAAAGATTAAAAAAATCTTTCTAAAAACAAAGTTATTTTTTTCTTTTATTTCAAACCTTCTGTGAAAAATAATGCACGAAGTAATGATTCATTGGTGTAAAATCAAATTATTTATGATTATTGTGATGCCCAATGCCACACCGAACGACATTACTCAAAACTAAGCACATGATCAACTACTAACAACCATATTACCGAAAAAGTAGATAAATTAAAACTTATTTCAACATTACCATCATGTCCAAAAAATATTACATAAAGGTCCACCATTTGTATCACTTCACATACTGTACTAGGTACTTACATGCCTGTCTAGTGGCATCAGCCACAACCTGTACATGCCATATACCAAACATAGGTACACTGCCAAACACCACTTATCAATATACATATCATCTACAAAACATCCACTGCCTAGCCCTAAGAGTAAAGGGACAACTCTAGGACTCTACAACTACTATCCAACCTTTTTCCTCTACCACTCTCCAAGTTTCTCTTTGTTAGCGCCACAATCCTGACAAAGCCGCTGACGACCACCTAAAAAGATGTGGTTATTCACGAGGTGAGACCTATATCCCAGTGAGAGATACAACTCTCAACCAACAGTTAGTGACTACAACAAAATACCCTTATTAAATAGGATGAGAAGATTCAACTAAATAAGAGGGTTAAGAAGCTTAAGAAAATTAAATAGTTTGAATGGATTTAGAGGACTAAGTAACTAAAATATGTAAAGCTACTACTTTATATACAGTTGATTTCTATTACCGCATTATATAACAACTAAACAATATAAGAAACAAGGGAAGGGTTACCAACCAATGTGAAGCATATTTAACCTTAAACAGATATACTAGAATGCTGAATTACATCTTTTATTAAGCCCTGAGGAGTTGAGGTATACCACTCAACTCCATTTGACCACTACTAAGTTGAAATCATGCCACATAAGATCTATAGGAGAGCAGTAATCATAAGATTTCATCATACCTCACTCATTATGAGTCCACTGCAATGACACATAAGGTCAAGCTGCAAAACAACACAATCCTTCCTTGGTATATAGGTCACGACACTAGTGAAAAACCTAGTCCGTCCTTAAAAGGTCACAACACTAGTGAAACCAAGGTGTACAAACCCAAATATCCAAGGTACAACTGCAACTATCCTCAATCACATCATATATACTGAATCACAATCATCTGAGATATGGCCTGAATCATTCTCCTATCAAGGTATGACCACAACCATCCTTGTGAACATGCATATACTCAACAATATATGATTCTAAGCTTCCAGTAAAGCAAAATTCATTTCACCATCCAACATGTCCTGACACTGGAATGGATCTATGACATAGGGAAACTACATGATTAGGGTGTCACTTGATTAGTTAATGTCAATTGGGTGATTTAAGGCTGCATTAATAAAGTTACATACAAACCCAAAAATAATTATACAAGACATGGGGTATATTGCAACTTCAAAAGATATCAAATGTATGAGATATAATGTTGATCACAAAACACATGGTACTATTTCATTTCCATACATAAGTCCATACTCTATCATCACAGGTTATAAATCCTTGTCACATCATGAAGAGGATAACACCTCAAATTAGGGCACTAAACCATTTCTAAGGTCATTAAGACCATCACATCACTCCCTAAAAGAACATCATTATCTTTCCATGCCTCATCAAGGCTCATCATACCACCACCACACATGTGATACATAAGTTCAACGCAATTTGGTATATACAATTGCTTTGATGTTCATGTGACAACAAATTAGGGTTATAACAACTTAGAGAGAAACTAATTTATCTTCATACTAACCACTCAAGAAATCTAAGCATTATCATCACTTATTTGGATTAGGGTTCAGTTCAACAAGGTAAGTAAATTAGGGATTCCAAACAACAATTAAAGATAAACCTTAATTCTTATCATCTCCAACAATCATGGAAGCAATTAGGCCAAGCATCACCATTGACCAAAAAATATCAATAGATAATGATGACATAGGTAAACAATCTTCATCGACCACTTGGATTAGGGATGTCATTGACTGCCAAGGATCATGAAGGTTGGTGACCACATAAATCACAAGGGTTGTCGACTGTTGAGGTTAGGGTTCTCAACGACCACCTAGGTTAGAGAACCTTATTAAGCGCTGAAGGCCAAGAAGGTCATAGACCACTAAGAGTATGAAAATCCCATCGACCACTTAGCCTCAAAAATCTCTTTATAGCCTCAAAAATCTCTTTGAACAGATAAGGGTGAGAACTTAGAAACCACTCAAGGGGATCAAACCTCATTAAACACTTAGAGAGGAATCCGACTTAGCAACCATCAAGGAAACCATATCCTGAAAACCATACAGATAAAGCTTAACAACCCATCAAGAGGAAGAAGGACTCGGTGACCATGGAGAGACCAAAACTTATCAATCACAAGGATATAACATGTTGATCATCACCATGTAACTAAAAAGTCATCAATGTGTAAATCAAATAAAGAAGATTGACTCCAAAACCCTAATTAGAAATCATCATGAGAGAAAGCAAAACCATGATTTAAGAGAGAGAAAACCAACATTTCCACAAACATGCATGCAACAAAACCTCCACAACAAAATAAAGATTCATATACAAAGGATTAGGGTTCATCCAAGAAGGGTTATCTACTCAAGATTACTAGATAAACACAAACCCTAAATAAAGGGAATTATCTTCCAACTTGTAACCACATTTTAGGGAAACATTAGGTGCAAGCAAGATGAATGTAATAGTTATATAACTCACCTTAGAGTTGATGTAGAAACTCCAAACATAAAGGTAGCTTGAAGAAAAAAGGTAGGAAGAAACCCTAGCTTGAGCAATCCTCTCAGTCAAGCTACCTACACTTCCAAGAAAGAATCAAACCTTAGGTCAAGGAAGCAAGAAAGAGAGAAAACCCTAGGTATAAAGGAAAAGAAGAGATATTCTTCAATATCTAACTCAAGCGCTACCATGGAACACCATGGGTTCAGACAAGGAGAAATGAAAAATGATGGTAGAGCAAAGAGCAGCTCCAAACCCTAGCTCAACATGCAAGGTAGATCGGCCCACTCTCTTCAACATTGAGCTGATCGTTCACCACAAAGCTAGAGGGGACGAGCTCCAAGAGAAAACAAGGAAGAAGATATAGGAAAATAGGTGCAAAAGAGGCCACTTGCATAAAAGGAGGGAGGTTTATATAACATAGGGTTAATGAGAGAGAGAAAGAGGTTTAGGTGTCATGCCAAACATACCATGTGTCTAAGAAATCCTCTCTATGCAAGATCCACTCTCAAGAATGTAGCTAGGGAGACAAAAATAAGAAAATCCATCAACACACTTGTCCAAGAAAAGAAAATGATCACTAAGGAATGATGTTAGTGACTGAAGAGATCAAGGGAAGCAACAATCACTAACCCTAGGTGATGGTGGTGACCAAGATGAGTGGTGTACCTCATCGACGACCAACCATAGGTAGCACAAAGGAAACATAGTCAAACACTAAAAAGACGAATCACAAGAAATCTAGGATATTTCCAAAAAGTAAGGGGTACCATAGGTCAAACACTCAAATAGTCAGCCATCAACTAGGGCATCCATGCAAAGCCTAATCTCAAAACATCATGCCATCACTAAAACCAAGGTGTGATAAGGCACCCTAAAGCTCAACTATATCAAACATGATGTAAAAACATGTGAGGCAAAACAAGAATCTAAATAATTGCAAGAAAAACCCTAGAAGTGGGTAATTTGGAATTAGGTCCAAAACAAGATCATATATGCATAACCAACTCAAACTGTGCCCAAACTAGACCAAAAGTTAAACTTAAGCTTGTCACATGATGTCAAAGAACATAACAAGTTTTTATTAAGGTTTTAAGCATGTAATTATGATAAGAAAGCATTTTTTAACCAAAAAGCAAGGTCAGGGGTCTTACAACTATAAACCCCTAATAAGGATTTCATCCTTAAAATCCTACGCAAACAAAGATGAGAACTTCATACACATCTCATCCTCTAACTCCCATGTGGCTTCCTCCACACCACGGTGATTCTGCAAAACCTTAACTAAAACTATATCCTTCTTCTTTTACTTGTTCACCCTCCTATCTAGGATCAACACAGGACCCTCCACA
The DNA here is from genome assembly GCA_963693085.1 of Alisma plantago-aquatica. NCBI lineage: Eukaryota > Viridiplantae > Streptophyta > Magnoliopsida > Alismatales > Alismataceae > Alisma > Alisma plantago-aquatica. The sequence goes on along the minus strand of OY856411.1, from coordinate 973,359,394 downwards.
TACTACACGTCCTCCTCCAACTCAACCTCCATAGGCTACAACATCAACTCGATATCAAGGTGACACTTTGTCAATCTGGAAACATGGAAGACATCATGCAACCTATGCAACTCTGGTGGTAACCCCAATTTGTATGCCACCTTCCCAACACGTGCCAAGCTGGGTATGGTCCCATAAACCTAGGAGCCAACTTACCCTTACCCAACCTTATCACACCGTTTGGAGGAGAGACTTTCAAATACACTTTATCTCTAACTTGGAACTCAAGATGACTATGATGGTTATCAAAGTAAGACTTCTGTCTATCCTGGGTAGCCTCCAAATGTTGCTATATCACCTTGATCTTCTCTATAGTCTGATGTACTAGCTCAGGACCCAAAAGTTGATACTCACCTGTGTAATACCAACAAAGTGATGACTGACAATGTCTCCCACACAAAGTGTCATACGATGCCATATCTATACTCCTTTGGTATCTGTTGTTGTAGGCAAACTCTATCATACTGGAGGTGCACATTCCAACTACTAAGAAACTGCAAGACACAAGCTCTGAATAGATCCTCCAAGATCTAAATGGTCCTCTCTGACTAACCATCTGTCTGTTGGTGGAAAGCTGTTATAAAATTCAATTGTGTCCCCAGCCGTATGCAGACGTCCCCAAAAATGACTTGTAAATTGTGGACCGTTGTCAAACACTATGGTCACTAGAATATGACACAGAAAGACTATCTCATTAACATATACCTGAGCCACCTTCTCTATTGTATATGTTGTCTTGCTAGGAAAGAAATGAGCTGACTTGGTCAACCTGTAAACTATTACCCAAAGGGAATCATGACCTTTGGCTGTCCTAGGAAGACCAACCACAAAGTCCATGGTAATATGATCCAATTTCCACTATGGTATACAAAAAAGTTACAATGTCCCTACAGGCTTCTGGTTCTACTCCTTAACTCTCTGGAAAACTAGACATCTAGCAACAAACTTTGCCACATCACACTTCATACTAGGCCACCAAAACATATCCTTCAGATTGTGGTACATGTTAGTACTACCAGGGTGCATTGTGTACATCAAGGAATGGGACTCCTTAAGAACCATCTTCATTAGACCATCAACAACTGGATCCACCATCCTATTGTGGAAACAAACTATATCATGTTTTGTCCCATGAAAGCCATCATACTTCTTCCTACCATACTCTGCCCAGATGTTTTGCATCACAATATCATTCAACTATGCATATCTGATCTGTTGCATCAATGTAGGCTTCACCTATAAATGTGCTAACAAGCCTACCAACAGAGAGACTTCGAGCAGTACATTTAATGGCCACACAACACTAAAATGTCCCACTTATGTCACACCAAGACATGTAACTGTGCCTTATCTATAGATGATGATGAAGATGACTTCTTGCTCAACACATCAGACACCACATATGCCTTCCCTGCATGGTATTCTATCATGCAATCATAATCCTTGATCATCTCCATCCATCTTCTCTACTACATGTTCAGATCTTGCTTGGAGAAGATATACTCAAGGTTCTTGTGGCCAGTGAAGATATGGCACTTCTCCCCATACATGTAGTATCTCCAAATATTCAAGGAATGCACCACAGTTGCAAGTTCCAGATCATGTGTTAGGTATTTCTCCTTGTATTTCTTAAGCTGTCGCATAGAAAAATAAATCATGTTCTTGTCCTGCATTAGCACACATCCCAAATTGATCTTCGATGCATAAAAAAAGATGACATATCCTTTCCCTTGCTCTGCTAGAACTAATAATGGTGCACTGGTCAACTTCTCCTTCAACGACTGGAAAGAAAGCTGACACTTGTCATCCCACATAAAAGGAACACCTTTCCTAGTCAACTTGGTTAGGAGTAACACACAATAGTGAAACTCTTTATGAATCTCATGTAGTTGCCTACCAAGCCTAGGAAACTATGAACTCTTGTCAGTGTGTTGGGATGTTCCCATTCCATTGTTGAATGTACCTTCTTAGGGTCCACACAAATACCTTTAGCAGATATGATGTGTTCAAAAAAGATACCTCTATCAACCATAACTCACACTTGATGAACTTGGAATACAACTTGTGTTGCCTCAACAACGTCAATGCCTGGCCAAGGTGCTTCCGTTGATTTTGACTATCCTTAGCGTATATAAAGATTTTATCTATGAACACTACCAAAAACTGATCCTAATATGAACTGAACACCCTATTCATAAGATCCATGAATGTTGTTAGTGCATTGGTCAACCCAAACAACATAACCAGAAATTTGTAATGACCATACTTAGTCCTAAAAGATGTCTTAGGTATGTCATCTACCTTGATCTTCATATGGTGGTATCCTGCCCAGATCTATCTTTGAGAACACCGTGGTACCTCTCAATTGATTAAATAGATAGTGAATCCTCGGCAACAAGTACTCATTCTTTATTGCGACCTTGTAAACCTAACAGTAGTCTACACACAACCTCATGGAACCATCCTTATTCATAAACAACACGGGAGCACCCTAAGGGGAAGTGCTGGGTCTGATGAAACCCTTCTCTAACATCTCCTAGAACTATTTCTTTAACTCCTGCGTCTCCATTGATGTCATCCTATATGGTGATTGTGCTATGGGTTGTGTTCCAAGAATAAGATTAATCTTAAAATCAATCTCTCTAGGAGAGGGAACTCAAGGAAACACTTCAGGAAAGACATCTCAAACTCCCACACTACATGTACCTCCTAGATAGTATGAATCCTCACCTTGGTATCCACAACATGTTCCAAGAAAACTTCACACCCCTATATCAACAAATTCTCCATTATCATGGCTAACATCAAACACGTAGGAAGGAACTTACTATCTCCTTGGAAGACCCATGAAACATCTCCATCGTAGAACGTCGCCACCTTGGAACTACAGTCCAACATAACCTTGTACTTCTCCAAGGTATCCATTCCTAGAATCACATCAAATCCATGCATATCAAGTGGCACAAGATCTACTTGAATGCATGCTGCCTCCTGAGAAAGAAAAAACACAAGATGGACACACCTCTCGCAACTCAACAGAACGAACAAGAGGAGTTTCTAACCGAAGACTATCAGATCTACTACAAACATGTAGATAACAACTACTCATTACCCCTCTAGTGAAAAAATATTGTGCCACACTCAGAGAAACTAAAACATATATGAAAGAAGAAGCATACAAGTCAGAATGAAAAAGTTCCATTTGACCTGTCATGACCTATGGATTGACCACTCCTTCTGGATGACTCATAGAATTGAATCTAGCCATCACCTATTATCATCCCCATCCTCTGCTAGCTGGTCCAGAAGATCCTTCTTGTGATGCATGACCACATCCTCTACCACCACCACTGTTGAACTACAACTATTGGGAACCCCATTGACTCTACCTTAGCTACTGTGTCACTTATTCATCCTTCATGGGGCATGCCCACCTAATATGCCCCATTTGTTCACACTAGGGACAAGTCCTTGAATCATACTATGGCATAGATTTCCCTATCAATGACACAAACGTAGTACTGCAAGCTCCTACTAGCGGAAAACTATGGCCTCATCCCTTACTCAGGGACCACTATGATGTCACACCCGACCTTGGCTAAAAAAAAGTTGATCTCTATTGTGATTGAGGTGAAGAAAACCTTGGCTTCTTAAAGCCTCCAAAAGACTTCCCCTGAAACTGAGTTGACCTTTTCTTAGCATTAGCTTCAGACTTCTTGATAGAGGACCTTTCAATCTGGCTCACCGAGTCCAAAAAGGTAGATAACCTATCTCTATTCTCCAAAGCACTAGCTACCATAGATAACTTGGAGCTCAAACCCTTCTTGAACCTTTGGATGATCTCCTTCTCCATCATCACCATATGAGTACATAACCTCAAAAGCTCAATAATCTTGGCCTCATACTCATTGATGGTCATCAAGCCTTGGTGTATCTTCCCAAATGAGCTATCTTCTTGTCTACATATGTATCTAGAAAGTAACGACTTATGACTCTCACTAAAGCTCTTACCAATTGATTACAACTCCTGGTCTCTTCTCCTCCTCTATGGCCCACTAGTGACCAATACTACCCTTCAATTGATAAACATCATGCTTCACCTTGTTCTCTTATGATATATTGAGGATCTTGAAAGCCTTCTCAAGCTCCATCAACAACATATTAGCATTATCTAGGTCTAATGTACCCACGTACTCTACCGCTCCAACATGTCTCAGCCTTGTGAACATCTTCCCAGATGCCTGAGATTCTGCATTAGGGACAACAACCTTAGCTTGAAGTATGGACACTCTATCCACTATATGCATAATTGTTGTAATGAGTTGTCTGAACATGGACTGAAAGGCAGGATTTTCCATGGCTGTAGGGTCAAACTGAGGCATCGCGGGTTGCTCCAGCCCCATCTCAGACACTTTATCTTCACATTCCTACCTCCTAGTGCCACCTCTTGGCACAACATAGCTACTCTCAACATGTTCTTCACGCTCTCTAGACATATCCAAATAAGCATAAGCTATAATCAACTATGTTGGATAACATAAGACTAGACAAAAACATAAGTCCTATGTTGCTATAGACTTAGCGAACCTATTGCTCCAATACAAACCAAACTGTGACTCCCAATGCCACACAGAACGTGATTACTCAAAATTAGGCAAGCGATCAACTACTAATCAACCATAGTACTGGAAAAGTCGATAAATTAGAACCATTTAAACATTACCATCCTGTCCAGAAAAATTACATAAATGTCCACCACTTGGATCACATCACATAACATACACACATTTACATGCATGTCTAATGGCATCAACCACAATCTATATACGAGAGAGACGTTCCACATGTGCATGCCATATACACTTCCAAAAACCACATGTTGATATACATATCATCTACAAAACATCCCTTGCCCCCGACCGGATCATACAAGGATGACTCTAGGATTCTACAACTACTACCCAACTTCTATAGCTCTCAAAGCTACTCTTCTTCAACACCACGATCCTGAGAACATGGTTGACAACCACCTAAAAGGATGTGGTGACCCACGAGGTGAGACCCATGTCCTAGAGAGAGATATAAGTCTCAACCAATGGCTATTGAACATATCAATATTCCCTTATCAAACAGATATAGCAGATTCTACTAAATAAGTTGGTTAAGGGGATTAATCAAATTGAATTGTTTAAATAGATTAAGTAGATTGAGTAAACAAAACCGATAAAACAATCACTTTCTATACAGTTGATTTCTCTTGTCGCATTATATAACAACCAAATAGTATAAGAAACAAGGCAAGGGTTAACATCCAATGTGAAGTGTATTTAACCCTATACAGATACACTACACAACTGATTTGCATCTTTTATTAAGCCATGAGGAGTTGAGGTATACCATTCAACTGTAACTGACCACTTCTAAGTCAAAATCAATGCCATACAAGATCTATAAGAGAGCCAAAATCCTAAGATCTAATCCGCCCTTGGTCAATACGAGTCCATTGCAATGACACATAAGGTCAAGCTACAAAACAACCTTGTCTATCCTTGGTATATAGGCCACAACACTAGTGAATAACCTAGTCTGTCCTCAAAAGGCCACAATACTAGTGAAACTAAGGTGTACAAACCCAAAAATTCAAGGTACAACTGCAACTGTCCTCAATCACATCATGTATACTGAATAACAATCATCTAAGATACAACCTCGACCATTCTCCTACCCACAAGGTATGATCACAACCATCCTTGTAATCATGCATATACTCAATAGTATATGACTCTGAGCTTCCACTAAAGGAGAACCTGTTTCACCATTGAACAAGTCTTCACACAGGAATGGATCTATGGCACATGGAAACTACATGATTAGGGTTTCACCTTATTAGTTAATGTCGATCGGGTGAATTAAGGCTGCATCAATCAATTTACATACAAACCATAAAAGAATTCTACAATACATGGTGTATATTGCAACTTCAAAAGATATAAAATGTATGAGATATTATGTTGATCACAAAACCACATGGTACTATTTCATTTCCACACATGAGTCCATACTCATCATTATACCATCACGGGTTATAAATCCTTATCACATCATGAAGAGGATAACACCTCAAATTTGGGAACTAAACCATATCTAAGGTCATTAAGACCATCACATCATTCCCTACATGAACATCATTTTTTTATATGCCTCATCAAGGATCATCATACCACCACCGCACATGTGATACATAAGTTAAACATAATTTGGTATATACAATAGCTACGGTGTTCATGTGACAACAAATTAGGGTTATAACAAGTTAGAGAGAGAAAGTAATCTATCAACATACTAACCATACAAGAAATCAAAGCATTATCATCACTTACTTGGATTAGGGTTGGGTTCAACAAGGTAAGTAAATTAGGGTTTCCAAACACTAGTTAAAGATAAACAATAATTCTTATCATCACCAACAATCATCGAAGCATTTAGGTCAAGCATCACCATGACCATAGAACATGAATACATAATGACTACATAGGTCAAAAATCTTCATCAACCACTTGGATTAGGGGTGTCATCGACCGCCAAGGATCATGAAGGTTGGGGACCACTGAGGTTAGGGTTCTCAATGACCACCTTGGTTAGAGAACCACATCAACTTCTTAAGGTCAAGGAGGTCATGGACCACTAAGAGAGTGAAAATCACACTGACCACATAGGCTCAAAAATATCTTTGACCACATAAGGGCAAGAACTTGGAAACCACTCAAGGGGATCAAACCTCATTGACCGATTCAACTTAGCGACATCAAGGAAACCAGATCTTCACGACCATAAACATCAAACTTAGCAACCCATCAAGATCAAGAAAGACTTGGCAACCATGGAGAGACCAAAACCCATCAACCACAACGATAAAATAGGTTGGTCATCACCATGAAATCAAAAAGCCATCAAAGTGTAAATCACAAAGAGAAGATCGACTCTAAAACCCTAATTAGAAATCATCATGAGAGAAAGCAAAATCATGTTTGAGAGAGAGAAAACCAACATGTCCACAAACATACATGCATCAAAACCTCCACTAGAATAGAAAGATTTGTACATAAAGGATTATTGTTCATCCAATAAGAGTTATCTACTCAAGGTTACCATATAAACACAAACCCTATGTAAAGTATATTATGTTCCTACTTGTAACCATGTTTTAGGGCAAGATTAGGTGCATGCAAGATGGAAGTAAGTAATAATCATGTATAAAGTTATATAACTCACATTGTTGATGTAGTAACTCCAAACAATAAGGTAGCTTGAAGTAGAAAGGTAGGAAGAAACCCTAGCTTGAGAACTCCTCTCAGCCAAGCTAACTCCACCTCTAAGAAAGAAGCACACCCTAGATCAATGAAGAAAGAAAGAGGCAAACCCTAGGTATAAAGTCTAAAAAGGGATATTCTTCAAGCTCTAACTCAAGAACTACCATGGAACACCATGGGTTCAGCCAAGAAGAGAAAGAAGAAGAGGGTAGAGCAAGGAGAATGTAGGTGAAGAGAAATATCACACTTACCAAAACCAAGAACAAGAGTAACGATGCACCAAACAATCACAAGATGGGTAGCTCCAAACCCTAGCTTAACATGCAAGGTAGATCGGCCCACTTTCTTCAACCTTAAGCTCATCCATCACCACCAATATAGAGGGGACGAGATCAAAGAGAAACCAAGGAGGAAGAGAGAGGTAACTAGGTGCAAAAGAGGTCACTTGCATTCAAGGTGGGAGGTTTATATAACATAGGATTGGAGAGAGAGAAAGAGGTTTAGGTGTCATGCCAAACATGCCATGTGTCCAAGAACTCTTGTCCATGCAAGCACCACATCAAGCATGCAACTAGGGTGAAAAAACCATGAAAAGCCATCGGACACACTTGTCCAAGAAAAGCAAACGACCGCTAAGGCATAATGTTGGTGACCAAATAGATCAAGAGAAGCAATAGTCGCTAACCTTAGGTGATGTTAGCGACTAAGATGAGTGGAGTACCTCATCGACCACCAACCCTTGCTAACACAAAGGAAACATCATTGACCACTAAAACATGGTATATAAGAAATCTTGGAAATCACCAAAACTAGGTGGTACCATCGGTCAAAGACTCAAAGGGTCAACCATCAACTAGGGAATCCATGCAAACCCTAATCTCAACACATCATGCCATCACTCAAACAAAGGTGTGATAGGCGCCGAAAAGCTTAATTCTATCAAAAATTATGTTAAAACATGTGATAAATAAACAACATGTGGAAAATTCCAAGAAAAATCCTATATATGGGTAATGTTCAATTCGGTCCAAAACATGCACATATATGCATAGCTAGCTCAAACAGTGTCCAAACTGGACCAAAATTTAAAATTTAGTCTATCACATGATATTAAAGAACATCACAAGGTTTGATTATATTTTTAAGCATGTAATTATGATAAGAAAGCATGATGTTTCAACCAAAAACCAAGGTCAGGGGTCTTACAGTTTTTATGCTAGTAAATTTTCTTGAAATATTATAATCAGATTTTGAACAAAATATGATGTCATATATACTTTTATGATCCCATTCTCTATAATATCAATTGGAAAGTTGTAACTAAATACCTTTTAAGAAAACTTGATGCCTTAAATGAATTTGATGATCATATTTATTTCAATTAAAGGTTAACTTAATTGTCAAGAAAAGGGCACTCCAACAGATTTGTTTCAAACATTTCAATATTGCAATAAGAGAGAAAAAGAAAGAAAACTCCTAAATTTAAGAATATTTGAACTCTTCTGGAGACCTATAGAAAATCTAGAAGAAAATAGTTATTTTATTTAATTATGGGCTTTAAAGGCTTGCCATATATTTTGGTTTGAGTAGCATACGATTTCAATTCTGACGAAGATTTGGTAAATATCAATGCTACTTGGCAAAGTATAAGTATTTACATATAAATTACCTTTAGAATCACCATTTGGGAGTTAATTATATTTTTTAAATTACTATAATGTTAATCATTTAAGATTTTGGTCGTACATGAAAATTTATCCACGCTAGACTAGTCAAAAGTTAACTGAATAACTTTTGTAATATAATTAGTCAAAAATCTTTGGATGGCCACATAGGACTTTGTTCATTAGTTTAGCTTTTTAGAACCTATCAAATGAGGATTTACCTTTATAATATTTATTTGGATTTAGAGTTGTAATTTGTTATAAATGGTTACCAGAGGAAAAGGTCTTCATAAGAATATGATAAATGTTTGAATGATTTATTGATAGTAATTATTTGTTTGTGTGAGGCTCAATCAACATAACCACTAGGAAGTTTTTGTTGTCAACTTTCAAACATAATGGAAGTTCAACTAGTCTTTTCAAGGAAAACGGAGAACATATCTTTTATGGATGACTTGTGAACTACCCCCAAAGGAGAAGCTACTTCAATGACCCCAGATGAAAACTTTAAACCTTATAAACCACTCAACTACTCACAGATCAGAGGGGACATTTTTAGTGGGATGACCTCTTTTGTGAGATAGATTCATTTCTAAGGCACACAACCTGGGTTTCCAATCATGGTCCCTTCATTAAAAATGGAGAGAATATTAAATAAAGAAGTTAGAATTAAAATTAAGAAATTGGGGTGATCTGTTATGCAAGAAAGATTCCTAGTATCCTATTGAATTGATTAAGTTTTATTTAAAAATAAACATTGTCTTTTAACATGGAAACTCTGTCAAAGATATTTACAGATTTACTTTTGTTAATATTGTGTTCATTCTAGTAATACGAATGGATACAAAGACAAGTACTAGGTTTGGTTTATTCTTTTTGGTAATCAATACTAGTTACATTTTCTCTTTACACATCAAAAAATGTATGTGGTAGTTACAAACGTTTGACCCAATGTAAAAAACACATGTTGTTTCTAATATTTTCAATAATTCATTGTATAGAAAAAAGGGGAATCTATGTTAGGAGTGAGTGGATATTATTTATTGACTCTACTCACTTTATTATACAATATGACGTGTTTCTCATGCTTTATTTGAAATCCTCATTCATATTAATACGTGACTAAGAACATTGTTTGTTTTCAACATTGGTCATCCTCCTTTGCATCCACATCTAGCCCATAAATAAATTCTTCTCTTCACTTTCCTAATCCCCCCTTCTATCAATCTATGATTCAAGAAGGGGGAAACCCTCCTCTATTCCTTCCCTAACACTCTTTGCACGTGGATGATCCTAGGAACCACTAGTTATGCTACTTCTCTTCTTCTTTAAAAAATGTGATGACTTGAATGAACCCCATTTATCCAGAAAGGTATTTCTAGAACTCTTAGTATATGATCAGTTGTAACTCAAATTTAGGTAGGAAACAAATTAACAAGAAGACATTGAAACCTACTCCTTATTAAAATTGGTAGAAATGAAAATTGAGATGTTAATTAGAGATTATTTGATAATTAGTGAATTACATGATTAAAGGTATATGTATATCATGGAATACTCATTCTTGATAAAAATTGGATTATAGCTCTTATATAACATGCCTAACTGTATCGATCTTTGCCTTGATGAATGTGATAATGGAATGTATTGTTAGCAGTAAAATAATGAATTTATGGATAGATAATGAGACAATTAGTTGATGTCTTATTGGACTATTTCCATGCCTATATAAACTATGGATATTGGGCCTTTAGATATGCTTAAATCATTATCACATGTGCATGACCCTAATAGATCTAGCCTACAATTTGCACTAGTAATTCTAATGTTGATGAAACTTAGACCTAGTGGACCATGATTGGAACAAAAAAGAATTAATATTAGTATGTTTTAGTATTAACAATTGGAAGATTACTATTCATGTTGATTTAATTTTTGTATAATCATTTAATTGGATGAAATCCTACACAAAATATGGTACATGTGACATTTATGGATGACTGCCTTAAGTGTGCACTGGTTTCATGTAGTTTATCTGGTGCTCATTCTTGCAAATTTATTGGGCTTTAAATTTTATACATTATGAAATTATGTGTATGATTAAATATAAATGATTATCAACACTGACGACCAAATTATCACAAGGGTGTTTTAGAGAGCAATACACTCCCAAATTTCTAGAAATGAACCTTAAGGGGGTTACTATGCATTAGTGTGAAATTGATTTTGTGTTCGCAATGGAACATCAAGAATATAAAAGAGTTCCCTAAGGGAATACACACTAATTTACCTAGATATATATCCAAGATTCCCCTAATAGAATATACATTGGTTCACTAAGTGAGAAATCTAAAATATAGTTGAATGTAGAAAACTAAAACTTTGATCTTCACTACTTGCAATTGTTCAAGAATGAAATATACTTTGTGCAACTACATGCACATATTTGGTTGCACCCATGTACACCATGTAGTGAGTAATGACCAACATTTTGTTTGTCCACATTTTAGGTTAATAATGTTGATATGAAGTTGTAATTCAACCTATAATGAAAAAGAATGATGCTTAAGATACAAAGAAGGATTTATTTTTTCATTCCCTATTTTGATTATTGCTAAAATTTAGGTTCTAACTTCTAAAGATTGTGTTTCACAATCATGTGCCTCCAATTGAATCATGACCTTGTAGAACATCATGTTGTACATATTGAATCAAACTATTGATTATTATTAGTTTTTTTGCGAGTATGGTCTTGGAAATGTTTGATAACTAGTCTTGTCTCTCTCTAGTCCTCTGATATGGGGATAATGAGTGAAGGGGGTCATTACATAGGCAGTTAGTTAGTTGAAACAATCACCAACAAAATTTTAAAAAACTTATCAATTAGTATTTGATTAAAGTTTTAAAGCAACAAAGATCAAGGAAAGCAAAAAGAGTATAGGGATTTAAGGAAAACTTACTTTCTTTGGTAAAGGCAACAACAACAGGGGTGGAGTGAAGACGCAAACAACAATGATGGAGGTGACAAAGAATGTTGCAACAACACCAATGAAGGGAACATGAAGCAGTGGTGAACAAACCAACAACAACAATAGGAATGAAGGCGTCATGAAGCAACACTGATCTAGGTCAAAACCATAAGAGACCGAAACCCCAAAACTATTGCGTGATGAGACACATTCAAGAAGGAAAAAAATTCCATTATGTGGAGTTATCAAAACTTATAAGGCTTTGGTTATCAAAATAATTATAACTTCAAGGGCTAATGTGTACAGATTTCTCAAACATAAATGTTGACTAATGAGTTCACTTAAGTAAATCTTGGGTTAGTCTTAAGACTTTGGTGGCTTTATTTTTACTATAAAAAGTGTAACTATCACCATATCAGGTGATGGAAGATCCAATTATTGGTGCAATGCACCCTACAAGATGACATGGTTGCATAGTAGATTGGGTCATGCTAACAAAGAATTAATAACAATCCACTAAGAAGTTGCTGCATGAGTTTTTGATTATCAAAACTACATGCAGTCATCATCAAACATCAACGAGATTTTAGAAATGTTCTCATAATGACATAGAAAATGATGCAGTATGTAATATATTGAGATTTTCAACAATTACTCTTTTATGTAACTATAATTTATTATAATGTGAATTAGAAATAGTAGTATTTTATTTGATTATAAGTTTGGTCTTCACACTCTGTCAAGATATGAGAACGGTGTAGAAATGCTTCCATCTATGATCATGGGGGAGGTACTCTCTCTACACCAATAAATGAGGGAAACAAATGAGTGAAAACAAGTGCTAACCTTTTTTCTATTTATGCTCATACATGGGGTGGGTTGCTAAGTTTCGTTTTTGCATTGCACTTTAAATATAATAATTTGTTTATATTACTGTATGATTTTCCACATGCATGTTTGTATGTGCTTTATCAATGTAGTACGTGGAATATATGTCTTGATTTCATAATATTCATAAATGGATATAATTTCTTTAGATTTTGAATAATTTCAAGAATAGAGTATATTTCCATTACTCAAATTTGTTAAATATTTGAACTTTCTATGCACTATTTCTTTTTGGACATGGATACGTTTTTCTTTTTTTTATTAAACAGGCACAATAATTATTCAAGTTAGGAAGCGTTTATAGAAGCACTAGGACCTGTAGTCCCGATTGATACATGATGTTCCTCTCTCAAGATACTCCGAACCTCACTTGGAGGGTCATTATAGAACTGAAACTCTGATCTAGTTTTTAAGTAGTACTTTGCTAGTGAGTCAGCCAGCCCATTACATTCCCTATAGATGTAGCAGATAGATATATTTCCTTGTAATATCTTCTTTATCTTCATTATCCACAGAGAAAAATTTAGGATAGATGTGTTCAACGTCTTCCAGCATCCGTGTCGCCTTCTGCCAATCAGTTTTGATTGTGATTTTATTCCAGCCACTTGCTATAGCCTACTCTACAGCTAAGAGGATACATGCTAACTCCGCTTCTGTAGCATTGGTGGTTCCTAACATTCTCCCCCAACCTCCTAGCCAGCGACTTGTCTCATTACGGTCCACCACAGCGGTGGCTGCACCGTATTTATTCGTAGTTGCATCCACGTTCATCTTAATTTCCCCTATGCATGGCACCGTCCATTTTTCAGTAGCATGGATATGTTTTTCCAGTAGAGAACTTCTAAACAACCATACAAATTTTATGTAGTTTGAAATTCATTCATTTGAATGACATTTATATACTATAAAAAAAGGTCACCGGAGAACTCGTACAATATCTTGAGTCTTTATGACAACATTCACATATTCCATTAACTATGTCTATTACTCTACTTTCTCCACTATTTTTAGTATTTTATTAATGTTTTCAAATTTCATTATTTAAATGCATAAATAGTTTTACACTATAGTTCTCATTTCTTATTTCCCAATGCTATTTATGCTTCATGTTGTCCACATCCCAAAAAATCCCCTCAATGAGCATGATCTTACGGTCACATGAAAAAATGGAGAGACAACATAAAATGGTGAATTGTAGAATTTTATGAGTCATCACCATGTTTTATTCATAAAATAAGGAAAAATTCGAGCTTGTGTTTAAATCAGTGTGAAAATATGAAAGACCCGATTTTGATTATACTCAAGGGAGGATAAGAAATGTATGCATAATTTCACATATTAGAAATATCGATTGTATTATCAGTGGGGAAGGTGTTAGCTCCCCAATATCACCTACTGAATGACATTGCATATTTAATAGACATCTCAGATTAAAACAACATTGATTGAAGTTATTATTAAGGAATACGATGGAAATTTTAAGAAAGATAGTCTTTTTTTTGCAAACATTTAGGGATGGATATGGCCTTGACTTTCCAATCTTTTTCCTGAAGGAGCATGGTGAACCAACCTTAGACTAGGAGAAGGAGTTCATCCTTACATCATGGGCTATTTGCTAAGTTATTTTAATGGAAACATATTTATATAGTTGAGTTTCCTTCTACTTAGATCCTTTATTTGTATAAAGCATGCACACCCTTATTGGGAAAATCTTGATGTACTCTTTATTAAATTGAATATAGTCGAAATTTTAATCTTCCACTGCTATTCGTTGGATTTTTTTACCATATTTAGTAGAGAGGTTATCTCACTTATTTATAGCATGGTATCAAAGCTAGGTTTGTCAGAGTCTTGACTTTTTCAATTTGTCTCTTTAGTTAGAAACCGTTGCCTCATATAGTTTCCCTTTAGTTCACCTTAGAAATTTACCTGTGGTAAAATGTTGATTTAGGACCACAAGAATTTTAGGAGACCATGATAACATATCATAACGAATTCCCCCTGAAACATAATGATGCATAAAAAAAAATGAATCACGCCCTATTAGTCATGGTACAATCATCAATAAATCTAGTTGATCTTTCAATTTTCTTTTTGGCACATGCTTTACACTAAACAATGTACCGTCAAAAGTGGTTCAAAAGACACCATATGAGATATGGCATGAGAAGTGTCCTAATATGTATTTTATAAAATTTACGAATGAAAGCTTGTGTAAGAAAATAGTTTCTTGAAAAGCTTTGTCCATAAGTTTTATGTTGCTGAATACTACTTTTATATACCAATCCGACAACAAAAATATTTATTGCCATGATAGTTGTATTCCTAAATAGAATTTCAGTCCAAAGGAATTAATGGGAGAAAAGGAAAACTGTAAAAGTTAAAGACCAACAAGAAAACATCAAATCAAATAGGTACATTAGGAACAAGAATAATCACAAATTGTTGTAGAATCACAAGTTCCTTATTTAACACAGAACCTTGTAGATCTAGTAGGACACGCCTTGAACTTGAAAGACTAGGATATCTTATGGCTCGAGAAGGTAGTAAGTTGGTCATAGGCCATGCGACAACAACCTACTTAGAAGCTATTGAGGGACCAAAGTATGAGAAATGGCTCAATCCATTGCATGGAAGATGGACTTCGTGTACACAAACAAGGTATGACCTTATTGTATCCACCTTAAGGGGTAAAACCCATAGTGTGCAATTGGGTCTTCAAGGAGAAGATGACATGGATGGTAGTGTACAAACCTATAAGGTATGATTGGTAGCTAAAGTTTTCAAACAAGTTCAAGATGTTGAACATGACAAAATCGTGTACCAGTTGCCATGGTTAAATCCATTAGAATCATTCTTGCCATTGCAATTTAGTATGACTATGAGATTAGGAAAAGGGATGTTAAAACTGCATTCCTTAATAGGAATTTTGTAAAATATGTGTGTGTTACACAACCTAAAGGTTTTATAAATCCAAATACCATAAATGAAGTCTACAAGCTACAAAGGTCAATTTATGGATTGAAGAAAGCATGTTAGACCTGGAATCTTTAATTTGATAAGATAGTCAAAGAGTTTGACTTTATTCAAAATGAAGATGAAATCTATGATTACAAAAGGTTAGTGGGAGCATATTTATATTCCACATAATGATGGGGAATAATGTCCTTATCCTACAAATATTAAAACATGGCTGGGAAGTACCTTCTATATGAAGGATTTAGGAAAATCATCCTATATCTTAGGAATCAAAATATATGAAGATAGATCTAGAAGAATTCTTGACCTAAGTAAGAGCACATACATTGGCAACATGCTGAAAGGGTTCAGCAGGCAGAAAGTAATGAGATAAAATTTGTCCATGTTTCATTGATTTAGTCTCTCAAGAGCCTAGTGTCATAGTTCTAGTAAAGAATTGAAACACATGAGTAAAATTCTATATGCATTCACAATTGGATATATCATTTATGTAATGTTATGTACTCATCCTATTGTCTCATATGTATTGGACATGATGAGAGAATATCAATCACATTCTAGTGAATGTCGCTGAACTTCCATAAAGAACATCCTTAAGTACTTGAGAAGAACTAAGGATCAATTCCTTATTTATGATAATAAGGAAGAGTTGGGTGTAAAGGGATACACCAATGCATGCTTCCAAGGTGACAAAGAAGATTAAAAATCACAATCTAAATTTGTGCTTGACCTTAAAATATAATTGTAAGTTGGAAAAATTCTGAGCAAGAGACATTTATTAATTATATAATAGAAGATGAATACCTTGTTGTTATGAATACAATAGAGAATACCATATGAATCAAGAAGTTCATTTAGATGAACTAGTGGGAGGTTCCAACCATTGATGACATAGTAGAAATATTGTGACAAAAATGGAGCTACATGACAGGAAAAGGAACTCAGATAGTATACTATGAAATCTCCATCTCATACGAGAGATCATACATCATGGAGATGTGAATACTTGTGAATTACCGACTAGAAGAAAATGTTGCTAACCTTCTACACAAGCAGATGTGTAGTAGAAACATGATAGACATGTTAAGATCACTTGGAATAAGATTAATGGGTGATTGGCTCTAAGTTCAAGTGGGATTTTGTTGGTATGTATGCTCACAGAGCCAATCATACAAAGATCGCAATGGGGCATTAGATACCTAATTTAATAATTATAAAGGTAATTCTATCAATTATGTTTGTCTGAATCATGATATGATGACACAGACATAGTAGATGTCTAAAGAATGATGTTACTTAGTGGCATATGTTTTCAGGTTTAGGAATTAAAAAATGAGATCATATGTACAATTAGAGTACATACATTCTTCTTATGTCCCTAGTCAGATATTATCATGGAAGTAATATACACAACAATAATACATAAGACTAGAGTGTGTGTTGACTAATGATATAGTCTCATTAGTCATGATATGGGATATCAAGTCAAGTACATAGGTATATGTTAGAGAGTAGTGTACTAGATAGACCCACAATGAGAGTGCGACATGGAGACCATGGAATAGTAGTTAGAATCAGCTCTCATAGTGATAGTGGTGATTATGGTTCTTAAATCTGAAGTTGCTACACTCATCACACATAGTTTGATGTATTTTGACATCATCGACCGTGACCTCGATAAGGGTTTTCATAAATGTGATGCTTGAGTATGTCGTGCCACATGAGGATTGATTGTGAGTGATGTAGATGGGATTTGTCCCTCCTACAAGGGATTGATATTCTGGCCACTTGATAAGTGAAATTGAGAAATGTATGGCAATAATAGTGTGGCTCAATATGTGATATGTGAGCTCACATGAATCTCATATAGTCTACTCTTGTTCAAAGAACATGGGTTTAATGTTAAGAGGACGGCGATTCCATGCTTTAAGTTCAATCCAAATCTTAGAGAAGAAGGAACTATACAATCACTATAACACTAGTTACATATTGTAGGTTGAAGTTGTTGTCTAACTTCGCAATTACTTGTGCATCAATAATGTGTTTCTAGATACCGCTCATTTCTTGTTATGTCATAGATTGGTTATGGAGATTCATTGCCAACATAATTAAGGACCTATAGGGTCACACACATAGGATGCACCTAGAATAGGAGTTTATTCATGCATTTGGTTTAACTTGGTTACTAATGTTTTTAGGTATTCAATTTAAATAACAATGGCTGAAAATTGGTTGACAGGGATTGTGAGTTGACTGACTCATGTGCTAAGTCGACCGAATCGAGTTTTGAGCCAAACGAATCAAGTGTTGAGTCAACCAACTCAAGTGTCAAGTTAATTTAAACTACATTGGTTAAATATTGGTTGAAGTGGAATGTGAATTGACCAGTTCAGAATGTGAACTGACTGCATTAGAGTGTGAACCAAGTGGTTCAAAATGTAAATCGACTGATTGAATGCTCAGTAAGATTGAATCAAGGATGGATTGTAATGTCATGTTGTGCATTAATCATCACATTGAAAGAGAATATGTTTGTGAATAGGAATATTGTGAGCCAAATGATTCAAGTGTTGAGTCAATTGATTCACATGTGAGTCAACCAAATTAAAATGTGAACGATTGATTCATTACCTACAACAGCTAGAAGTTTGTCAAAATCTATCTTTTCAACTACTAGATGATCTAGAAACCCTGACCCTGACCCTCCTATAAATAGTGGGGTAGTCAAGGATTTTAAGAGACACAACTAATGCTATCAAATGTTATCCTCTCACAGTTGTGGTAACATGAGAACCTAAGCAAGTTTTACCTATAAAAGGGAGAGACTGCAAGGGAGAACAAGTCAATGCTAGCACATTGACATCGAAGGGATAAACTCCTTTCTATTGGCTCTTGAAAGTATGAGAGGAGTTCCCGGTGGTCTGTGTGGACTATGTAAAGGTGTGGAGGTTATCCCATAACACTAGGAGAATGTCGTCAACTGCCATTTTTGGTGCTATAGGAGGTCATTGCTGAAAACTATTCACGTGCTACTTGAAGAAGAAGCATGAGACATTATGAGAATTGTCTGTGGACTTGATCCAGGACTACATATATACCTTGCAAATCCTTTTCCTAGATACATCATTGTTGATGTGACCTGTTGGTTTAGGATTCGACCATAAGTTGTTGTATTTCCGCTACCTTATCTGCTGCCCCTACATCTTAAAAATATCATATGTAGCTGATAGGATCTTCTAGTCAGCTGATTGAAGAGTTAAATTGACTAAAAGGAAAGTGTCACTGAATGAATGAGTGAATGTCCAGTCGACTGAATATAGAGTCTAGTCGACCAACTGGTTCAAATAGATTAGTCAGACTAAATCAAATGATTAATGATAGTCGCGGTTATACAAATTACATGTTGCACTAAAAGCCATCATTATCATATTGCTGACTGCACTAAATGGTAGATTGGATAGTCTAGTCGAAAGACAGAATGTGTGCAAATAGTACACCAGCAAGCTAGTCAACTGAATGGATAATCCTATCAGTTGAATGGTTGTGTGCAACTTCCATCTAGTAAAGAAACTTGACACTTCATCTTCTGGGTGTTTTAGAAACCCTAGCCCTAACACTCCTATATAATGAGGGAATGGACAAGGCTCTCAACACACTTCTCATTCATATTTTGGTAATGTGAGAGCCTATCATCTTTCTTGTGAAAGGGAGAGATTACAAAGAAAAAAAAAGATTCTAGAATGTCAATGAACAAAGGGCTACTCCTTCCCACTAGCTCAACATGGAGTTCCAAATGGTCCATGTGGATTACGTGGGGGTGCAGAAGCTTTACTTCAAAGCTATGTGGATGTCATCAACTACCGACCATGTGCTTCTCAAGAAGGAAGCACACCCATGTGCAAGGATAGTCACCAAACTTGCTGTAGGACAAGGTATATCTGACACACTCTTTCCTAACACATCGTTGTTGGCACGATCTGTTAGTTAAGAAGTATGGACATTTTTTTTTAATTTTCTTCTTCTATTCTTTGGCTCCATATTTCTCAATAGTAGTAATTGAGCAAGGTTAATCTAAGGTGTATTAGGATTTAATCCAAATGATCAGATTTTGTTTTATCATTTATTTTGTTGCATGGTATGCAAACATTTAATTGGTTAATGTGCATATCTGATCGAATACCAAATACGCTAGGGAATGCCTCATAGATTATATATATGTATATATATATGTGTGTGTATATATATATATATATATATATATATATATATATATATGAAAATCATATGTGTAGTCCAAAAATAAGTTTTAAAGGTAGATGTATGCATGGTTATGGTCAATAACCCTGAGATGCTTCTGTGGTTGAATGGTATAATTCCTTCCTTATAAATTTGATTTGCATAACAAGCCTTCTCATTTATCTTCAAATGTTTCTTAATGCTTAACCTCTATTCTCACCTCAAATATAACTCAAAGTATTCACATTATGTCATCTAATAGTGATGGGAATAGCATTTGTTTAGATATCTCGACAAAGGAGATTGTTTTGAACATACTAGTCGATCGATTGGAAGCCCAGCCAACTGACTGAGACACAACCCAACCAACCGAAGGGAGGCCCAACCAAATGAACGGAGACTGAACCAATCAGTTAGAGGTTTCCATCCAAACGATTGACTGAGCTTCCATTCGACTGACCAGTAGGAGTCTAGCTGACCAACTGGAGGACCAACCGATTGAATAAAAGAGTTCAATCGTCCTAATAACCTATTTCCACCATGAAGTTTTCTCTGTGTAGGTTGATACATGTGATGATTGACCTTAGGTGGATAGTAATTCTTTGTGGCTCTAAATAATTTCATTAGTATGGACATAAGAATTTGTTGTATGTTTGTGATTGCTTGTTTTGTTTATTGTTATATTATGTATATGATACATATTATAAGTATGTGGTGATTAGATATGTGTATATGTGTATATATATGTATGTATGTATGTATGTATATATATATATATATATATATATATATATATATATATATATATAATCCCTAAATTGCATACTAAGCTTACTTTTCTTTCCAAAAGTAATACACATGAAAACGTGATCGACTATGTGTGGGCATGCCAAAGCATGGTGTGTGGTCTATCTCCTAGAAGCGTGAGAATAGATATGTGGGTCTACCAAAGAAGGATGCATATTCCACTGATTGCCATTTGGGTGAATATTAACTAGATGACCTCAATGGGATTAAGTTCCTAAAAACATAGAGATGGAATTATACAAAGTGGTGGGCATGCCATAGATCAAGAGTTACATAAGATGCAATTGAAAAATGTTGTCTACCTAAATAATCAAATTGTGGGTGATCAACTAAAGCTGACTTGTGATTTGATGAAATATGGATCTTGGCCCACTATAAGATTATATGCTACAATCTTTACAAATTAACAGTAAGGACTATCAATTTAGAGAAAATAGTGAGAATGATATCATTTAAAGACCTAATTAAAATTGTCATTCTTTTTCAAATAAAATCAAATCAAAAGTGTTCTAACAGATGCAAATTTTCTTTTGTAGAAATAAATTGTTGCTAAAAACAACTTTTCCTTGTAAATGGTCCTAGAGAAGGAAAAAATAAATGAGAACAACTTCCATGATTGGTTTAGGATATTAAGAATCGTTCTCACTCAGGGGCACAATATCTGTGTCCTAAATACACTGATGTTATAGGAATATGCTACCACTATTCCTAGGGATGAAATGGATGCTTATCGTAAGCATTTCGATGATGTGTAGGCATCAAAAGCCTCATTATCTGCTCCATTAACTATGAGTTGTAGAAGCAACATGAAAACATGTACATTCATGAGATGGTAACACAACTTAAAAACATGTACCATGATCAAGAAAGACAAAAGAGGTATGATGTCTTCAAGGCTCTCTTTGAGTGTTGACATAGGGAGATCCAATAGGGTTCCATGTTCTCAAGATAATTATGCATGTGGAAAACCAAGAGAGACTGGGATTTCCTTTTGTCCAATCGTTGGCCACATATATGATTCTACAATAATTGCATGAATCTTATAGCCAACTTATCATGAACTATTACATGAACAACTTGGCTAAACTGTTGTCTTAATGCATGCCAATTTTGATAAATGACGAAGTACAAATTAAAATAGGACAAATACAAATATGTGATGATGATAAGAAAAGGAGAAGGGGAATCCATGTACATCTGCAAACCTTGATCGGACATACCCGATACAATACAATTTTTACTCGACCCGAAATGATATGAAATTATTATTTTTCATTGATTCCATCATTGTATTTAATTTCATGACTTTTGAATATTAAACCCAAAATTGACCCGAAAATGACCCAAAAACCCAGATTGCACCCCTAATTCCAAGGGCAAAGGCAAAACTAAGAGAAGTTTTGAGGCTAGTCATAAACCCAAGTCTTCTGCACTTAAGGCGAAGGGAGGGGTGACAAAGGAAGGCAATTGTTACCATGATAGGATTTGTCTATTTTACTTTGAGGAACTTAGGAAGAAGAAGCAAGGGACACAGATCTTCACTTTAGGTATATATGATATGGAGATAAATGTCTACTTATTTATCAAGGGTATTGGATACCTGATGTGATGTCACATATCCTATAATATTCAAGATCTAGAAAGAAGTAAACCCTTGAAGAATGTGAGATGGAACTACATGTCACAAATGGAAAGAGTTTCTTCCACTGTAATCAACACCTATCATTTATCTCTATGGAGTGGGCTTGTAATAGAGTTAGAGAACTATTATTATGTACATGTCATTAATAGGAACATCATTTTTGTTGCTGGTTTAGACAAGAATGGATTTGAATTTCATATAAAGAATGGTCGATGTTATATTACTAAAGATTAGGTCTTTTATGGAGGTTCCCGTATGTCTTATGGTCTTTACTTTTCAGATCTAGAGACAAGCATATATAATGTAAATATAAAAAGGCAAAGTTCAATGACTCAAACAAAACATAACTTTGGCATTGTCATCTATGACATATACATGAGAAACACATTTCTATACACCATAAAGATGTTTATATTGATACTTTTGATTTCAAATCAATAGAGGCATGTGAATCCTATTTATTGGGCAATATGACCAAAACACCTTTCATTGGTAAAAGTGAGAGAGTAAGTGACCTATTGAGATTCGTACATACTGATGTATGTGGGCCTTTTAGAACAAATGCTAGATGTGATTACCACTACTTCATCACATTTACTGATGACCTCAACATATATGGATATGTGTATTTAATGAAATATAAGTCATAATCCATTAAAAAGTTCAACAAATATACAAATGAAGTACAAAATTAACTTGATAAAATTGTTAAAGAACTTTGAACCGATCGAGGTGGAGAATATTTAAGCCAAGAGTTTGAGGACCTACTATAAGAATGTGATATTATATCACAATAGACTCCACCTTAAACACCACAACATAACAGTGCATCAAAAGAAGGAATCACACCTGGTTGGATATGGTACAATTAATTATGAGTTTTATTGATCTTCCGAGTTCCTTTTGGGGATAAGCTTTAGAAACTGTAGTGTTCAGACTTAACTATGTACCTTCTAAACCGATTCAAAAGACACCATATGAGTTATTGACTGGGAAGCATTCCAGTGTGCCTTTTATGAAGATTTGGGGATGTGAAGCTTATGTAAGAAATCAGTTTCCTAATAAACTTGGACTCCAATCAGATAAATATTATTTTGTTGGATATCCTATAGAAACTAAGGTCAATGACTTCTATATTCCATCTTATAATAGATTGTTTATTGTCAGGGATGTTGTATTCCTTGAAAATGAATTTACTTCAAAAGGAACCAGTTGGAGGAAAATAGAACTCGAAGAACTTTGGGACCCACAAGAAAACATTGAACCTACATGGCAACAAAAGGAACAAGAAGAATCACAAGAAGTTATTGAATCTTAAGTTCCTCTTGTTGCAAATGAACCTCATAGATCTAGTAAGACACACCTTGAGCTAGAGAGATATAGATATGTTGTGACTCAAGAGGGCGATGACTTGGTCAAAAATGACGATGACCCAACAACCTACTTAGAAGCTATTGGGTACCAGATTATGGGAAGTGGCTTGAAGCCATGAGATATGAGATAGACTCCATGTACACCAACAAGGTATGGACCATGGTGGATCCACATGAGGGGTAAAACCCATAGGGTGCAAATGGGTCTTCAAGAAAAGGATTGACATGCATGGTAATGTAAAAACCTATAAATGTTGATTGATTGTAAAAAATCTTAAACAAGTTCAAGTTATTGACTATGATGAAACCTTTTCATTAGTTTCCATGGTTAAATCAATCAAGATCATGATCGCCATTGCAGCTTAATATGACTATGATATTCAGAAAATGAATGTTAAAACCACTTCCCTTTATGGGATCTTCTTAAGGATGTGTACATGACACAACCTGAAGGACTATACTTCCAACTAAATCCAATAAATTATGTAAGCAAGAAAGGTCAATATATAGATTGAAGTAAGCATCTCAGACCTAGATTCTTCTATTTGACGAGATAGTCAATTTTTTTTTCTGTAGTCAAAATGAAGATGAACCTAGTGTTTACAAGAATGTTTGTGGGAGCATAATTGTATTCATCATATTGTATGTAGATGACATACTATTAATGGGGAATGACATCCTTATCCTGCAAATGATAAAAACCTGGTTGGGAGGTACCTTCTCTATGAAGGACTTAGGCAAAGAATCCTATATCTTACGAATCAAGATCTATAGAGATAGATATAGAAGGCTTCTTAGCCTAAGATAGACCACATACATTGACAAAGTGTTGAAACCGTTCAACATGTAGGACTCAAAGAGAGGAAATTCTCCCATGTCTCATGAAATTAGTCTCTTTAGATCCCAATGTTCTAGTTCTTTTGCAAAACAGGAACACATGAGTAAGATTCCATATGGATCTACAATTGATCTATCATGTATGCAATGTTATGTACACATCCTGATATCCCGTATGATTTGAGCTTGATGAGCAGATCTCAGTCAGAACTTGATAAATGTCATTTGATTGTCATATAGAACATCCTTAAGTACTTGAGAAGAACTAAGGATAAGTTCCTTCTTTAGAAGAGTTGGGTGTAAAGGGTCACACTAATGCAAGCTTCCAAACTGATAAAGATGATTTTTTGGTCACAATCCTAATGTGTCTTTTGCCTTAACAATGGAGCTATAAGCTAGAAAAGTTCCAAACAAGAGATAGTTGTTGATTCTACAATAGAAGTTGCGTACATAGTTGCCTCCAACATGGAAAAGGAAGTTGTTTTGATCAAGAAGTTCATCAATGAACTCGGAGTGGTTCCAACCATTAATGATGTAGTAGAGTTTTATTGTGACAACAGTGGAGCTATTGCATAAGCTAAGTAACCTAGATCACATAAACATTCCAATCAAATATTTTGGTGTTTCCATCTCATACAAGATATCATACATTGAGTAGATGTGAAGATTTAAAGAGTACTGACTGAGAGCAATGTTATTGACCCACTGAAAAAAGCACTTTCATGGAATAATCATGATGGTCATGATAGATCACATGGGATTAAAGTCATGAATGATAGGCTCTAAGTGCAAGTGGGAGTGCGTTTGTATGTATGCCTAGAGAGCCAATCATATGATGATTGTATTGGACCATTATGTACTTAATTTGATTAATAATAAAGATAATTACATTTATTATGTTTGTTTAATTATGATATTATGATATAGCATAATAGATGTCTAAAGGAAAATATTCAATTATGAGATGATGATATAGCATAATAGATGTCTAAAGAATAATGTTACTTGATGGAAGATGGTTTGAGTTAAGGACCTGAGCATGAGATCATATTTATGATACAAGTATATACATTCTTGTTATGTACCTAGTCGGCTATTACCGTGAAATCTATACCTATAACAATAATACTTAATACTTGATTGTGTGTTTATTGATCATCGAATCTCATTGGTCATGATATTGGATATCGAGACAAACACAAGTATTTGTTAGAGAACAGGTATACCAGACATACCCACCTTGAAAGTCATACATGGAAACCATTGGATGGCAGTAAGAATCATTTCTCATTTGTGATAGTGGTGATTGTGATTCATACACCTAAAATCAATCAATGATCTTTATGGCATCGATGGACTTTAACACCATTCAATGTGACATTGAATAAGAATTTCCATACAAATGGTGCTTTGATACATTATGACACATGCAGATTGTTGTGTGTGATGTAGATGGGATTTGTCCCTCCTACTGGTGTGGTATCCTAGTCACTTGATATGTGACACTGAGAAACACATGGTCATGCTCAAGTGAGCCAATATGTGATATTGAGATTGCATGCATATCAAAATTCTACTCTAGATCAAGAAACATAGATTGAATATTAAGATGATGATGATTGTATGCCTAATGTTCAATCTGGATATCTACAGAAAAGGAATAAAACAATCATTGTAACACTAATCACAAGTTTAGGTTGAATTTGTCCTCCAACTTATCCAATTACATGGATAGAAATGATGTGTTGCTAGATATCGATCATTCCATGTGAAGTCATAATATGATTGTGGACATCACTCAATCAAATATGGAGCCTATATGGTTACACATAGGATGCATAGGGAAAAGGAGTTTAATCATGGATACAATTTAATTTTATTACTTAAATATTTAAATAATCAAACTAAACAATACTGGAAATCCAATCGACCAATTGAAGAGTGTAGTCAACTAACTGGAGAGTCCATTCGACCGATTGGACATCTGTAGTTGATAAGATCTACCGATTGACTGACTGAAGAGTTCAATCGACTGACTAGAGAGTGTGTAACGGTAACATCCCTGACCTGGGTTATGTGTTAACCCTAGATGTTTTGCCTAATAAGGATGAGTAAATGCTTAATATTATCTTGGGAAAAGTAATTAGGGCTCATGAGAAACTTATGTTTCAATTTTGGTCTTGATTGAGCAATGTTGAAGCAATGCTTGCTTATTTTGGACTAAAGTGCAAATTACCCAAGTTGAGGGGTTAAATTGCAAATGTTGCATGATATGATGTTCCTCTGATGTTGATACATCATAAGAATGAATATGATGTAATGGTATGGTTTTCACAAGCTTGGGCACCAAGATTAAGCTTGTAAAGCAATCCTTGTGCATTAAAACCTAGTTTTGGTGTAAAGTGCAATTTACCCAAAACGTAGGGTTCAATATGTAAATTACCACTTCAATAAGGTCCCTAATGTTTCTTGGCATTATGTAGAGCAAAGAAAATGAGAAGGAAGCCTCGTTTGAATTAAGTTGGAGGAGAGAGAATCTTGATATTAAAATAATCAAGATTTAATCCTAAGTGAAACCCTAATTCAAATTAGGGCAAAAATGAATGTATTAATTAAAGGGACTTCAACCAAAATTAAAATGGTTGGATTCATATGTTTTTGTATGAGCTTAAAGCCTTGCAAAGGCACGAGCATATCCTAAGGAGGTGAAATCCCACTCACCATTATTATAAGAAAAAGAAATATCCACTCACATATGGATATTAATATAATATGATTTAAGGTGCTTGATTTGCTTGTCTTTAAATCATGGATAATTGAGAGGAATAAGAGGAAAACAAGATAGCCTAGTCCCTAAGGAATATAAGGGGGAAGAGGCGGCCATCTTTTTGCGATTAAATGAATTTTTATATGGCACTTTTTCTCTCCTTGAATTTCTTGTAAAAAGACTCTTTACAAGCCAAATGAAAGGCTTTTTCATTTGCACTTCTTTTCCCTTTCTTGGAAAACGATCAAGGAGCTGTGGAGGATCATTAGGAAGACCCCCAACATGTTGGTAAGGTTCTTGACCTCCTTTCACCTTGAATCCATGGTGAAAATCGAAAATCAATGCATGAATTCTTCATATCTCGATCTCCTCTTCAATTCTAACCAATTCTTTTCACTCAAAGCATGAGGACAACCCTTGGAATAGTTAAAGGAGTTCCATCCACCATTTTTGACGTGATCTTGGAGCTTTGGATCTCAATTGGAGGCGGGTTTTATAACTTGAACCCTTAATTTTATTATTGCAATCAACTCCTTATTAATTGGTGATCATTTCTTCATTTCCGAAATTAAGTTTCGTTGATTGATGCAATCTCCATGGACATCACAGAAGATTTTGTGAGTTTGGATCTTGATGATTATGACATCATCATAATCACACACCTCCCCAAATATCTAGACCAAACGGTTTTAAGATGTTTGCCCATTCGGTTTCACCAAACCGTTTGAGAGCAAACAGTTTCAGACAATTTGAGAGCAAACGGTCTCAAAACTGTTTGAAAGAGTTGACCAAGGGTTGACCATTTTATAATCATGTTCCTAATTATGATGGTTGATAACCCACCAAATTTTATGGATTAATTCCAAAGGAATCATGAGTTGAAGGCTAATCAATTAGGCAAACCCTAATTGGATTAAGTGCTGATTTTCAACTTGATTGATTTGACTTTTTGGGTTAATTAGCCGAAACGGTTTCAAAACCATTTGGGAATCACCCAAACAGTCTCAAGACCATTTGGAGGTCAACCAAGACCGTTTGGAGTTCCAGGGTTGAGTATGGTTAAGTACTTGAAGATTCAAACGTATGGTATAAACCCTAATCAGCTAAGTGCTGATTTTGCAATTGAATGAGTTGATACTTTGGGTTGATTGGCCCAAACGGTTTCAAAACCATTTGGGGATCACCCAAACGGTATATAGACCGTTTGGGGATTACCCAAGACCGTTTGGAGGTCTAGGGTTAAGTATGGTTGACCAATTGAAGGTCTAAAGGTACACATCACTTTGCAATTAAGTGATGATTTGATGATCAACTCAATAGCTCAAACCCTAATGATTTTTCACTAGAATCCAAGGGTTGGATGAGCCAAACGGTCTCAAGACTGTTTGGAGCTCACCCAAGACCGTTTGGAGGTCTAGGGTTGAGAATGGTTAAGCAATTGAAGATCCAAAGATACTAAGTTGGAGTGCAATCAATTGTTGATTTGGTGACCAATCCAATGATCCAAACCCTAATGGGTTGACTTGGATTTTGATGATGTGATGGGAAAACGGTCTCAAGACCATTTGGAGGTCATCCAAACGATCCCAAGACCATTTGGGGTCAGGTCATGTCCAAATTGGATGATGGTTCAATAGGTTCAAATCAATTCGACTCACATTGAAATATGTTGAAGGGTTATTGATTCCAAACCCTAAACGAATTGATTCAAGCCTTAACTGATGATCAATTGAGGGTCAAATCAGTTGAAGGTTGACCTAATTAACTCAATTGATGATTGTATAACATGTATAAGATCGATTGAGGGGATCAACATTGGAAACCCTGATACAATTGAAGTGGTTGAGACACTTTTTGGTCCATGCGGTTTTGAGGAGGTTTGGGGCCAAACGGTCTCAAATCGTTTGCAGACCCAAAGTGCAAATGGTTTCAATACCTACTTTGTCTAATTGATTTCAAGTACCACTTGTTCAAATGGTTTTCAACCAATTGATGTATGAGAACCAAGATCATTGAGGGTCTAAGTAATTAACTTTGTGAAGATCAACATGGTTAATCCATTTGAGTATCTTATGTAATTGAAGGTCCAATATGGTGAACCTATTTGGATACTTAATGTAATTGAAGATTTCAATGGTTAACCCAATTGATCACCTTGTGGAATTGAAAGTATAATTGGTGAATTCTTTTGAAATCCTTATATAATTGATTAGACCATTTGGACATCTAATATGATCAAAGGTCAATTAGCTATGTGATTATTAAAGATGTAGACCCATGATGACTGTGAAGGTTAACCCTAGCTATGTGTACTCAAGTGAAGAGTTGACCTAGTTTAATCTTGGTGTAGTCAATATCCTAAAGAGGATGAGAGAGGGAATGAGAGAGTTGAATGCTTTTATAATTAAGCCCTAATTCTCTCATTATGAGTAAACTATGTGATAAGGGTTGATCCATAATAATGAGATCATGAAACCCTAATCAATGAGCCTAACCCTAATTTGGGTATGAAAAAAGAGAAACCCCATTTAAATGTGAATAGAAAACCTTAATCCCTAAAATGGGGTAAGGTGTATGGAACCCTAATATAGGGTAGTGCCACTAATCCTATGTGAAGATTTAGCACTGGGTGATGTGTTGTGAAATCCATAAATATATGGAATATGCTATGTGAATCCTCAAATTTTATGTATGGAGAACATTATTCCTAATAGTGGAATAGTGATTAATGTTATGACAAATGTGATGAACTGGTGCATAAAGTATTAGGATGGGAAATGTCGTAATACCAGCTAAGTGTATGAACTCAAGTAAGATAAAGGTGTTGAGGGAAGTGATATATCAAGATATAATAGACATCACATCCAACACCCCAATACTGGTATACCTTGATGTGTTATAGGTCCAGCATAATTGAATGAATGACACATGAGATGTGTCATGTCAATGGTTACATTGAGATGTAATGCACACTGTTGAATGTAGGCTAACATGCCTTATGAAAAGGTTAATCAAAACCTATAAACTATGATGTAATCATATTCTGGAAAAGATGAGAGAAATTCATGTTGTGTGTTGATAATACATTCAATGATGAATGATGAGAATAAATAAGTATGATTGAATACTTATGTTATCCATATTGATTCCTTACTATGTGAAGTTCTAACACAGAGTAATCATATGTGAAGCTCAAATACAGACTAATGGGTTATGATTGTAATAAAATAACCCTTGTATTGCATAGTTCTGATATGTAATGGTATCATGATCACTAATCATAAAGATATGTTGAGATGATGAGCATAGCCAGGTATGAGCTATGATGTTCTGTATACTAAAAGTGTTCTATAGGCCTTATAAGCCTTCATATGCTTTGTTGCTTAGTGAGAGGCAACATACAATTAATAAGTCCCGTGTGTCACATGATGTGCTAATTATTTTAAATTGTTTATGAGCTTTATGAACTATGTGCAATGTTTTGTGTAGAAAGAATTATAATGTCCCTGGGTCAGATGATATGAAGTTACCTAATAAGTGGAAATAAGTGTTTTATGGTGAGTTATGGGTTCAAATACCCAGATTCTATAATAATGATAATGAACTTATTAAAAGTGGAAATGTACTTGATGAGTTGAGGGACTAAGACCTTAACACTTTCTGAAAAGAGTATGGCTACAGGCCATGACTCCCCAATGACAATGCCATGCATTAGATATATGATCTAAGCCTGAAGAGAGTTAATGTTGTGGTGATGATTCTATAGTGAATAAATGTTATACATGTTCTTCATATTCCTTAAAGGATAAGTGACATGTTATTCTATCAAATTATAGTTGTATTGCTTTTGATAAGAATGATGTTCTAATATGTTAGACATTGAATTAACTGCTACCAAACAAATATAATTCCTTTGTGTATATTTATCTTCTTAATATGCAATAATAATGTTTCTGGCGAAGAGTTATATCTCTCGCTGGGGCAATTTACAATTGTCTCACCCCCGTGGGAATCACATTTTTAGGTGGATGTGGACGAGGAGGCAGGGGGCAACTACAACAGTAGTAGGGACAGTAGTGAAGTCTCAGGTGGAGACACTGGTTGTTATGTCTTTTATAGATGTAAATAGAGTCCTATGTGTCGTCTCTGTACTCTCAGGTCCTCGGAGTAGTAGTTAGTGCTTTCAGGATTTTGGCTCAGTGCCTTGAGATTTTATAATGCCTGTATTTAGCTTGACAGGACAGTTAATGTTTGTAATTTATAGAAAGAGATGATACAAGTTATGTACTTTTGAAAAACAGAATGTAAATGTGTTACTTTGGTTCTATGTGAGAAAGTTTTCCTTTGATGGATCTTTTGATAAAAAGGTTTTAATTTTCAGTGATTTTTGGAAATCCGCTACTTAATGAACACTTCCGCATTAGTTAATTATGTTTTCGTGAGACAGACATCACAATTAAGTGGTATGAGAGCTCTAGGTTTGCTGAGTCTACAGAGACATAGGACTAAGGTTGTAGAGTCTGTTCTAAGTGTCTTCCAGTTTATCAGATAGTATCTTCTGCTCACATAGGAGAAGAAGAACTTGAAAATGACTGGAGAACATGCGGAACACATTGCTAAGGGCAATTTTATTGCACCAGGAGAGGGTGCATGGGACCATGAAAGAGGAGAACAAGTGCCTGAGAATTCCCACCTTGACCTAATCAGGATAGAGAATCCTATGTTATGCTCTTGAAGGGCAGGATAGGACAATAATGCATATAGAAGACTGGATACTAGTATTACAACCTAAGTTACCAGTCTTTAGTGCATAAACTTTGTGCTTTGAAAGGATTCCTGAGTGACATGGTCATGTTAGAACAGTGGAAATATGGGAAAGATTAATAAATGGCAAGAAAGTAGACTCTGCCATAAGTCTGGACAAATAGTACATCTGTGATGGTAGTGCCCAAGGAGGGGCCATAAGCTATGAATTAAGGTAAGGTCTCTATAATTTTAGAGACATTTGCCTAAATATTCTGAAAAGCCAAAGTTTTTGGTGTCACCAGTGCAATAAATGCCTAGTGCACCTGGCCAGTAGTCACTAACAGAAGGCAAAAGAAGCAACATGAGATAACTGGACACTATGTGATGAAAACAACCTAATGTTGTAGGTAACCTTGAGGGGTAATACTTAGATGAAATATATTCATCATGATACTTCATTTCATGTTTCTATGAGTTAAAGATATGAAAATAGTTGTTTTTGAATTCCTTTGACTAGTCCTATAAGGAAATAAGGGAAATGAGAACTTATATCTTACTCAGTATTCCTTAAAATGTTTTATAATCTCCCTTATCTATGTGTTGAAAGATGAGATATAGAAATGATGCCTAAAGAAAATTCAAGAATGGAAAATCATGTGTGTATAATGATATGAAAAGTGAGGAATATGATAGTAAATAAAGTGCATACTACCTAATCTCAATACTTATATACCCTGGCTAGGTATATGATTATTGTAGATAAGGCAAGTATGAAACTCTTAGATTGTTATCTTTTTGATTACTCTGATCAAGTAGTCATTCTAAAACAATTTAGAGAGTATAATGAAATTAAATAGGAAGAGCTAAGTGAAATTTTTCGAAACAAATTACTTAGTGAACTTGCTCAGTGGATATTCTCAAAACAAATCACTTAGTGAACTTGCTCAGTGGATATTTTCAAAACAAATTACTTAGTGAACTTGCTCAGTGGATATTTTCAAAACAAATTACTTAGTGAACTTTCTCAGTGGATATTCTCAAAACAAATTACTTAGTGAACTTGCTCAGTGGATATTTTCAAAACAAATTACTTAGTGAACTTGCTCAGTGGATATTTTCAAAACAAATTACTTAGTGAACTTGCTCAGTGGATATTTTCAAAACAAATTACTTAGTGAACTTGCTCAGTGGATATTCTCAAAACAAATTACTTAGTGAACTTGCTCAGTAGATATTTTCAAAACAAATTACTTAGTGAACTTGCTCAGTGGATATTTTCAAAACAAATTACTTAGTGAACTTGTTCAGTGGATATTTTCAAAATAAATTACTTAGTGAACTTGCTCAGTGGATATTTTCAAAACAAATTACTTAGTGAACTTGCTCACTGGATATTATCAAAACAAATTACTTAGTGAACTTGCTCAGTGGATATTTTCAAAAAAAATACTTAGTGAACTCGCTCATTGGATATTTTCAAAACAAATTACTTAGTGAACTTGCTCAGTGGATATTCTCAAAACAAATTACTCAGTGAACTTTCTCAGTGGATATTTTCAAAACAAATTAGTTAGTGAACTTGCTCAGTGGATATTTGCAAAACAAATTACTTAGTGAACTTGCTCATTGGATATTTTTGAAACAAATTACTTAGTGAACTTGCTCAGTTGATATTCTCAAAACAAATTACTCAGTGAACTTGCTCAGTGGATATTTTCTAACAAATTACTCAGTGAACTTGCTCAGTGGATATTTTCAAAACAAATTACTTAGTGAACTTGCTCAATGGATATTTTCAAAACAATTACTTAGTGAACTTGCTCAGTGGATATTCTCAAAACAAATTACTTAGTGAACATACTCAGTGAACTTGCTCAGTGGATATTTTCAAAACAAATTACTTAGTGAACATACTCAGTGAACTTGCTCAATGGATATTTTAAAAACAAAGTACTTAGTGAACTTTTTCAATGAACTTTTACAAACAAATAAAGGATTGCTGAATGAATTATCTTTGTTAGATATATATATATATATATATATATATATATATTTCTCTTTTGGTAAATATTCTTGGATGATGATAGAAGTATGTTCTTATATGCTTCTTCCTTTCAATAATATGGACATCACATGTTAGGGGTTTATGCTCTGCATAAATATAAACAGTGATAAAGAGGAATTAATGAAAGGAGATTTGTGTGAATTATAGATCTATGGTATCTCCATAAAATTAAGATGATATGTGGATACTTGAGGGCATGATTAATGAATAATATGTCCCTCCTTTTTCCTGGGATTTTGGTGACAAAATCCTTGTTAGGGGTTTATAATTTGTAACATACCTGACCTGGGTTATGTGTTAACCCTAGATGTTTTTCCTAATAAGGATGAGTAAATGCTTAATCTTATCTTGGGAAAAGTAATTAGGGCTCATGAGAAACTTATGTTTCAATTTTGGTCTTGATTGAGCAATGTTGAAGCAATGCTTGCTTATTTTGGAATAAAGTGCAAATTACCCAAGTTGAATGATTAAATTGCAAATGTTGCATGATATGATGTTGCTCTGATGTTGAGACATCATAAGAATGAATATGATGTAGTGGTATGGTTTTCACAAGCTTGGGCACCAAGATTAAGCTTGTAAAGCAATCCTTGTGCATTAAAACCTAGTTTTGGTGTAAAGTGCAATTTACCCAAAATGTAGGGTTCAATATGTAAATTACCACTTCAATAAGGTCCCTAATGTTTCTTGGCATCATGTAGAGAAAATATAATGAGAAGGACGCCTCATTTGAATTAAGTTGGAGGAGAGAGAATCTTGATATTAAAATAATCAAGATTTAATCCTAAGTGAAACCCTAATTCAAATTAGGGCAAAAATGAATGTATTAATTAAAGGGCCTTCAACCAAAATCAAAATGGTTGGATTCAGATGTGTGAGGATGAGCTTAAAGCCTTGCAAAGGCACGAGCATATCCTAAGGAGGTGAAATCCCACTCACCATTATTATAAGAAAAAGAAATATCCACTCACATATGGATATTAATATAATATGATTTAAGGTGCTTGATTTGCTTTTCTTTAAATCATGGATAATTGAGAGGAATAAGAGGCAAAAAAGATAGCCTCATCCCTAAGGACGATAAGGGGGAAGAGGAAGCCATCTTTTTGGGATTAAATGAATTTTTATAAGGCACTTTTTCTCTACTTGAATTTCTTATAAAAAGACCCTTTACAAGCCAAATGAAAGGCTTTTTCGTTTGCACTTCTTTTCCCTTGCTTGGAAAACGATCAAGGAGCTGTGGAGGATCAGGAGGACGACCCCCAACAAGTTGGTAAGGTTCTTGACCTCCTTTCACCTTGAATCCATGGTGAAAATCGAAAATCAATGCATGGATTCTTCATATCTCGATCTCCTCTTCAATTCTAACCAATTCTTTTCACTCAAAGCTTTAGGACGACTCTTGGAATAGTGAAATGAGTTGCATCCACCATTTTTGACTTGAGATTGGAGCTTTGGAGCTCAATTGGAGGTGGGTTTTATAACTTGAACCCTTAATTTTATTATTGCAATCAACTCCTTATCAATTGGTTATCATTTCTTCATTTCTGAAATTAAGTTTGGTTGATTGATGCAATCTCCATGGAAATCACAGCAGATTTCGTGAGTTTGTATCTTGATGATGATTACATCATCATAATCACACACCTCCCCAAATATCTAGACCAAACAGTTTCAACATGTTTGCCCATTCGGTTTCACCAAACCGTTTGAGAGCAAACGGTTTGAGACCATTTGAGAGAAAATGGTTTCAAAACCATTTGAAAGAGTTGACCAAGGGTTGAACGTTTGCGAATCCTGTTCCTAATTATGATGGTTGATAACCCACCAAATTTGATGTATTAATTCCAAAGGAATCATGAGTTGAAGGCTAATCAATTAGGCAAACCCAAATTTATTAAGTGCTGATTTTCAACTTGATTGATTTGACTTTTTGGGTTAATTAGCCCAAACAGTTTCAAAACCATTTGGGAATCACCCAAACGGTCTCAAGACCGTTTGGAGGTCAACCAAGACCGTTTGGAGGTCCAGGGTTGAGTATGGTTAAGTATTTGAAGATTCAAACATATGGTATAAACCCTAATCGGCTAAGTGCTGATTTTGCAATTGAATGAGTTGATACTTTGGGTTGATTGGCCCAAACGGTTTCAAAACCGTTTGGGGATCACACAAACAGTCTCAAGACCGTTTGGGGATTACCCAAGACCGTTTGGAGGTCTAGGGTTAAGTATGGTTGAACAATTGAAGGACTAAAGGTACCAAATCACTTTGCAATTAAGTGTTGATTATGATCAACTCAATAGCTCAAACCCTAATGATTTTTCACTAGAATCCAAGGGTTGGATGAGCCAAACGGTCTCAAGACCATTTGGAGCTCATCCAAATGGTCTCAAGACCGTTTGGAGGTCACCCAAGACCGTTTGGAGGTCTAGGGTTGAGTATGGTTAAGCAATTGAAGATCCGAAGATACTAAGTTGGAGTCTAATCAATTGTTGATTTGGTGATCAATCCAATGATCCAATCCCTAATGGATTGACTTGGATTTTGATTATGTGATGGGAAAATGGTCTCAAGACCGTTTTGAGGTCATCCAAATGATCCCAAGACCGTTTGGGGTCAGGTAATGTCCAAATTGGATGATGGTTCAATAGGTTCAAATCAATTCGACTCACATTGAAATATGTTGAAGGGTTATTTATTCCAAACCCTAAACCAATTGATTCAAGCCTTAATTGATGATCAATTGAGGGTCAAATCAGTTGAAGGTTGACCTAATTAACTCAATTGATGATTGGCTAACATGTATAAGATCGATTGAGGGGATCAACATTGCAAACCCTAATACAATTGAAGTGGTTGAGACACTTTTTGGTCCATGCGGTTTTGAGGAGGTTTGTACCAAACAGTCTCAAGACCGTTTGGGACCAAACGATCTCAAACCATTTGGAGACCCACAGTGCAAATGGTTTCAATACCTACTTTGTCTAATTGATTTCAAGTACAACTTGTTCAAATGGTTTTCAACCAATTGATGTATGAGAACCAAGATCATTGAAGGTCTAAGTAATTAACTTTGTGAAGATCAACATGGTTAATCCATTTGAGTATCTTATGTAATTGAAGGTCCAATATGGTGAACCTATTTGGATACTTAATGTAATTGAAGATTTCAATGGTTAACCCAATTGATCACCTTGTGGAATTGAAAGTTTAATTGGTCAATTCTTTTGAAATCCTTATATAATTGATTAGACCATTTGGACATCTAATATGATCAAAGGTCAATTAGCTATGTGATTATTAAATATGTAGACCCATGATGATTGTTAAGGTTAACCCTAGCTATGTGTACTCAAGTGAAGAGTTGACCTAGTTTAATCATGGTGTAGTCAATATCCTAAAGAGGATGAGAGAGGGAATGAGAGAGTTGAATGCTTATATAATTAAGCCCTAATTATCTCATTATGAGTAAACTATGTGATAAGGGTTGATCCATAATAATGAGATCATGAAACCCTAATCAATGAGCCCTAACGCTAATTTGGGTATGAAGAAAGAGAAATCCCATTTAAATGTGAATAGAAAACCTTAATCCCTAAAATGGGGGTAAGGTGTATGGAACCCTAATATAGGGTAGTGCCACTAATCCTATGTGAAGATTTAGCACTCGGTGATGTGTTGTAAAATCCATAAATATATGGAATATGCTATGTGAATCCTCAAATTATAAGTATGGAGAACATTATTCCTAATAGTGGAATAGTGATTAATGTTATGAAAAATGTGATGAACTGGTGCATAAAGTATTAGGATGGGAAATACCCTAATACCAGCTAAGTGTATGAACTCAAGTAAGATAAAGGTGTTGAGGGAAGTGATATATCAAGATATAATAGATATCACATTCAACACCCCCATAATGGTATACCTTGATGTGTTATAGGTCCAGCATAATTGAATGACTGACACATGAAATGTGTCATGTCAATGGTTACATTGAGATGTAATGCACACTGTTGAATGTAGGCTAACATGCCTTATGAAAAGGTTAATCAAAACCTATAAACTATGATGTAATCATATTCTGTTAAAGATGAGATAAATTCATTCTGTGTGTTGATAATACATTCAATGATGAATGATGAGAATAAATAAGTATGATTGAATACTTATGTTATCCATATTGATTTTTTGCTATGTGAAGTTCTGACACAGAGTAATCATGTGTGAAGCTCAAATACAGACTAATGGGTCATGATTGTAATAAAATAACCCTTGTATTGCATAGTTCTGATATGTAATGGTATCATGATTACTAGTCATAAAGATATGTTGAGATGATGAGCATAGCCAGGTATGAGCTATGATGTTCTGTATACTGAAAATGTTCTATAGGCCTAATAAGCCTTCATATGCTTTTTTGCTTAGTGAGAGGTAACTTACAATTAAAAAGTCTTGTGTGTCACATGATGTGCTAATTATTTTAAATTGTTTATGAGCTTTGTGAACTATGTGCAATGTTTTTTGTAGAAAGAATTATAATGTCCCTGGGTCAGATGATATGAAGGTATGAAGTTATCTATGGTGAGTTATGGGTTCAAATACCCAAATTCTATAATAATGATAACAAACTTATTAAAAGTGAAAATGTACTTGATGAGTTGAGGGACTAAGACCCCAACACTTTCTGAAAAGAGTATGGCTACAAGCCATGACTCCCCAATGACAATGCCAGGCATTAGATATATGATCTAAGCCTGAAGAGATTTAATACTATGGTAATGATTCTATAGTGAATAAATGTTATACATGTTCTTCATATTCCTTAAAGGATAAGTGACATGTTGTTCTATCAAATTATAGCTGTATTGCTTTTGATAAGAATGATGTTCTAATCTATTAGACATTGAATTAACTGCTACCAAACAAATATAATTCCTTTGTGTATATTTATGTTATTAAGATGCAATAATAATGTTTCTGGTGGAGAGTTATATCTCTCACTGGGGAAATTTACAATTGTCTCACCCCTGTGGGAATCACATTTTTAGGTCGATGTGGACGAGGAGGCAGGAATCCTTCAGTAGGTGAAGGGTAGCAACAATAGTAGTCGGGACAATAGTGAAGTCTCAGGTGGAGACACTGGTTGTTATGTCTTGTATAGATGTAAATAGAGTCCTATGTGTCGTCTCTGTACTCTCATGTCCTCGGAGTAGTAGTTAGTGCTTTCAGGACTTTGGCTCAGTGCCTCGAGATTTTATACTGCCTGTGTTTAGATTGACAGGATAGTTAATTCTTGTAATTCATAAAAAGAGATGATACAAGTTATGTACTTTTGAAAAACAGAATGTAAATATGTTATGGTTCTATGTGAGAAAGTTTTCCTTTGATGGATCTTTTGATAAAAAGCTTTTAATTTTCAGTGATTTTTGGTAATCCACTGCTTAATGAATGCTTCCGCATTAGTTAAATATGTTTTCATGAGGCACACATCACAGTAACGACCCCGCCTCCCAGTAACCCCCAATTAAGGGAGCCCAAGAGGTCAGAGCCATTATCCCAATTTCTTGATCAAAGGTTCAACAAATAATCAATAATAATTATCCAATTCTACTAAACTAACCTGAAAGGCTGTAATAAAAATTAACTTTGCATACCTTTTTCAAAAACTTGGATATCTACTTATATCCACATCTGGAGTCTATTCTAACTAATCCTCCTTTGTTCTTTAATTCCCATTTAAATCCACATATGCCA
Source organism: Alisma plantago-aquatica (assembly GCA_963693085.1). Classification (NCBI taxonomy): domain Eukaryota; kingdom Viridiplantae; phylum Streptophyta; class Magnoliopsida; order Alismatales; family Alismataceae; genus Alisma; species Alisma plantago-aquatica. Next base: position 973,319,315 of record OY856411.1, on the reverse strand, counting down.
CTTTACTGTTTGTTTTTTTCACTTGTACCTAAAATACCGACAAACAAAACGTCGGTCAGCATAAAGCTGGTATGTGGGGGAAACAATAATCATGCAATTAACTGTAAAAACATATTGCAGTCAACTATGATTTAACAAACAACTTTATGTTTTAAATATAACTATGTAATCCATACATATCCTAACCTCTACACTATCCCTGCAGTGGACCTGGATGGTACCTTCCTTATGGTAGATCCCCATTAAACCCTTCATGATCCTACCTAATAGGTGAATCAATTTCTAGGGTTGTGTCACATGGCACTACCCGTAGGTAGCCAACTCCTTAACTGATGGTGCGCTAAAGTGTTGCATGGCACTACACGTAGGTAGCCCAATCCCTAACTCTTGATAACCTAGACCTTGCTCTAGGCTGCTCCTTTTTTTAGCCTTTGCAAAGCCACAGAGGAGGACCCAGATCTAAGCGAGTTATATATATATATATATATATATATATATATATATATATATATATATATATATATATAGTTATAATCATAGTCACTCTATAGTTACATGAAATGCAAGGCATCCAAGCATTTATTTTCAAGCAACCGGTAAAAACATTTGAAAATCACCGTGAAACTAAAGAGATTATTCATAAGCATAACCACATACCTGTCAGCCTGATTTGAGATATAATAATCTAATCAAGAAATCCAAATAGGCAAGCAAGCACATTATGAGATCCTGAAAGATGCGTACAATTTCCTATTGTTAATCATACCATCAAGATCCATTAAACTTAGCTCTCTTCCTAGGGTTTCTAGTCCACTTTTAGGGTTTCCATTGCAATTAGGGTTTCCCTTCATCTTTTACTATTTTAAACCCTAATTTTATACAATTACTTATAAACCCTAATTATCTCATCTATTCTTCACAAGAGATATTAAGGTTATCCTGTAACAACATTTAACCCTAATTTCAGAAAAAGCACAATTAACCATCAATTAAGTCCATTGAGCCTATTTTACATTAAAGCTACCATTTTTATCCTTTTCATTCATGACAAGATCATTATGCTCATTTATCATCAATTCATAGTTCATTATTGTCTAATTCATATATGAACTCTATTTGTCATTAATTCTACCTTTATCCATTAGAGAACCTAAATTACTACATTAAGGGTATTTATCCACATTTGGGAACCTTTATACTCAAAATAGCTTAGAATCATCATATCTTAGCTCTATTCATGATTTTGAATAATTAAAACCATTAAGAGTCACATTTACTAATATTTGGGTTTCAAGGCCCATTAAAACATATTCATGTACATGGAACACTAAATTAATCAAACTACGCATAAAGATCATCCTTTTAGATCTAATATATCTTTTTTGTAATCAACATGTTAATATCAACTTTAAACATCTATATAACCCTTCCCAATTCATTAAACATAAAAATTAGAGTTTTTCATTAATTAAACTATTAAAGATAGCATCTTTACATACTTTTTGAATTTCAAGAAGAGTTAGGACTCAATTATATTTTTATCGCATTCCTTGTATTATCCTGATAAATTTTCATATATAACACTTCTCAATCCGAGTTACCAATAATTAGTTATGAAATTTCAAAATAATATACATTTACTCTAATGTCAGAGCGCCACGTCAGTGTTTCGGCCCCTTATTTTCCTTTTCCACATTAGCCGTGCGGGCCCCACACGAGTAGGGCCATTGAACCAGTGATTGTACCCTTTTGCCCCTACTCTCCTTCATGCATGTTGGGGGTAAGAGAGTCTTTCTCTCTGTCTCTTCTTCAACCTCTGATCCTCCCCTTCTTCGACACAACGTCAAGGTTGGTCAACTCAGGAGTTGAATCCTACCTGTAGGCCTCCTCCCTCACCCGTGTAGTGCCCCTTGTCTTCATCCCTCCACACCAAACTAGACTGTACCCTTAATTGGGTGAGTGGTGGTTGGTGGTGGTGGGGCAGATAAACTTTGCCTGCTGTGGTATCCTCACAATCAGGGATGAGAGGTTGGGGTACTCCTCCAAAATCCTAATGCAAGAAGACCTGCGACACTTCAACCGAACTCAAGGAAACTAATCACTGCCTCGAAGGGGTCCAGGGACCCATATATATACAGGTCTACTAGGCGGCCGAGAAGTCTATTTTGGGAAAAACTCTTTGAGGCAAAGAAACCTCACAAACCTTAGGATAGACCAACTCGTTTCAATCTCCTGATGTTGTTGGACACATTTCCGAAAACATCCATGTCTTGGATTACAAGATTTCCACTAGGGAAATGTTATCAACTACTGGTCTGTGGTTTCCTTTTCCAGTTCAAGGTGGAATATGATCTCCGGATCATCGGATCTTGATCCCACGCTCATGAGCTCGCGCGACAATAATAAAGAGTCCGAGTCAGAAATAAACTTTGTGGCATTTAGAGATTATCCATTCATTTTAGGGATTTTCAAAAATCCATATCTCTTAAATTCTACATCCAAATAATCCCAAATTTTATAGGAAAGTCTATAAATAATTAATATACTTATATTCCAAGTTTGGATCCAAAACACAAAAGGAATAACTCCTTTTCTTCATATGCAAGTCAATGACTTGTAAGGCATATATTATGCATTAAAACATATATTTTCTCTTTCCTCTTTTCCTATATTATTTATTTTGATTACTCTTTCCATTATTAATGACATGTAAACGAAATCTAATCAATTGTGACCATCAATGCCACTTTCTAGAGATTTCTATACATTTCTCATAAATACATTTCTTAATATCCATTATCTCGTATCTTTCTCTATTATTTAGACTTTTCTTCTCTTCTTCTCTTTTATATCCATTATTGGATTAATATAATAATAGGAATCATGAAATTCCTATCAAAAGGGAGATTTACAAAGAAATCCATTGTTTGAAGCAAAGCATAAGGTGATCAATCTCCTAACCCATGGCCCTCAGACAATGATAGTTGTTACCTCCCGACCCTATGGTCATGTGCAACTAAGGAATTAGGCAACTCCTACTTCCATCGGTCTTATCCCTACCTGACCCTAGGATAGACTTAGGATTCTATTATAGTACATGTCCCACTTAGAACCTTACCCAAGACTTCATCATCTCTCTCTGCATTCATGGGCTGACTTTCATCCTTTCACACGGGTCATGGCGGCCTACCTACCTTGGTCAGGCCCCATACCAGTTACCTGCATGGTAACACATCCACATGCACTTTAGAGATGGTTATCTATGGGTCTACAGGTTCATTCTCATACCATGTAATCTTCACTTAGCTCCTCAAGATCCTATGAGACCTCTTTAGGTTTCCTTAAACCAACAAAACTAGTATACACCCTATAAAAGGGTCCCTCTCCCAGGATGGGAGGGAACTACAGCTTGATAACAAAGGTCAAAAACATCCTTAGGTCTAGCATTCTTAACCCTAGCAATCTACTAGGGCACAAGCAGACCACCTACTAAACCATGCTAGGTCATACTTGTTCTCATCCTCAACATTGGATCAAGATCATACTTTCCCATGTCAACAACTTAGGTGTGAGGGGTTCATCAAACATACCTCAAGCTTAAGGGGTTTCCCTCTCCTCTAACCATGAGGAGTACCATGCTCGAATCTATAGAAACTCAAATCTCATCATGAGCATCAGGTACACCACTTCCCCTCTTAGGACTAGGAACCCTAGGTTCATTGTTCGGTGTCCAACTGCATGCTCAACCTCTTAACCACGAACCAAACATGTACAAGGTATTACATGCACTTCCTGTCAACATTCTACTCAAACAACACTTCAAAGTGGAGTCCTCCTCAAGGACAACCAACAAGGTATAAGGCCTCACAACCTGTTACTAAGCCTCTCCAGGTCTAAGGAACTCTTCTTCCTATCTCAGAAGGTAAACAACTACACCATGGGCACATAAGTACCAGAAGCCTCATCCTTCTTCTAGGATTTGGTTTATTTAAAGGAAACTAAGATACCATAAATCTCCAAGGATCATGCACGAGGCAACCACATCCATCCATCTCAGGGTTTCCTATATCCCAGAGTCTAAGCTTCCAACCATCTTATTCAGGTCTTGCTCTCTCTCTCTAGAGCTAACCCTACAACCAACCTTACTGCTAGAGGTTCTCTCTCCATGAAGGTGGATCAAGCTCTCACGCATACACCTATAGTGGTGAAACATATGATCAAAACTATGTTTGCTCAAGATTATCCAGAGCTCTTCATGCTAATCTCATAAGCTATCCATCACGCCCTTCAGGCCTGGGTTCTTAACCTACTGCCAGTACTACTTAACGTACTCTAGGTGCCTACTATGCCATGCACATATAAGCCCATAGGGTTCCCATAGGTTCTTCTCTAACCTCATCAATGAAGGAGCTATCCTTCTCTCTACCATGCACGACCCTTTCCAGGGTTGGGTCGCCAAAGGAACTAGGTCATCCAACCTCTCATGGCTCATATGGGCATCCAAAAGCATGTCCTCCCTCACACCTGATCTATCATGACATCTAACTCCTCGTGTCATCTCTCTCTAACCTTCTGTTAGGGTTAGGGTTAACATCATTCTCAGAGGAGGTGCCAGGTCTCTACTTATAATGGAGGTCTCTACCTCCAAGACTAACTCTTTTACTTATCCACCTGACAAGAAGGTCTAGCCTCATGTCTCTCCTGAGGGCATGACAACTTATGTCATACGACCTAAGCATGTATCTACTCTTTAGTTTACGCTTAATCTATTAAGCTTATGTCCATGACATCTTATTTACATGTTTTTCATTAATTTGGTGGAGGATTCCTTAAATCTTATCAACCTTATCCATACCACAAGAGGGTGAGGAAAAGAGAGAAAACCCTAATCCTTATAATCCTTAATGGCATTTGAGTTGAGAAGGGATGAACAAGATGAGAGAGTCCTAAAGGTATCTTATTTCGAGTCAAATCCTAAGACATTGGCCATGCAGTCACACTAATCCAGGAGTCCTTGTATTCTAACTAGCGGTGTGGAGGAAAATCTTGCTAGCCCCCAGACGTCATCCTTTTCTAGACACCTCTGTCTTTTGGAAATTCCTCTAATAACTCCCTTGGGTTCTATAGAGTTTGTAAAATTTAATAATTATTAAAGATTAAATGAGGAACCTAGGCTCTGATACCAAATGTAATGACCCCGCCTCCCGGTAACCCCTAATTAAGGGAGACCAAGAGGTCAGAGCCGTTATCCCAATTTCTGGATCAAAGGTTCAACAAATAATCAATAATAATTATCAAATTCTACTAAACTAAACTGAAAGGTTGTAATAAAAATTAACTTTGCATACCTTTTTAAAAAACTTGGATATCTACTTCTATCCACATCTGGAGTCTATTCTAACTGATCCTCCTTTGTACTTTAATTCCCATTTAAATCCACATATGCCACTTTACTGTTTGTTCCTTTCACTTGAACCTAAAATGCTGACAAACAAAACGTTGGTCAGCATAAAGCTGGTATGAGGGGGAAACAATAATCGTGCAATTAACTATAACAACATATTGCAGTCAACTATGATTTAAGAAACAACTTTACATTTTAAATATAACTATGTCATCCATACATATCCTAACCTCTGCACTGTCCCTGCAGTGGACCTAGATGCTACCTTACTTATGGTAGATCCCCATTAAAACCCTCATGATCCTACCTAATATGTGAATCAATTTCTAGGGTTGAGTCACATGGCACTACCCGTAGGTAGCCCACTCCTTAACTCATGGTGTGCTAAAGAGTTGCATGGCACTACATGTAGGTAGCCCAATCCCTAACTCTTGATAACCTAGACCTTGCTCTAGGTTGGCCTTTTTTTAGCCTTTGCAAAGCCACAGAGGAGGACCCAGATCTAAGGCAGTTTATATATATATATATATATATATATATATATATATAGTGATAATCATAGTCACTCTATAGTTGCATGAAATAAAAGGCATCCAAGTAGTTATTTTCAAGCAATCGATAAAAACGTTCAGAAATCACCGTGAAACTAAAGCGATTATTCTTAAGCGTAACCACATACCTTTTAGCCTGAATTGAGATAAAATAATCCAATCAAGAAATCCAAATAGACAAGCAAGCACATTATGAGATCCTGAAAGATGCATACAATTTCCTATTGTTAATCATACCATCAAGATCTATTAAACTTAGCTCGCTTCCTAGGGTTTCTAGTCCACTTTTAGGGTTTCCATTGCAATTAGGGTTACCCTTCATCTTTTACTATTTTAAACCCTAATTTTATACAATTATTTATAAACCCTAATTATCTCATCTATTCTTCACAAGAGATATTAAGGTTATCCTTTAACAACATTTAACCCTAATTTCAGAAAAAGCACAATTAACCATCAATTAAGTCCATTGAGCCTCTTTTACATTAAAGCTACCATTTTTATCCTTTTCATTCATGACAAGATCATTATGCTCATTTATCATCAATTCATAGTTCATTATGGTCTAATTCATATATGAACTCTATTTGTCATTAATTCTACCTTTATCCATTAGAAAACCCTAATTACTACATTAAGGGTATTTATCCACATTTAGGAACCTTTATACTCAAAATAGCTTAGAATCATCATATCTTATCTCTATTCATGATTTTGAATAATTAAAACCATTAGGAGTCACATTTACTAATATTAGGGTTTCGAAGCCCATTAAAGCATATTCATGTACATGGAACCCTAAATTAATCAAACTACGCACAAAGATCATCCTTTTAGATCTAATGTATCCTTTTTATAATCAACATGTTAATATCAACTTTAGACATCCATATAACCCTTCCCAATTCATTAAACATCAAAAATTAGGGTTTTTCATTAATTAAACGATTAAAGATAGCATCTTTACATACTTTTTGAATTTCAAGAAGAATTAGTATTCAATTATATTTTTATTGAATTCCTTCCATTATCATGATAAATGTTCATATATAACACTTCTCAATCCGAGTTAACAATAATTAGTTATGAAATTTCTAAATAATATACCTTTAGTCCAATGACAGAGCTCCACGTCAGTCTTTCGGCCCCTTATTTTCCTTTTCCACATTAGCCATGCGAGCTCCATACGAGCAGGGCCTTTGAACCGGTGATTGTACCCTTTTTCCCCTACTCTTCTTCATGTGTGTCGGGGGTAAGAGAGTCTTTCTCTCTGTCTCTTCTTCAACCTCTGATCCTCCCCTTCTTCGATACAACGTCAAGGCTGGTCAACTTGGGAGTTGACTCCCGCCTGTAGGCCTCCTCCCTCGCACGCGTAGTGCCCCTTGTCTTCATCCCTCCTTACCAAACTAGTTTGTACTCTTAATCGGGTGAGTGGTGGTCGGTGGTGGCAGGGCAGATAAGCTCCGCCTACTATGGTATCATCGCCATTAGGGATGAGAGGTTGGGGTACTCCTCCAAAATCCTAATGCAAGAAGACCAATGACACTTTAGCCGAACTCAAGGAAACCAACTGTAGCCTGCAAGGAGTCCATGGACCCATATATATATAGGTCTACTATGCATCTGAGAAGTTTATTTTGGGAAAAACTCTTTGAGGCAAAGAAACCTCACGAACCTTAGGATAGACCAACTCGTTTCGATCTCCTGATGTTGTTGGACACGTTTCCAAAAACATCCATGTCTTGGATTACAAGATTTCCACTAGGCAAATGTTATCAACTACTGGTCTGCGGTTTTCTTTTCCAGTTCAAGGTGGAAGACGATCTCTGAATTGTCGGATCTCGATCCCACACTCATGAGCTCGGGCGACAATAATAAAGAGTCTGAGTCAGAAATAAATTTTATGGCATTTAGAGATTATCCATTCATTTTAGGGATTTTCAAAAATCCATATCTCTTAAACTGTACATCCAAATAATCCCAAATTTTAAAGTAAAGTCTATAAAGACTTAATCTACTTATATTCCAAGTTTGGAACCGAAACACATAAGGAATAACTCCTTTTCTTCATATGCCAGTCAATGACTTGTAAGGCATATATTATTCATTAAAACATATATTTTCTCTTTCCTCTTTTCCTATATTCTTTATTTTGATTACTCTTTCCATTATTAATCACATGGTAACGAAATCTAATCAATTGTGGCCATAAATTCCACTTTCTAGAGATTTCTATACATTTCTCATAAATACAATGCTTAATATCCATTATCTCGTATCTTTCTCTATTATTTGGACTTTTCTTCTTTTCTTCTCTTTTATATCCATTATTGGATTAATATAATAATAGGAATCATGGAATTCCTATCAAAAGGGAGATTTACAAAGAAATCCATTGTTTGAAGTAAAGCATACAATCTTCTCAATTCAATTCCATATTCATAAAATTAATACATTTCAATTATGAAAACATATGCAAATTGAGGTTGTAACAAAGTGTCACCCAAAAAATGATTGGAATGGCCAATTGGATGTACAAAGAATCCAGTCAGTTGATCGATTTAGATCAACCAATTGGTCTGTGTGATGACCCCAATTTCTATATACTTTCCTTAGTGACATCCACATATATGTGTGCACTCATATCTATTAATGTCAGAAGGGAAAGCATAAGAAATTAAGATAGTCAACTAAAATCATAGAAAAGGCAATATCAAGTTCACATCATCATTAGATAGCCACACAATACTTCTTTCATTGAGAATAAATAAAGTCATTACATACTAGTAATTGAGAAGGAAGAATGAATAAGTCTATGAGAAAGAAAAATATGATTATTACATAGGATCTATAACATCCTATTACATCATCTAGAAGAATAAAACTATCTAACTAAAATGAATAAGATAAGAAGTGGAGATCTATCTACTATCCTGCATGCTCATTATTTATTGGCTTCTGGTACTTTGAAGTGCATCATATGTTGCTTGTACCTAGAAAATATGAGAAACAAAAACATCAACAAAGTTGGTACGTGGAATTAAAAGCTATACTATCTTGGCATATTAAAATACTTGGAAATGAAGAAAGAGAAGGAAAACGTTATTTAGAGGAAGAAAATCAGGTAATCCAAAGTTATTAATCACATTTAAAATGAATATGCATTACTATGGTGGACGTAGCACATAATCACAGATATGGTGTGCCCTTCCCCGTGTACCTTGTACTCTAGGGATCTCCCCATATACCATGTACTCTAGGGAGGTGCTAGTCAACATTAATGCTTTCCCTCTCTAATAGGGAGATTAATGAGCACCACTAGTAACTACATTTCATTTATCATAATTTATGTTCTTTAACGTTCAAGGCAGAATTTAACAATTGCATGTATATCTACATCCAACAATGTATTTCAATTACATGCAAGCAAGTACATATATTTAGCATCCAGCAAAATCTAGTCATATAATTATATCCACGTACCTTTAATCACAGATCTAAATTGCCACAAGTCTACATTAAGAGAGAGAGAGAGAGTAGATCACCCTGAAAGGAAATCAAGGGTATACTTGTTACTCTTGGCCCATATGACCCATGACTAAGACTGGTTCTTTAGATATGATTACTTTCATGTTCTCATGTTTAGATCAGGTATTATCCATGACTATTATCTTATTTTTGGAGTTACAAAATCATACCTTCTTATTAGGGTTTTATTTATTTGAAGATACCTATTTTATCCAAAAAGGGGAGCATTCATATTTAGGGTTTCCATTATGTGTTAGATCATTAAGGGTATCGCTTTAGGATACATATGATTTGATACGATAGAGTTGGATTCTAAGGTGTTAGGGTCGTTCAAAGTCCTTTAGTGTTATTTAATAGTTAGGGTTTGGCATAATGGTGTAATAAGTATACACATGAAGAGAAGAAACTAGAAATTAGGGTTTTTCACAACTATTGAATCATTTATCCCTCTTTGATTAGGGTTTCGAGTAACATGATGAACACAAACCCCAATAGGGTTTTTAGAAGTTCATAACTTAGATCTTAACTATAGATCATCACAATAGTGCAATGATTATTTAAGCTTTGGCTATAACTTTTGAAAAAGGGCTCGGATCTAGGTCCTAATTATATTTTATTTGGATAGATCAAATTTTTTTGATGAAAATGATATATAGGTTTGATATATTGCAATATTTCTAGCATTTTCTAGGATTTTTCTAAGATAATCCATTTCTTGGGTAAAAGAAAATAAAAAGAGAGGATTTTTACCTTGATCAACGGCTGGATCTGACTGGATCGACGGCTCTCATTGATTCCAGGATTTGCAAGGAATGGATCGGGTTGCTGACTTGGCGTTCGGGGATTGGTCCACCTAGGCGACACATCCTCCTCCTCTTCTCCTTTGCTTTCGCGTAAGAAGGTTGTCTAGGGCAGCTCCAGTAAGATTTCTCTTTCTCCTTGGTGGAGTTGGAGAGGAGTTAAGGCATTGATCGCCTTCGTGAACTTGTGTTGAATCTAGACAGCCCACCGACGCGTTGTGGCTCCCTGTGGAGCTCAGAGATGTCGCGGGGTAGGTGAGGTCATCGGCGAGAGAGGGTTAGGGGAGAGCAGGGTGTTTTGAGGTGGCAGGGTTAGCTACGAAGCACCTCTGGGTTGAGGTGGACTTGATGGAGAAGATTAATTAGTGGGGCAAGGTCTGTGTAGGTGCCTACAAGGCAGTGCAACGACTAAGGGGAGGTGGTATTGGTGGCTGTGCTCAGAGGTCAGGTGCCTTGAGTTGAGTTTCGTGGGATCCTAAGGGAGGTCGGTCAGAGATGTTGGAGGCCTTATATAGGCGCTTGAGGGTGAGGGAAATGAAGCCCTAAGTTGTCCGCCGCCGCTAGTGAGAGCAGTGAGGGAGTCGGGGTTCATTCTCCCTGATTCAAGGGCGAGGGGAGATGGGTGCAGGCTCGTTAACTCTATTTTGTCATGACAAAACTATTCATTTGGATAAATTTTTGTGAGCACGGGTGTGGTGGCACCTGGATGAGGCTCAAGTTCATTCTCTCCTCCCTGCCCTTTGTGGGAGGTTGAAGAAGGGTCCTTGACCCTTGGATCCCTACATATCTGTGGCCCTCAGATCAGATGGTCGCGATTGCTCCCTGGTTAAAGGATCCATGTCCAGGTTAAAAAAGGAAAGCGTGACACATATATATCAAATGGAATTCTAAACTTAGGTCCTATGGATGAATAGATGACATTTGTAGACTCAAGGTCAATTAGGTCAATGTTGACTCACGTCTAATTTGACTAAACCCATATTTTGATGATGACTAACAATTCCACATATTGTGTCTAATGTATCTACTTGAGTGATTTCATATTAAGTATAGACACACTCTAAATGCCCTAACTTGTACATATCAAATTGGAGAAAAGACAAGTCAAAGTCAATACAAGTGCACATTTTTGTAATATGATGTAAATCCATTAGAATCATGTTGTAAATCACTTGTAATGATTGTATGACTTGTAATTAAGCTTAGAAAAAATCAGGAGCACTTAGATCGAATGTTAAGCACTAAAAAGCCATTTTCCAAAATTCATATCAGGCTATTCATCGGTCGAGTTTTGTGAGTTGCAAACTCGACCGATCCTGATTGGATCTTAAAAATGACTTTTGATCGGTCGAGTTTACACTTCACATAACTCGACCGATGGAGTACCTGACCAATTCGATTTTCATTGGTCGGTCGAGTTTCCCTAGGACAAACTCGACTGATGGTCTGAATATCAACTTTGTCTTTTACTCTATCGGTCGAGTTACCTTTATTGAAAATTGACCAATTGTACTGTACGGAAAAGTACAGAAAAGTGTTTCTAGCCATTGTGGAGTTGCAACAAGTGAAAATATATCTGTTGCAAGCCATAAAATGTCTAGTTTTCATTCTCAAGTGTTCCCAAAGGCTAAGAGGCATCCCCAACTATAAATAGGACTCCTTGGGCTTCATTCCAAGGTTGAGCATTTAAGCTAAGCACTATGAAGGTCCCTATTCTATAGTTGAGTGATCCTACAACCTCCTCTCTCTCTCTCTCTAAGCTTAATGACGTGCTACATCCATTAGAGTGAGTAGGAGATTTATAAGAGAGCTCGTCCTACATGTATATCTTGTGAGGTTCTCACTTCCACCACCTCCCTATCTCTCATTTCAACCATGAAGATGAAGGTTCTCTCTCTTATCTAAGAGAGGTGAAGAAGAACAAGGGAAGGCATCCCTTGGTGAAGATCAAGGATGAAGACTTGAAGTGAGTGTGGGTAAGCCCTTGGTGAAGGTAGAAGACTCCTTGCTCAAGTGGGTAAGTCCTTGGTAGAAGCTTCTCTGAGTGAAGGTGAAGTCAAAGGCGGAAGATCTAAGAAGAGTGGGTAATCCCTACAAGGATGAAGACTTGTGCAATAGTAGGTAAGTCCTTGGAAGAAGGCGGAAGACTCCTTGCAAAGTGGGTAAGTCCTTGGTAACGTTGAAGACTCTTTGTATTGGATAGGTAACTCCTTTGGTGGTCATGTATTGTAAGTCTTATGAATGAATATAAGAATGCAATGGTTAGGAAATCCTAGAGGATGACCTCTCTAGGTAAGTGGAATGACTCACTTCTAGTTTGAAGCGAGGAAACACTCTAAATAGCTTGTCCTCTTGTGTTTGCTCAATCTCTCTCATCCTTGCTATGCATGTTTTAGTTGCACTCAAATTACCTATTTAGCGACCTTATCTTGTGATACATCTTGAAGGTCTTATGAATTTTGTTTAAGTGCATTCAGCTCTATTCACCCCCCCTCTAGAGCATATAATCACCCATCTAGGATCCAATAATTGGTATCACAGCAGGCTTCTTCTAGAATACTTCAACAAGTAGGAGAAGATGGGTGACTACCAAGGAGGGAGATACTCGATCAGCCTACCAATATTTGATGGGAGCAATTTCCTCTATTGGAGAAGAAGGCTTCAATTCTACATCCAAGGATCAAGTCTTGAGATGTGGAAAATGGTGAACAACCCATACAAGCTACCAAAGACAAACATTAAAGAATGGGATGATGCTACCTTGAAGAAAGCAACCTTGAATGCTAGAGCCATGCACATCCTCTATGCCTCCATGACCCCCACTGAGTTCAACTGGATTTCTTCTTGTGAGACGGCTTATGAGGTATGGAGAAAGCTATGCATCACCTATCAGGGGACAAATCAAGTGAAGGAAAGTAAAGTCTACATGCTCAAAGGGATGCTTGAGAACTTCAAGATGGGAAAGGAGGAAAGGATATCCAACATGTACTCAAGGCTCAACACCATTGTGAATGGTCTTGCTGTTCTAGGACATCCTATGTCTAGTGAAGAGATTAACTCAAAGATCCTTAGAACTCTTCCCAAGAGGTGGGAACCCAAGGTGACTTCCATTGAAGAAGCAAGGTTGCTTAAGGATGTCCCTATCGAAGAGCTCATTGGAAATCTACAAGCACATGAAGCCACACTTGACAAGAGGGAGGAAGTAGAAAGATAAGAAGAGAAAGAACTCAAGAGAATGAAGAAGGCTAAAATGAAGGCTCAAATCAAAGATATTGTTGATCAAGCCTCTCCATCCTCTCAAGTTGAAGAAGATGCCATGTACTCCAAGGGTAAACTCTTCAAAGGCAAGTCCTCCTCCATCCGGTGCTTCACATGTGGAAAGAAGAGTCACTACAAGGAAGATTGCCCACAAGACAAAAAGACCCATCTTCAAAAGAGAAGAGAAGAGAAATACAAGAAGCAGGAGAAATGGCACTCAATCTTAAGTGACTCCTCCAACTCAAGCTCAAGTGAAGATTCAAGTGCAGGATCAAGCTCAAGCTCTATTGATGAAGGAGAATGCCATTTTGTTCTTATGGAATCAACAAGTCAGGACTCAAGTGAGGTATATCTAAACTCTTTAGATAAAGAATCTTTGATTGCTATTATTCATGATACTTGTACCTCTCTTAAGTCTTATAAAAGGAAAAAGAAAAAGCTTGCTAGAATTGTTGACAATATGCATGTAAAATTAGATGATCTTGATCATGATAATTCTTTCTTGCTTGATGATAAAAATGATTGTCTTAGTCAAGTAGATTCTCTTAAACTTGAAAATGCTAGTTTGCTTGATAAGATTAAATTTCTAGAAGCTCAAACTCTCATGCCTAGTTCTAATGAAGAGCATACTTTAATTGTTAATTCTCTAATGCATGATATTGATGTTCTTAAATATGAAAACAAGGACAAAGATTTTGTTTTGCAATAATTAGAAACAAAAAATGCCTCCTTGCTTGCTAAAATCAATGTGCATGAATCTTGTTCTAGTTCTACTAATAGAGAGAATGATGTTGCTGCTCTTCATATTGATAGAGATTCTTATTTAACTAAAGTTCTTTGCTTAAAATATGATCTTTTGCATGCTAGAGATAATATAAATCATTTTTCTTCTACTATTACTTCTCTTATGCATGATAATGATGGTTTGAGATCTTCTTTATAAAGATTCTTAGTTGGTAAAAAGAATCTTAATGATATCCTATACCATACTACTAAACAAATTGGTAGACATGGTTTAGGGTATGATAGTGGTCAAAGGAACAACAAAGGTAAAGGACCTACAATATTCCATGGAGAATCCTCTAGTTCCAAGACTATGGGCACATGCAACTATTGCAATGATTTTGATCATTATTATACTTGTTGTCCTTTTAAGAAAGCACTCAAGAGCAATAGGACTTGGGTTGCTAAACTAACCCCTCCAGACCCAAAAACATGATTGGGGGCCATTTAATATTTCTTCTTGTAGGTACTTGCAAATGGATTGACTTGAGATATTGAATTGTAAATTGACTTGTCAATCCACATGAAAGAAGAAAGGTGAGATGTGTAGAGGGTGACAACAAATGGAAAAAGGAATGGTAAGAACAAAGTAAATGTTTTCTTGCTTATAACCTTTTCTAACTTGTTTTTGTCATGTTAGTGTGCACTATGCATGTGGTTTTTGAGTCAAAAGTGGTATTTTGGGATTCTCTTCACACTCTTGCTCAAAAACTATTTCTAATGCTTTCATAGTGCATTACTAACTTGCTTACACATGTTTGGATATGGCTTATATCTTTAGCATGCCTCTAAATATGTTTTATGAAATATATGTGCCTTTTGACAGAAGCTCTGTCGATCGAGTTTGTCTTGTTTGAAACTCGACGGATAGGCACCAATGGGTGTTGCCAGTAGCTGTCATCGATCGAGTTGTCAATACACAGAACTCGACCTATAACACTGTGCACAAAGTATATAGTTGGCTTATTGAATGAGAATTTCCCTCTCAACTATATTTTCTCAACCAATAGCCTTATTCTTTGGCACTCTTTTTGTACCTTTATATATGCATATTTCCATGTTCTAAATTTCCTATCTTGCTTACAACTCTATCTCTCTAATTGCTGTAAATTGGTATATATAAATTTTGCAATTACTTGCTTTGAGTTGTTTTGCAGGTTTTGATGATGATCTCTTTGGATCTCCAGGTTGTGTCTAAAAATACATCCATTGTTCTCTAACTTGCTACATCTATCTAGGTGTATATCTTGTTACAATACAACCTTGAGGTTCTTAGTGGTAATCATATTTTGCTAATGATGCATATTTGTATGTGAGTTATATGCTTTCATGCTTCTAAAATTGCTTATCTCTTTGTTTGGATATATCTCTACATCCACTCATATCTTGCCTTATCTTGTGTATATTTTGGTATCTCTTGCTATGATCTAGATCCTACTAGTATTCCTAACTTGTGATAACATCTACTAGTAGTTCACATACTTGTAGTTCTAACCCTATTTATAATTAGCATCTTTGCTCATCTAGTGGTATTCTACTATATGTTATGCTTGTATCTTGTCTCATACATGCTCAAGCTTGTTCCTTGAATTGCATATCTACAATCTTGAGTTGCTTGCATAACATTGTGATGCAAGGTACACATATCTACATTATATGTAGAAATTGGAGCATTTTTGGATTTCATGCAACTTTTGCTCCAATTTCAGTTTTTGGTGCAAGACTAATGTTCTTTATGCAGAAATGACCTTCTGAGCAAGGCTCATTGCCATGCCATGAGCCCTGACACTTTTTGGGCAAATCCTGTCATCTTGAGGGTCAAAATTGTAATTTATTATTTTTCTACAATACTTTATCTTGTAATTTGGGTTGTTCAAGCGCATGCTTTAACTTGCTTTTCTTACTATGCTTAGACAAGACCCTAGTTGTGCTCTTCTACTCTCCTCATATAGCTTTTTTATCTCCTTTGTCTTAACACGTGGTGTTTCTTTTTCTTCATAACCCCACTTTTTGAAATGACAAAGGGAGAGAAAGGTATGTCTTCTTTTGACAAAATAGGGAGAAGGCATGTTTTACATGAAGAAGAGAAGTATGTTCATGTAAAGGGAGTAGGTAAAAGGGAGAAGACATATATGTGTAGGATGTATATGAGTAGAAGACATAGTTTCTATAAATGTTATGAAAGCTAACCATGCAGGAGAAATAGCATCAATTGAGGGGGAGTATGAGAACTCCATGTGCATCAATTGAGGGGGAGCATATGAGCTCAATCCAATTGAAACCCATAGGTTTCTCTGAACGTATGATTTTACTTAAAAGCTTTCAATACATTTATGGAATGGGTTGTCATCTTCAAAAAGGGGGAGAATGTTGACTCAAGGTCAATTAGGTCAATGTTGACTCACGTCTAATTTGACTAAACCTGTGTTTTGATGATGACTAACAATTCCACATATTGTGTCTAATGTCTCTACTTGAGTGATTTCATATTAGGTATAGACACACTCCATATGCCCTAACTTGCACATATCAAATTGGAGAAAAGACAAGTCAAAGTCAATACAAGTGCACATTTTTGTAATATGATGTAAATCTATTAGAATCATGTTGTAAATCACTTGTAATGATTCTATGACTTGTAATTAAGATTAGAAAAAATCAGGATCACTTAGATCAAATGTTTAAGCACTCAAAAGCCATTTTCCAAAACTCACATCAGGTTGTTCATCGGTCGAGTTATGTGAGTTGCAAACTCGACCGATCCTGATTGGATCTTGAAAATGACTTTTGATCGGTCGAGTTTACACTTCACAAAACTCTACCGATGGAGTACCTGACCAATTCGATTTTCATTGGTCTGTCAAGTTTCCCCAGGACAAACTCGACCGATGGTCTGAATATCAACTTTATCTTTTACTCTATTGGTTGAGTTACCATTATTGAACTCGACCGATTGCACTGTACGGAAAAGTGCAGAAAAGTGCTTCTAGCCATTGTGCAGTTGTAACAAGTGAAAATATATCCATTGCAAGCCACAAAACAACTAGTTTTCATTCTCAAGTGTTCCCAAAGGCTAAGAGGCAACCCCAGCTATAAATAGGACCCCTTGGGCTTCATTCCAAGGTTGAGCATTCAAGCCAAGCACTATGAAGATCCCTATTCTATAGTTGAGTGATCCTACAACCTCCTCTCTCTCTCTAAGCTTAATCACTTGCTACATCCATTAGAGTGAGTAGGAGATTTGTAAGTAAGCTCATCCTACATGTATATCTTGTGAGGCTCTCACTTCCACCACCTCCCTATCTCTCATTTTAACCATGAAGATGAAGGTTCTCTCTCTTGTCTAAGAGAGGTGAAGAAGAATAAGGGAAGGAGTCCCTTGGTGAAGATCAAGGCTGAAGACTTGGAGCAGGTGTGGGTAAGCCCATGGTGAAGGCAGAAGACTCCTTGCTCAAGTGGATAACTCCTTGGTGGAAGCTTCTCCGAGTGAAGGTGAAGTCAAAGTCGGAAGATCCAAGAAGACTGAGTAATCTCTGTAAGGCTGAAGACTTGTGTAAGAGTAGGTAAGTCCTTAGAAGAAGGAGGAACACTCCTTGCAAAGTGGGTAAGTCCTTTGTAAGGTTGAAGACTCTTTGTATTGTATAGGTAAGTCCTTTGGTGGTCATGTATTGTAAGTCTTATGAATGAATATAAGAATGCAATGGTTAGGAAATCCTAGAGGCCGACCTCTCTAGGTAAGTGGACTGACTCACTTCTAGTTTGAAGTGAGGAACCACTCTAAATATCTTGTCCTCTTATGTTTTCTCAATCTCTCTCATCCTTGCTATGCATGTTTTACTTGAACTCAAATTACCTATTTAGTAACCTTATCTTGTGATATATCTTGAAGGTCTAATGATTTTTTTTTAAGTGCATTCATCTCTATTCACCCCCCTCTAGAGCATCTAATCACCCATCCAAGTTCCAACAACATTATACACCCTATTTTCAAAATATAATAGCTCTTAAATTGGTAAATCCAAATTTAATGAAATTTTAGGAGTAGGTTTATAATGTCGCCATGTAACCATGGTATAAATTTGGGGTTCAAATTCGAAAGGTTGACTTGGTTATTAACTAAATGTTTTTATGCCTATAGTTCTCCTATTTGTGACACTTAGGGTTTGGTATTATGTGAAATTGATAGGCCATTTAATCAATTTAGTGAGAGAGATGATTGATGGAATAATTGGAATAAAAAAATTGTAGGAGAGAGAAATATATATATATATATATATATATATATATATATATATATATATATATATATATATAGAAAAACTCACTCTGTCACAGACTGGGTCAAACAATTAATGATAGTCACGGTTACACCCATTAATCGCTACATTAAAAGTCATGTTTATTGTACCACTAAACACAAGCCAATAGAACGTCTGGATATTCCAGTCGATCGACTAGCTGTGTGCAGTCAACAGACCTACAAGCTAGTTGAGTGAATAGATAGTCCAGTCGACTGACTGGCTATACACAACTACTGTCTAGTCAAGAAACTTGACCCTTCATCTTCTGAGAGTTTTGCAAACCCTAGCCCTACAAATCCTATATAAAGGAGGTTTCACCAAGGCTATCAACACACTTCTCATCCCCATTTTGGTAAGGTGAGAGACGTGCATCTTACACATGAAAGGGAGAGAGATACCAAGGGAGAAGACAGTTGACACTAGCACATCGACAAACAAAGGGGATACTCCTTCCCGTTGGCTTAAGAAGCACAATGTGGAGTTCTCAGTGGTCCACATGGACTATGTATAGGCACAAAAGCTTCACTGCTAGACTAGAAGGACGTCATCAATCACAGTAAGTGCTTCTCTAGCTCCATAGTTTTCAACAGTAACCCAAGTTCTTCAGATTAAGAGTACTACTCCCAATATACCTTATGGATGTGGAAACCACAATCAGTCATGAGCACAAGGAGAGGAGGGTGTCCTCAAAGACTTTGGACATCGAATTTATTATTGTCCCGGTAACTTTAGTAACACCCCCTGCCACATGTAGGGATCCAACACATGTGTTGGTACCTGCGACATAGACACATGTGTTTATATGTGCGTATAGTGTACATGTAAGTTTTTGATTTTTTTGAACCATGCCCACAATAATAAATCATGAAAGACAAGTTATAGGTATATAAGTACATAATTATACAAATATTAAGAAAAAAGATCTTTCACCTCAGTAAGACCTCTCTTATTTTTTTTCCTTCTTCCTTAATTTTTTTGTCTATTTATTTAGGAAAAAACAATAAACCAAAAGGAAGTGGAGGAGAATAAAGAAAAAAGGAGGGAAGTTGAGGCTAATCCAAATGGACGTGGTAGAAAATCTTGGGAGGGAAGAAGATTCTAACCTTAAAAACACAAAATGGCACTTGTGGTATTGCTAAAAAAATAAAAAGATAGTTCCAAGAGATAGCAAAACAAAGTGACCAAAAAATCCCATTTCTTGCTGGCGAAAGATAGAGTTTGACCAACACATTGCTAAGTATCAGGAAAAACAAAATGTGTCGACAAAAGAACTTAGGTTTCTAGTGGAACAATGTGTCCCATAACAAAGTTTTTTAAAGTGTTTTTTAAGAGATATGCAATCCATTTTTTGTTCAACTCTTAACTTTGGTGAAAGAAAAAAAAACATACGTAAAAATAAAAATCTTGATCAGTCGATAAAACATGAGCTGGATAAAAAAATGACAACTTGCATCGTTGTTGTCAGCAATGTAGTCTTTGAACTATTGAACCCAGTCCAAAATGTTTCTGGATGAGGATGATACTACAACCACATAAAATAATGGAGACCAAAATAAAATCATTAGTGATACATGTTTCAGACTCACCACTCAATTTATTCAAAAAATAATGAATAAAGTAGATCGGGCATTTAAATCACTAGGAAAATACGAAAACCAAAATTTCCACTCCACCAAATGGCTATTAAAAAAATTATGCAAAATTTTAGAGATCGAACTTCATGATCCTATTACGAGTGAGGGAGATGTTTGTATCCCCATCTCACTGGATGAAGGGTACTGTATCTTTCTTAGACATCTCATATTCAATTGACGTTGATTGAAATTTTTTATTAAGGAAAATTACAGAAAATTTTAAAAAAGACTATTTTTATTGGTAAACCTTTGAGACAGGAGATGGTCGTGACCTTTTCATTATTGTCCTGAAGGTCCTAATTTTTAATATGTTTAATCCCGAATCATCTCAAGACCAACACACACACACACACACATACACACACACACATACACACACACACACACACACACACACACACACACACACACACACACATATATATATATATATATATATATATGAAAACAGACATGCACACACACACACACATATATATTTATCTCTCTCTCTCTCTCTATATATATATATATATGTATATATATATATATATATATATATATATATATATATATATATATATATATATATATATATATATAGGGCATTCATTCGTTGCCCGCGCGGGTAACTTGGATTTTCGCTACCCTGCAGCCAAAAAAGTAACTCTCCTAGCCAAAAAAAGTAAGTCTGCTGTCAAAAAAGTAACTATGGTGGTCAAAAAAATAACTCTGCTGGCCAAAAAAGTAACTCTGTACAAAATATACAACAGATATATATAAGGACGGGTTTTTTTTATTTTGGAGGGGCAAACGATATTATTTTTGGCCAAAATGTTTTGGAGAGCTAGACAAAATACTCCTCTACAATTGTGAAAAAAAATTTGAAAAAAAGTGATGGGAAGGGTGGGCGGGTAGCTACCTGCGCGGGCAATAAAGATGGGCCCATATATATATATATATATATATATATATATAGGCAAACAGACACACACACAGATATAAATTAATTAATTAATTAATTAATTTATATATATATATATATATATATATATATATATATATATATATATATATATATATATATAGACAGAGAGAGATGTAGTTAGAGAAATTTAGTAGAACTAGATCTTTGAAAATAGCATGCAGAAATGAACACGTCAGTTAATCAACTAAAAATATTTATACACATAGAAGAAAAAACAATAGTTATTTATTGTTGAGCATCCTACTAGATTTTAAGAACCATAGTTAGTTCTAAAAGAAGGATCTTCTAATCACAGGCGATAAAAAATATAATAAGGAGATAGTCGCTCTCTACCTTCATAAAAGCCAAAACAACCAGAATACATTAGGTATGGGATTAGGATAGTTCTACGGTTCATGGACTCCTATTTGAAGAGTCTAGTAGTGGCGGTAGAATGTGGCAATCCACCATGAAGGAACATCCCACAGACCCAACCAACCCACCATGTGTCATAGTCACAGTGGATGGTTGTGATCCACCAGGTGTCTCAAGTAGGAAAATATCGGCTTTTGGATTTTTTGATATTTCCAAAAATATTGGAGAAAATCAGTTGAATCAATGGAAAACACAGACAACCAATATTTAAAAAATTAACAAAAAAAGAGGAAAAAGTATTAATGATTATCCTTCATTACTATAGAAAGATGTACATCGATTGTGAAAATGAAACTATTTTATTTAGTATAATTCCACTAGGTAATTTTATGAGAAATATTTATAAAAATAGAATTGGTGAGAAAATTACACTTAACTTTGGGAAACAAGATTTTTTTCTGTACCATAAATCATGAGTTGGATAAAAGTGTGTGAAAATGAATAGATTAAATAGGTAGAAAAATATAAAAATATATACAAGTGGTAAATAGTTATGAACTTCATCGTTAACCAGAGAATGAACTTTACTGTGAATTTTCGTTGAGTGAACAAAAAAAGAGTGTCAACACTTCCTCATATCATATGTTTCTTGATAATACACCACATTATGTCACATGTACCATTAAAAATACAATGGCTCGAGTAAGTACATTACGGTAGCAAGATCAAGTAGTTAGATTTGTCCTCAATAACCCCTAACAATGCCATAAAATTTACTTGATCATAGTAACCGGAAGTCTATCTTTTATCGAAAAATACAGAAGTCAGAAATCGAACCAGCACCCCGCAAGCTAGGGTGAGTTGCACCAGATGTGCTAAACCAATGGGCTACCAAACAGTTTGTTAAAAATGCAGAAGTGGAGAATCGAAGAAATCAAGTCTAGCAATTGTGAATATTGAAGAACTATGGATATTTGGTCTAACATATTAGAATTCCTTAAATAAAATATGAAACAAGGGCTTTGGCTGATGTTTTGTCCAGTACGCTTCTTGCAAGTAATGGGCGTTTTGGATCAATAAGAGCTTAGTATTAGATGCATATCTACCAACGCCAGTAGTTTGCTGACTAATAGTATGGAAAATGGCTAGTTGGGCTGGAATTTGGTATGGGCCGAGTCGTGTGCGGGTTGCCTTGAGCACTCGCTCCAATTCCTTACGCCTGGTTCCGAGTAAGGCCATGTTTGGTAGAATGTAAGATCAGTTCAATACTTTTAAACTCCTAGAATTAGGACCTGATTTTTGTTTGGTTGGTAAGTGAGAAAATAAAAACGTTGGGTTCCAACTCACCGGAGGTGTTTCTTTAGGCCTAAAATCGTGGAGTTGGTACCACACCCAAAAAGGGTGCGGTCCGGTGCAGTCTGGGCTGGCAACGGCTGTCCTGGCAGCAACTATTCATATCTAACACTGCATTTTACCTTTTCGAGAGCTCAACACCACCGTACCAAATAATGGTGCACAAAACCAACGAGTCCAAGTTGCACTGTACCAAAATCTGTTGCTTGAATCTTAAAACACATTTTTTAAACAACTTACTTTTCGGGTCACTTAATTTCCTCCGACTACTTCCTACCAAATTAGCCCTAAATCAAACATAGCTGCGGAAATGAAACTGCACTCTTCTTTTATATACAGTTTTCAGTGAAACCAACTGCACAGTATTCAGTGCAGTTACTTTTCCATTCCGACGCCCCTTGTAATCCACTTTGGCAGAATCAATAGATGTGTTAATTTGTGCTTATGTAATCGTACTATCTTTTCCAATAAAGATTGCGTAGTCATAAGATTTTGATTGTCTTTTTGGATCGATGGTGAAGTTTTTCATTCCACGTATTTCAGAAGATCTTCTTCAAATATAAGTACTTCCAGCCGACAGAACATAACTTTTAAGGAGGCGCCATCAAATAATTTTCAGAGAGTCATGTTTGAGTGGAGTAAAAATCTTATATTTGGAGTGATATTTTTTATTTATCAAATCGTCTAATTGAGTCTTCTAAGTACAAATTAGATATGTGATTCACCAATACTCTAATTTGAGGAGAGTGTTAGATGTTTGATTTATTACTAGTTAATAAGTCTTTTGTTATATGAGTCTAATTGTCTTGGCGCAATAGGTCAAATTTTACTTCTTTGTACTTACTTCCTTTCTTATATATAAAATGACAATTAGTCTATTAATAAGAAATGTCTTATTTGCCTCCATCTTGTTTTCTATAATATACTATAACAAATATGCCACCGGAGAACTTGTGAAACATCCCGAGTTTTTATGACGACATTTACGAATTCTATTCCTTGTCTATTACTCTAATTTCTCCACCTCATTTTATTGTTGATTATAATTCTCATTTATAGTTTTATATTACAACTTTATGTCGTTTGTTTATGCCTTTTTTTTATGCCACCATCACTAATTAAGTAGTCAAATCAACCAAAGCTACATCACCAAGGTTCGTAGGGAGGTTATCTAGAAAAATTCTACCCATAGCACACCCTATACCCGGCCACATACCCGCTCCTCGGGAATCCTCATCTGCCGTTTTCCTCCACTATGTCCTGCCGCTGCTCCAGTCCACTAAGTCCTGCTGCTGCATGTACAGTTAAGTGGGTATCTCCAGCAGCGATTTTGCATGCCTTTTCATGCAAAAAGGATGCATGATCTCGTAACCAAATAAAAATCCAACAGATTTCGATTTCCCTCTAATCATTTCCTCCATTTAATTTCAAATCACCTATATAGATGTACATCTCCTCAAGCTTCCCCTCCATTTCCATGTTCCTCCCAGAACCGAAGAAGTACTGTACGTACCAGTTCTGCCCAACATTCAGTAAGTTAAAAATGAATCACATATTGTTTCTATGTATTCATTCAATGCTTGTTTATATCCAATATCATATGCAACTGCAAATCCCTTCCCTTCTATTATCTACGTCCTTTTTCCCATCAACATTCACTCCATTTTCATTTTCAGCAAAGATATGAATACGTACTGTACGTAAAATGGTTGAATTAGTTCTTCCCGACAGTGATTAAGCACCACCTGTTTCAACCTATTCATTCCATGCCTATTTATTTCAAATATCATATAGAACTGCATATCCCATTCATTTCTTTTTATTTCGACAATGATATACATCCACAACTCCGATATGATATATACGTCCCTCTTCAAAATGAATTCCAAATGTATAAATATTTTGTACATCCACAACTCCCATATGCTATATATGTCCCTCTTCAAAATGACTTCCAAATGTATAAATAAATAACTCCCATATGCACTAATGTTGATTCTGCACTAATTTTGGTTCTGCACTAAATATTTTGCAGCACTAAATATTTTATCTAACTATACGTACAATACTGATTTTATACAACTCCTATCTGTTATGCAGTATGTATAAGTATTGTACATATCATAGTCAGAATTCATTCAATTAGTTTGTATATTGTTCAATCTTTAGTTGAATATAAGTACAATACTAATTTTTCTTCATATGTAATAATTGTATATGCAATCTTTTATGCAATTGTATATGTACTTTTTTATTAATACAATACTCATTTTTCTTCATTATAACTTGTATTTATTTTAGATGGATTTAGAAGGCAGCAATAATTTTGCTTCTATGCCGATTGAAAGTGTAACCCCATTTCAAGTTCTAGTGTCCGATGCCCCTCAGGTTGAAAAACTAATATTTTATCTAACAATAATTACAGTGAAGATTTTATACAACTACCCTCTGTTATGCAAACGTATAAGTACTGTACACATCATAGTCGGAATTCATTCAATTAGTCTTAACTATAAATCAGATGTGTCTAGTGTTCCAACATTTTGTATAATTATACGTACAGTACACAATTTCCATATTTGTCTTTTTTATGCAATTGTATAAGTACCGTACGCAAAATAGTTACACACCATTCATTTATTTTTGTTTCGAAAATTTCTTTTTATGCATTTGTATAAGTACTGTACGTATCATAATCAGGATTCATTCACTTAACCATAAATGGATTCAATTCTGATTTGTCTAGTGTTTTAGTAATTTGCATAACGATACGTACAGTACACAATTTCTACAACGCACTTTTTTATGCAGCTATATAAGTACTGTACGTAACGAGATTCAATTCAGATGTGTCGAGTGTTCCAGCATCTTGTATAATTATACGTACAATACATAATTTCTAAAACCCCCCTTCTTTTATGCAATCGGCCAAGTACTGTATGTTACATAGTTACAGACCATTCACTTCTTTTTGTTTCGAAATTTCATTTTATAAGTACTGTACGTATCATAATGAGGATTCATTCATTTAAGTACAATACACAATTTCTACAACGCACTCTTTTATGCAGCTGTATAAGTACTGTACGTAAAGGGATTCAATTCAGATGTGTCGAGTGTTCCAGCATATGTAACATACAGTACACAATTTCTACAACCCCCCCTTCTATGCAATCGGCCAAGTACTGTATGTAACATAATTGAGTCACAAACATAGTAATTTGCGGAACGATACGTACAGTACATACTTTCTACAACACACTCTTTTATGCAATTTTATAAGTATTGTACGTAACATAGTTACAGATAATTCATTTTTGTTTACAGATCATTCATTTTTATGGAATTGTATACAATTTTTTTTACAGATTATTCATTTTTTATACAATTTCAGATGGATTCAGAAGGCAGCAATAATTCTTCTTGTATGCCGATTGAAAGTGTAGAGTCTGATGCCCCTCAGGTTCAAAAACTTCATACAGTACTTATACACAACTCTTATTATTATTATTTTGTGATATATTTACAAAATCGTACAGATTGACTCAAGCCCAAACGAAGTTCATAATCACTATGCATCACAAGAAGTAGAGACTACGTTAAAGCCAGAAATTGGTTTATCATTCTACTCTATAACTGAAGCTCGAGAATTTTACACCAATTATACAGACAAATGTGGGTTTGGTGTTATAACAACGCACTCTGCTAAAGAACCGGGTGATAGCGTTGTTAAAAGAGTGACATTTGCTTGTGCCAAGTCAGGTCCACCGCCAAAAGATAAAAAAGACTCTTTGTACAGATACAAGCCAACCGCTAAGACAAACTATCCAGCTCGTATAAGACTGCGTCGTAATTATATTGGCAAGTATTATAAATATGTCTTTATAGAAAATCATAACCATGAACTTCTAGAGCCTCGTTTGGTAAGATTTTTACCATCCAAAAGGAAGATTCCTCAAGACATACAAAGACGCATAGAATTAAACGACAATGCGGGTAAATAAGTACTTTCAATTACTTATAATTTAATGCATTGTACATTCAACTATTAGTATATAAATACTTGACGTACAGTACATTAGTAAATTGAATACACATCCGTACAGTACCTCTTATTGAGTACTTCCGACATGTCCACGTATAGTACTTATTAAAGCACATTACATAACAGACATGTACTGTACTATATAAAATAATCATTTACTGCACTTTGTGCATATTAGTAACTCTTCAAATTCTACAGGTATCCAACCAGCCAAATCTATGTCTAGTTTTGTTGCTGAAGTTGTATCTTTTGACAATCTACCATTTACGCAAAAGGATTTGATGAACTATGCTGCATCGTCAAGAAATCTCTGTCTTGGCAAAGGCGATGCTCAAGCAATTCAAAAATATTTCATTGCAATGCAAAAACAAAACAATGATTTCTTCTATGTACTTGATATCGATGACCTTGGCGTTTTACAGAACATTTTTTGGGCAGACTCAAGATCTAGGCATGCGTACAGATATTTTAACGATGTTATCACATTTGACACAACTTACTTGACCAATAGATACGAAATGCCATTT